>CM054179.1:44982390-45414890 GCA_028829895.1 Sinotaia quadrata
GGCCATAAATCATGTGAATCACAAAGTATTCCAAATAACGTCACTGAAAAGTGCAAATCCTTCTGCATACGTAAACAAAATCGATGCTATCCTATCAATCAAAGTAAAATTACAAAGGAGTGGGTCCAGGAAGTCAGGCCATGAATTAACAGCTGCTTTTGATTGGTGTTACTTGAAGGCGCATTGTTTTTTTTTCTTTTGCTTATAATCAGTCAGTACACATTTGTGGGTGTTTTAAATTACTGATGTACGGCCTGTACGCAGATGGAAATAATCAGTGAAAGACAAGGCAATGAATCTATGTCATTTGCCGCCTCTATATACTCAAAAACAATCAAAGCAATTTGTTTATGTTTTTAATTACAAACAAAATAAACATGAAATCGGCAAATAAGAAAAAATCCACTGTAGTCTTCTGTGTACGAAATTTAATTAAATGCTTAGTGTTTGGCCAGGCTGGTTGGTTAGCTGGTTGGTTGGCTGATTGGTTGGCTGATTTGCTAGTATCATCTGAAAGCAAGTAAAATTCAACTCCTTTTGGGATCTTATGTTTATCAGTATGATTTCTAAACCTTACTCCTTTTGGACTATCCGAACTGTCTTATTTTGTTTTACTGATAAAGTAATTCTAAGGAGTGGGAGGTCGGGCACTGGAAATGGTGATGTGAGTTTGTAAACAACGAAGTATTTGTATCATTTTAGGAATAAAAGGACTTTTATTGGATGTCATGCATATGCAACCTGTGTGTATTTTAATACTTATACCGTGACACATGAATTACCAGCCTGTCAACAATATCAACATCTCAGTCTTTACGGTGACTGTTGTCATTGACAGTTATATAAGTATTGAGTGAGTGATCTAGAGCCATTGTCTTCTTGAGCTGACTCTTCTGTTTTTTATTTGGAATTCCATGACCCAAGTTGAAGATGATAGGTTCATCATCTGTTCATTATCTGTTGACTGACCCAAGTAAAAAAAAAGCTGTTAGTGTCACCCGTGCGTTGTTGTGCTGATAGACCCAAAATGAATAGAGTTGTTAGTGTCACACGTACGTTGTTTTACTGATTGACCTGAATGGAAGTGTCTGGCTGATTGACCTGAATGGAAGTGTCTGGCTGATTGACCTGAATGGAAGTGTCTGGCAGCGACAGACATGAAGCATTTTGCTGATTGAACCAAATAAATATGGATGGTTATGTCGTACTCAAGTTAGACGATTAATACAGATGGAGGTGGCTGGTTGCAACACCTTAAATGAGCTATACGGCACTCGTACGTAAAGATATCTGTGACGTCGGTAAGTTGAGCAACTCAGCCAAACACAAAGTTGCCTGTGTATTAGTTAAATCTTCTCGTGACAGTTCCGTTTCAAAATGCATCGTAAATGTTTTAATTCGCAAGTATTTGTTTACTTGTTTTTTTTGTTGTTGTTGTTGCTTTTTTCTTTTTTTGTGTTTTTTTTGTTATCTCAATAATAATAATTTCAGAATGAACCAAAACTATTCGCAAGTCCGAATGACCGACTGAACTCAGTGAGTGCGTTTTTATTTGAGTGAGAGAATGAGTGACTTAGCGAGCGAGAGAGCGAAGAAATGGAGGGAATACATTATTAATAAATAGATGGGTGGATGGATACGTTATTTTAAAT
Source organism: Sinotaia quadrata (assembly GCA_028829895.1). NCBI lineage: Eukaryota > Metazoa > Mollusca > Gastropoda > Architaenioglossa > Viviparidae > Sinotaia > Sinotaia quadrata. Next base: position 44,984,043 of record CM054179.1, read on the forward strand.
CTTCACTGTAACAAACAAAAAATTCGTACTGTCGGCTGAAAAAGGAACAATACATTAGGTCCCCTGCTGATATTTACATTTGAACCATTAATATTTCAGTATGTGAGGTATATTTAGCAGCTGTTGCCTTTGTTCCTGGATAAAGCATTATCAATGTTTAATTAGCTGGGGTCCTTTTTTAGCTTTGTTTGTTTGGCAGATTGTTTTCTTTTGTTTTTTATTTGTTTTTCAAATAGTACTTTTAAGTTTTAAATAGGTCATCTAAATAGATTTTATAATAAAAATGCAATTTTTTCATAAAAATATTTCTCCTGTATTTTTAACATGTTCGTTTCTTGTTTTGAGAATGACAAAATAATTTGCCAAATTTAAGAAACAAAATAGAACCTAAGAGAACAACCCTTATAAATCTTCTTATTCTACATGAGACAGTTTATGCTGATTTCAACAGCTGTAAAGTCTACAAGTCACAATCGAACTATACTATCAGTTATCCTAAGATTGATCATTAAGAGTTAAGTATTCAGTTATTTGGATAATTCCTTTTTCTTAATGAACATCTGAACTAGCGTGATCTTTAAGAGGCGGACATTTCGAGTAGATAACCGAGATGGAAAGGAGGGGGGATGCTGTTATTCATTGGCATATTTATTGGCGTGTAGATTTTGTTGGGATTTTGCGAAGAACTACTAAAAAGATGAGGAAATAATAGTGATTTTTAAGTAAGTTTCCCTCCTGACCTTGCTTTGTGCTAGCACGAAACCGGAAATCCAGTACTAGCACAGCGGAAAAGTGTAGTTTTAATTTTCACATTACATTCATTTGAAATGTAGGTCAAGACAAATATTCTGTCTCATTACATCCTTTAAGATTAATTAGACTAAAGAATTTCAATCTAACAGCTACGTAATGTTTTAATCTGTTTTGTGTGTGTGTGCGTGTGTGTGCGTGTGCGTGCGTGTGTGTGCGTGCGTGTGTGTGTGTGTGTGTGATAATGCATAGACCTCGTTATCAGACTACAGGTAATTTTTCTTATTGAAACTTTTCCACCTTTAAGCTCTCACTAATGGCTGTGATATAATACATTTCAATAAGTGTAAAATAAAATGCAAACAACTTAAACAATTTTTAGTAGATTCAGTAATGCCACGACTTACGAGAGAAACGTAAACCTTCCGACGCACCGGATGTAGACAAGCGTGCTAGAGTCATAACTAGTTTGACATTGATCATTTCTTTCCGAAATGCTACAGCTCAACTTGAATTCACGTCAGTATTCTGTAGTGTTCTGGCTGCTGCGATTTACTTAACATGTATCTCTACTAGTACTACGCCATATTAAAAGCTCTAAATTCTCTTGCTAGGCATTGCCATGCACATGGAAAGGTGGGATTACAACAAAGGGCACTAACTGGTGTGTATACGTCAAGATTAGGCAGCACATTGGCTTGCAGCCGTGCAAAACTTAGTAATCGTGGAATATTCGCTCGGAAAAGACTATTAGCTAGAAAACTCAGTAATCATGGAATATTCGCTCGGAAAAGACTATTAGCTAGAAAACTCAGTAATCATGGAATATTCGCTCGGAAAAGACTATTAGCTAGAAAACTCAGTAATCATGGAATATTCGCTCGGAAAAATACAAAAGTAGGCAATCGTTATAAGAGCAGAGTGGTAAACAGATAGCTAGGTAATTAGATTTGTAAGTAGATGAACTGTTAGTAGCTTGGAACCTGTTCTTTTTTCTTTTCTTTTTTTTAATATTTTTCTTCGACTTTTCAAGAGATAATGGAAAAGAACAGTATTAAGAAAGAAAGAAAAGAAAGAAAGAAAGAAAAGAAAAAGAAAGGAAGAAAGAAAATTTAGAAAGAAAGAAAATTTGGAAAGAAAGAAAGAAAGAAAAAAGAAAGAAAAAGAGAAAGAAAGAAAAAAGAAAGAAAGAAAGAAAGAAAGAAAGAAAGAAAGAAAGAAATAAAAAAAAAGAAAGAAAGAAAGAAATTAGAAAGAAAGAAAGAAAAAGAAAGAAAGAAAGAAAGAAAGAAAGAAAGAAAAGAAAGAAAGAAAGAAAAGAAAGAAAGAAAGAAAGAAAGAAAGAAAGAAAGAAACGCAAAGAGAAAGACAAAGAAAAAGAGAAAGAAACAAAGAAAGAAAGAAAGAAACGAAAGAAACGAAAAGAAAAAGAAAAGAAAAAGAAAGAAAGAATGGAAAAATAATCTCTAGCAGTGCAAGAAAATGAGTGACTAATAAGCTCTCTCTCATACCCGGCTGCTTCAGCAAAGTAGAATTACTTTAAGCCAAATGTATTGTTGTCAGCTCTACAATAAATGCGACTACCTTGAGTCCCACACAGCCAGTAATGATTGGGAGCAGTTCTGGACAAGTTCCTCGAATTCTTCAGTCAAATCCGTTTTCTGTCCCTCTGCTTGTGCCTAAATGTGGGCAGCCGTCCATATTCATAACGTTAATATGTTTTGGTATTATGGATCTTTGCTGGAATCTGTGAAAGGGTGAAATTGTTCGTCCTGTAGGCATTTGTAAATAAACTACAACCTTTAGCACCAGGCGGCGCTGTTTTACTGAAATTATACGTAATGCATTTCAACACACAAAAGTTCAAAATACATATAAATACAAGTTTACGCGCACTCACTCAAGCAATAATGCATTTATATTTATAATTAAGCCCTGAATGCGTGAAATTAAATGCTCAGTTACTCTCCTCATGAGTATGTTTCACACATACAGAACAATGTCATTAATACGTAGGCACTCATATACATGCATACAAAAATGTATACATACTGAACACATACACACACACACACACACACACACACACACACACATACACACACACACACACACACACACACACACACACACACACACACACACACAAACATAATTCATAAATACATACACACATGCGTATATACATTGATGTAGCTCGTTCGAAGATAATTTATACAATTTCTTTCATCTCATCACGCCTCAGTTTAGGCGGCTTATGGTTACACACTACGATATTGACGCCAAGTACAATTACCATCGATGACGTCAGCAAAGCTTCAGATGCGGCTCGACAAGTAGATAATCATCTTCACTCACACACGAGAATTGGGAAAGGGCCAACGTATTTTAAAGAAATAATCCAAGAATATCTTAATTAACAGTGTATTGCAATAAGATCATCTTGCACGCTTATAATGCTGTTAATTAAGTATAATAATTAAAGTATAAATAGACTTCAGGTACAGAATATTTATTTGTCAATATAAAGCATTTCGGAAAGTACTAGAGAGACAATATATATTCAAATAAAGAGTTATTTTTCTTCAACTGTATCTGTATATATGTAATCTGTCTGTTTCTTTTCTTATAATCATTAATTATTATAGGTAAATAAAGGGTTTCCTTTCTTGATCAGAGTCCTGAGAATTTTAGTGATTGGACTCTGAAAGAAAAGAAAACTGCCCGTTGCAATGGCAATCATTTTGAGCAATCGGTAAACTTATTTCCAGTTTTCTATAGACAAAGACTGGTTTAAATGTCTTGCAGTCGATACGATTAGGAGACGTTTTACTTAATGATTTATTAACTAGGTCTCCGGCCATCTCTCCCACTGCCCACTGCTCTTTTCTCTCTCTCACTGCCCAAATATACATCTCCCTCTTTCTCTTTTCTCTCCCTCACTGCCCACACACCCCTTTCTCTTTTCTCTCTCTCACTGCCCATACGACATTTTTCACTCTCTCACTGCCCACATGACTTTTTTCTCTCTCACCACCCACAAGTCCTCTCTCTCTCTCTCTCTCTCTTATTCTCACTACACACACGACTGGGTCTTTTTTGCTTTCTCTCACATATGCCTCTCTCTTTTCTCTCTCTCTCTCTCTTCCCCCCCCCCCGGATTAATTTTATCTCTTTCACAACCCACATGCCTCTCTTTTTTCCTCTCGTTTCCACACATCTCCCTGTTTCCTCTTTCTCATTGCCCACATTTGTCTTTCACATTGCCCACAATACTCTCGCTTTATCTCTGTCTCACTGGCCACATGAATCTCTCACACTCACCAACCTCTCATTCTCTGTCTTGCGTGTGTGTGTGTGTGTGTGTGCTTCCTCTCTTCCTGTCCTTCCTTCCTTGCTTCTCTCCCCTACTCTTTCTCTCTTCATATGTATGAATAGGTATATGTCAGCTCTATCGACTCGCTTAAAGTTGCCCTCTCTCTCTGTTTCTCTCTCTCTCTGTTTCTCTCTCTCTCTCTCTCTCTCTCTCTCTCTCTCTCTCTCTCTCTCTCTCTCTCTCTCTCTCTCTCTCTCTCTCTCTCTCTCTCTCTTTCTCTTTCATACTAACTGGGCGTTGGTTGTGGGGAGGAGGTTAGATAACAGGAAATTAATGATAAATTGTTCAATGAATTTCAATAGAAACATAATAACTAAGCACATTAAGCTTACTTCGCAGCCTCCTGCGTACAAAAACGAAAGTAATTCAATCATTGGGCAAATACAACGATAATGAAGCTGTCACGGACAACAAATGAAATTATCTGTGGCTTCAATATAGAATAAAAGAAGATAATTTTGGCTGTACAGAAAGGAAGATGTAATACTGTGAAGACGCAAGACAAAAATACGAGTCAGACTTCCAAGAATTTATTATAGATAATAAATAGTTCAAGTAATTCGCGTCGCATCAGATAAAGGCACTAGTGTCTTTAAAAGTTCTTTCTTTCAATTCCTCTAGATTAACTTGTCATCATTGACCGTATGTTACAGGTCGAAAGTTTGACGTATGTGGATGGCAACCCAGTTTTCATTTAGCTAGATTGGGAATTGAGATAAGAGGTATTTAGTCACGCCATTTACCACCTGCTGCACGTCATGTGATCATCTGATGGACGTCAGTTCACCATCTGATGCACGTCATGTGATCATCTGATGGACGTCAGTTCACCATCTGATGCTCGTCATGTGACGTTATGTGATCATATGATGCACGGGTTAAGTGCAGTATGGTTGTGGCGGAAGACATTCTCATCTGCTGTCGAAGATTAGAGCCCTCGATCAATTGAGTAGTCTCGTCTCTGTTGGGAAAAGGCATGTCTGTACCATACGCTTGTCTGGATCAAGCGAGAGGCGTCGACTCTCAGCAAGGGAAATAACTTCAGCCTCACGCACTCATCTTTATATGTCATCAATCGTCACACCCGTAGTTTGATCGCAGCAGAAAGTAGTAACCGGTCCTTCCTGGTATATTTTGAATCCTGATGAATTATCGCGCAACGTCAACACAATAACGTCATTAAGCCTAGAGTTCTTATTCTAGTTTAAAGTTGTCTTCTAAACAAGATTTTGCTTAGGTTGTGTTCCTCAAGGAGGAATATCTTTTGAATAAAGATATCTGTTAATCAACAAGGGAGTCGGGATCTGTGGGATATTTCTTCAAGGAAGTTTGTTACCGGTTTGGCTTTGAAATAAAATCCCTTGTTAGTTCCTTAGCTAGATATGAATATTTAATTTAGCCGCATTTTGAACTCCTAATCACATGATAATCTGCTAGCTTTGAGTGCCAGGTGTAGAATATTAACTAGTTTAGAAAGATCATACACTTTTCTGTAAACGAAAAAGCTTCACATAGATAGATAGATAGGTAGATAGATAGATAGATAGATAGATAGATAGATAGATAGATAGATAGATAGATAGATAGATAGATAGATAGATAGATAGATAGATAAATAGATAGATAGATAGATAGATAGATGAATGGAGGGATGATTAGATTAGATTAGATAAGATTAGATAAGAGAGAGGGGGAGAGGGGAGGGAGAGAAATGAAAAACTTCTACTTTTATAAATAATTTAATTAACTAAAAGAAATCAATGGGTAATTTTCCACTTTTCTCGAAATAAAGTAGAAACAAACAAAAGAACAAATCGTTATTCCATTGCACTAAAAATTAACTATTGAACTTTTCTTATAATAAATAATCATGGGGAGTCTTATTTACTTTCTCTCTCCCACTCTCCCTCTTAACTGTTATCTCTCTGTCCTTCCTACTTACTCCCTCTCTCACACACTGCTGTATCCGGTCTTTTTTCCCTACAATTTTACCACCTTTCTATTCTGTTTCCTACTCTCTCTCTCTCTCTCTCTCTCTCTCTCTCTCTCTCTCTCTCTCTCTCTCTCTCTCTCTCTCTCTCTCTCACTGCTGTATCCGGTCTTTTTTCCCTACAATTTTACCATCTTTCTATTCTGTTTCTCTCTCTCTCTGTCTCTCTCTCTGTCTATCTCTGTCTCTCTCTGTCTCTCTCTGTCTCTGTCTCTTTCTGTCTCTCTCTCTCTCTCTCTTGGAAACTTAAAATCCAGTATCCGGTAATGGACAAGCTAATGACTGACTTCTTATGCTATCTTAGTGTCCTATGCTGCGAATGTATATTTTATCTTATAAGTCACTACTATTCTGCGCTTTTCTATTTAAATCATAATTTGGGAACGCTTACTGTGCGGTTTGCGCTCCTTGTCAATTAGAGAGATCATGGGTCTGTGTGCAAAATAACGGTGAATATAGCAGTTAGTCATTCATGGGAGTTGGGGGGGGGGACAGAAGTTTAAAATAATTTCAAGAACGCTTATGACAAAGTCTGAATCCAAAGTACGTTCGGCTGGCTGTTTTCTGAAGTAGTCTTCGTACGGTCCGATTTGATACTGACCTTTTATTCACAATAAACCTACAAAAATAGAAGAAGAAAAAACAAACATTCTTTACAACAAAGGAAAAGAAACAAAAAAGAGAACACAATGCAGCTCGGTTATTCATTGTTTCCATTTCAGAATGATCTGGTGCAGGCCAGTGATTTCAAATAAAATACGAAGGCCGGAGCTGTTCAGCTGACAATGAATTTGTTTACGCGTTTGATTTGTTTCAGTATAAAATCGTGGAAAGTTAAGAGAAAATTGCGTGAGGAATATGGGCAATCGCGTATTGTGTGCGTGTGTGCGTGCGTGTGTGTTTTATGCGTGTGTGTATGTGTGTGCGTGTGTGTGTGCGTGCGTGTGTGTGTGTGCGTGCGTGCGTGTGTGTGTGTGTGTATTTGTGCTTTTATGCGTGTGTGTGTGTGTGCGTGCGCACTTGTACCATGTTTTCAAGACCAATGCTGTCGACAACATTTCTGCTCTATATCTTGATGGTTTTTCGAGTCTATACGATACGTTTTTACTACAAGAATGTGTAATAACTATATTTTCATTCACAAATTGCTCTTGCAAACTAAATTATATGTGTTTTATTATTCATAAAATAAAATTTAGATCAATTTTTATAAACATATACGCAGTAAATTCTTTTAAATGTTGGCGATCGATTGGTTAATTAGTGGTTACAATGAAGGGAAAAAAGGGTTAATGAGAAGAAGTAAAACCAACTCAAATCAATGATAGCTATTTTGACGTCATCACTTAAACCAAATGCTTCGTTGTCTAAACAAACACAATAAAGAATCTCTCACAGGTTCAAAAGTGAGTTATTCATTTGTGTAGACCTTCTTTCCCGAAGGTCAAAAGTCCTCATACATCCCTTTGACCAGCATGGATTATTAATTTATTGTTAATTGATTAGAAATAACTACTATATCACATTTAAGTATTGTACTATGTGGTTGTTGTATAATTACTTTATGAATTCTCAGACGGCCTTAGTCAAGGTCTTATTATGATTTTCTAACAATTGTTCTTGTAACCCGACAGAACTTCTCTTTCCATTTGGCATGATTGTGCTCTTTAGATCGTGCTGAATATTTTCACTTAGCCGAAACATTTTAATCCGTCTAACCTTAGAACGACGCTCGCCCAGACCGGCTGACCTGATTTGAAATGTGTTGGAGGTCATTGACACACTCACAGGACTTCTCCTGCCGACGTGGACGCGATTCTCCGTTCTGGATCGTTGCACTTTATTATTAATTAAGCGAGTGTGAGAAGGCGGGTTGTCTCTAGCAAGAACTTGCGATGCATTAGTTTGAATGTGCGAAATAGGACCTGCTTTTGTAATCAGTTTATTCCTAGCTAGCCTTTTCAGCAAGGACCTGGGGTGCATCGCTTGACCTGTAAAATGGGTGTGCTTGGACTTCATTGTATTGCTCTTATGATCGTTTTATTTTTGTTTGTCCGTTTCCTTCTTTATTTGCTTCGTTTCTTTTTAATTCTTTCTTGTTGTCCTTTATAGTTTTGAAAGAAAAACTGGAGGGGGGAGGGGGAATTCAGCATTACTTTTACATCTTTCTACAGATATCCCTCTTACCCTACTACCTCACCCCCTTACATGTTTAAGCACACACATTTCTCTCTCTCTCTCTCTCTCTCTCTCTCTCTCCCTCTCTCTCTCTCTCTCTCTCACACACACACACACACACACACACACACACACACACATAGCATACCCAACATAATTGATTGGAACCGGTAATTATTTTGTTATGCATGTACTCTATTGTACTTATCGTATATTCATGAGTCCGGGGACAGGAGGAGACGTCATACTGCTGTCTGTATAAATTGCACTTGATATATAAAACAACTTGGCCTATCAGTACATAAAGTTCATGGCAAACTAGTTTGGTGTGCATAAGAAGAAGTGTCTCGTTTTGAGAATCTTGTGCCTTTTTCAATGTTCGAGGCACGTCACTCTCTCTGGATTATAAGCGAGTAGTTTTCTGAATTATGCCCACTTAGAATTGTCATTATTATGCGTATTATATTTAAAACTAATTCTGTTATACAACCGTTCAGAGAAGAAAAATTTAATATAATTTAGATTTGCTATAGTTCAAAAATGTTTTTGCATTGTGGCTAGATTTACAAGAATGTGTTACTACAATGTAGTTATTAATCAAAGGTAAACAGTTTGCTATTGGTCATTAACACCAAACAGAATATCGTCATAATCCTAATAGGGAAAAGTAAAGGAATATTTTATAGTCTAATATATTAATCTATCTTACTAGAGAAAAGAGAGCATACAGTGAATGTGAGCAAATAAATAATAATAACTGTTTGTAAATATAATATTAATACAGTGAATGTGAGCAAATAAATAATAATAACTGTTTGTAAATATAATATTAATACAGTGAATGTGAGCAAATAAATAATGATAACTGTTTGTAAATATAATACTAATACAGTGAATGTGAACAAATAAATAATAATAACTGTTTGTAAATATAATATTAATACAGTGAATGTGAGCAAATAAATAATAATAACTGTTTGTAAATATAATATTAATACAGTGAATGTGAGCAAATAAATAATAATAACTGTTTGTAAATATAATATTAATACAGTGAATGTGAGCAAATAAATAATAATAACTGTTTGTAAATATAATATTAATACAGTGAATGTGAGCAAATAAATAATAATAACTGTTTGTAAATATAATATTAATACAGTGAATGTGAGCAAATAAATAATAATAACTGTTTGTAAATATAATATTAATACAGTGAATGTGAGCAAATAAATAATAATAACTGTTTGTAAATATAATATTAATACAGTGAATGTGAGCAAATAAATAATAATAACTGTTTGTAAATATAATACTAATACAGTGAATGTGAGCAAATAAATAATAATAACTGTTTGTAAATATAATATTAATACAGTGAATGTGAGCAAATAAATAATAATAACTGTTTGTAAATATAATACTAATACAGTGAATGTGAGCAAATAAATAATAATAACTGTTTGTAAATATAATATTAATACAGTGAATGTGAGCAAATAAATAATAATAACTGTTTGTAAATATAATATTAATACAGTGAATGTGAGCAAATAAATAATAATAACTGCTGGTAAATATAATATTAATAGGAACGAAGAAATAATGAACTTCTCAGTCGTGTTGATCACCTGAACACACGCACGCACACACATGCAAGTACAGAAACAAACATACACACAAGAAGAACAAAATAAAATATGCAGCTACAACTCATGGTCACCATCCCACCTCCCCACCGGTCTCTGCAACCCTCTGAATTTGCTTTACGACCCTAGGAGAAGCCGTTTATTAAGTGCTTCACGTCTCCCTACAGTACGAAGCCTAAAAGCGGGTAGAGGTGCATTTTAGCGAATGCATACTTTTGAATGCTACAGACATTACCCGGACAGCGTCCTGTATCGATTCCACGGGCTCTTGAAAGACGCTGCCAGGCAAGGACGGCAAGTGGGCGAGCACCTAGATCTACGCCTCTTTGTGGAATCAAAGAAAACGGACTTTGCTGCTGACGTCAGTGAGAAGAAAGAAAGAAATGGGGCGTTTGACAACGCTCGGTGGAGCGCGTTCCTTGAGCAGTGCCGAGAACCGCTGACTGGGACTGTCCCGAATTGTGACGAAGCCCGAAAGGGTCCGATCGATAGTTCATAAAATTAGGTCTGGACAAACATTAGTTTACTGGCTGTTGCGATATCGGCGCTTTAAGCTACGTCGTCGAGTGAACAGTTGTTGGGTTGTTACTGTTGTCTTATTTTACCTCTTCGCCAGATTTTTTCGCTTTGTATACACATTAGAATTCTTGCTTTCATATAATGTAGAAGATGAAGGTGAGGCGTGTGTGTGTGTGTGTGTGTGTGTGTGTGTGTGTGTGTGTGTGTGTGTGTGTGTGTGTGTGTGTGTGTGTGTATTATCGGTTTCTTCATTTCTTTCAAGTCTAGAACCTCATCCACCCAAAGTATAGTCCTCGTTAAGGGATTTTCATCTTCGCTGCAGTTCTCTTCCCTTCATCCCCTTACTTTATTCCCTTGTAGCTGTTAAAATTACTTATATCTCGGTAATTCAGACCCTGTGTGTAAGCGTATGTGTGTGTGTTTATTTGTAAAGCAGTAAAGAAGCGATCACTTGGCGACTATGCATACAATCATCACGTCCAAGACAATTCCTAAAAGTTTGTCTATGCTTGTTGGGTGGGGAAAGGGGCGTAGAGGGGGGGCTAGCAGACTTCACGAAAATTGTCCTGCTTTGTCGTTAGCCGAAGTGCAACTCGGATCATTAAGTTAACACCTTCCCTCCCCTTACCCACCTTCCCTTACAAAACACAAAAGACTACAGTGACGTCAGCAAAATGGAGTAGCACACTTTCCTATTTTTGTGTACAGCACTAAGAGACGTGTGGAGCACCACAAATGACCTAAAACTAGGACACTCTCACCCAACATTAATTAATGAACCAATCGCTCTACTGCACTTTAGTCGGTTGGCGACCAGGGGTTCACTTCCTGGAACTGCTGTACTCTTAATAATGTTATTTATTTAGTGGTGATTTTCTGCTGCCGCGCTGTACTTGGTTCAAAGCTGGCAATATTGATGCAAAAATATAATGCTTGTGCAACCACTGTGTGACACTCGACCTCTGTTCAGGAACAACCGTAAACAAGGTGAAATATTTTTACCTACCGTTGGCCCGCAGTACGTGGAAACGCCCGAAAGAAAGCTATCTGTGCTAATTTGTTCCAGAAAAGTGTTTCTTTAATGTTTGAAACCTTTAGCGTGTTTTTATTGATATGTAATCTGGTTGTTTCGGTTAAGTAACCCGTGCTATAAAATACAGATGACACTAGGTGCACTTATGTGTGTTAGATATGTGCGCGAGTGCACTGCAAAGCCTTGGCCACAATTATATCATGGCGGGCACATAACGTCACACACCTCGTGACCCTTGTGTTCGTGGCGTCAAACAGTGCAATTTACGTCACAGATCAATATGCCATTTTCAAATTTATTTTTTTTATTTATTTTTTTCGTGTGTTTGGGGGGGGGGGGTGCCTATGGTCAGCAAGAGATTTTCACTCGATTAAAATATCAATGAATTAATATGTTTACAGACGACTTAAGCAATATCGCATGTCATTTTTAAAACGGTCGAAGTGACCTGTAGACTTACTCGTTATTCATTTGACGAAAATATTTATACAGTTGTGAAGTGTATGGTAATTTTAGAGGATATTTTTTCTAGTATTGTTCCCATTTCTTGCTTAAATGTACTGTCGCCACAAAAGAAAAACCAAACCTACGAATATTGTAGTTGTGGTGGAAAAAATACACATTAATTTATGTTAATTATTGTGTACTATTATTTAAAAGAAAAATTATCAATACGCCAAAATATCGCTTACATAAAGTTAAAAACTGTTTTCCTTTCACGCCGACATACCCAGTGAACCGTTCCGAGACACAGCGACACCTATTTCCGTCTTGAATGTTGCTGTAGTGATTGATGAGAATTAAGGTACAGAAATTCTCGGTCATGTCAATGCCAGGTATCAATATTCGTCTTAAGTCGATTAACACTTACAAGTGGATTGTTCACATCATTTTTTTGTGGGGGTGGGGGGTGAATGTAGAGACCTACTCTAATGAATATACTCTAAACAATAGCAGTAAGCATCGGGTATTTATACAAGCTGGAAAATATGTGAAAAGCCCACCTCGAAAAGCCACACAAGTTCTCCAGATGCAACCATATATTGTAGGGTCGCACACTTTTGCCCCTGCAAAACAGATGATCGGGACAACTTGTTGATGACGGTTAAGAGGAAGTTAATGATGGTGGTAATAGTGTTATCGGTGGGTGTTGTCATTTAACACTGATGGTAATAGTGTTATCGGTCGGTGTTGTCATTTAACACTGGTGGTAATAGTGTTGGCGGTCGGTGTTGTCATTTAACACTGGTGGTAATAGTGTTGGCGGTCGGTGTTGTCATTTAACACTGGTGGTAATAGTGTTGGCGGTCGGTGTTGTCATTTAACACTGGTGGTAATAGTGCTGGCGGTCGGTGTTGTCATTTAACACTGGTGGTAATAGTGTTGGCGGTCGGTGTTGTCATTTAACACTGGTGGTAATAGTGCTGGCGGTCGGTGTTGTCATTTAACACTGGTGGTAATAGTGTTGGCGGTCGGTGTTGTCATTTAACACTGGTGGTAATAGTGTTGGCGGTCGGTGTTGTCATTTAACACTGGTGGTAATAGTGTTGGCGGTCGGTGTTGTCATTTAACACTGGTGGTAAGATATATATTGCCAATGTTTATTTATGCGAAGAAATGTAAATAGAACGTGTCCATATCCGAAAAGTTCACAGAGTTCATAATAATTATAATAAATATAATTTATTACCCCCGATATAAGTACGCTGCATCGAATGTCAGTGTGCTCTGGTATTTGCAAAGTCATTGCTTTAAAACTTGCTTTAAAACTTGCTTGCAGTATGTATCGCTCGCCCCGCAGTATTCCTGTGACTTACACGTCATTTTTGCACTATGGATATCGATGTCAAGTGTAGATCTTAATATCCCAATATTAAGTCACTGATATCTGCCGACATCATTGGCATTCAATGCATTTGGACTAGAAATTGGTTTATTTCCACCATGCCCCAACACCAGAGTGCCAGTAGATTAAGTATATTTATAAGTTTGCCTTCTGGGTGCTTAGTAATAGTAGTAGTAGTATTTAGAAATGTAGTAACATATTCGAAACAGAAATACACTAATTTACTTATCTTCTTTCTATTTTGTAAGTTATTTTTTATTAGTTGTCTGTGAATTACATATCAATATTTCTTCAAATTTTAAACAGGCAGTTAACCGGCTGTCGAATTTGAACGTATACAAGGTGTGGCGGAAAGGGGGTTCTCCGTGTGCGCCTTGGTTATTAATATTTTAATTAATCACTTTCATGCCAATCGCTCACAACCTCCTTAAGGGTCTTGTGCGGTCTGAGAGTGACTAGGTCAAGCCTTGAGCAGTCCGTCAGTCAGTGACCATCTCCCAAGTGTTACCTGTCTCAGAATAGTGACTACACTGCGTTTATCTTGTCAGTCGTTCTATCACTATTCCGGCCCTACCACAAATCTCTCATCACTGTCGAAGATGGGAACTATTTTAAAACATGTGTCTAGACCGTCTTCTCAATTGTCTTATGTCATTGGCTGCCCCCACCCATCCTCTACACATGTACCTCCGAGAAATGAAGGAGTAAATAGTTTTAAAAGAAAACAATTTATTAAAAAGAAATAACGATAACAATTTCAATAAATTTACATTGACTTCAAATCACACACTAGGCAATTTCGAAATCGCAAATCTCATAAGACTTCCAGAATTACAATAAATGAAAAGATATATCAATACAGTTTTAGAGAATAATTATTAGAGAATTCCGTGTGACATTATCATATACTTTAGTTAAGCTTACACAATTACTCTTCATACATAAGCCAACTACATAGTCAACACTTTAGAAAATATAGAATGTACATAGAAGAATCAGACATAGAACAAGGAATGAAAATCACAGAAACATGTACAGATTACACAGAAAGTTCATGTAATTGAATCACCTGATTATGGCCTTGTTCTGTTGTAGCCTCGTTCTCGGCAGGGTGGCTGACGATTAAATGTCTCGTGGGTTTAGCCCGCCTGGTGACGTAAATGAATGTTCCGTGATTTACGAACAGCAGTTTGTCCATAGAAAGTTAAACAAAGTCTGTAATTTGTAATCCTTTCACAGACACTGATAACATATAGTCATCCACAGTTCAGTATATTCAATTTCACTGGTTAGGCAGTTTATCCACGTAGTACAAGTGGGTCAGACTCACGCTCCTCGCAGCAGCCCACTTCGTAATACCGTCTCCCTTGATGGTCCTGATACAAACAGAATCCACAAGCAGGTTTACTCCACACTGGCCCTAAACACATGTAGAGACCAAGTGGCAGTACTCGTTGTCAACACTAGACAACTGGAACTTGAGACGCCAGGATCAACTGGTACAATCCAAAAATGAATAACTGAGGACAATGCGTACTGACAAGTACGCACGCACGTGTGATGTATGGAGCTGAACGCATGGAACTGAGCTCCTGGAACTGGACGGCTTGAACTTTCCCTAGTTCTGACCATGAGCCGGCACGGGACTCAAACTTGTGTAAAAGAGTGTAGAGAATTTTTAGTCTGCTCTTTTATCCATTTTCAGAGGTCATGGAAGTTTCTAGAATTTCTTAGCCTCTGGCTATGACTTGTTTTTCTTCCTGTGCCTATTGACTCCATAGTCATGGCTGGATGCACACACATAATAGACTGAGTGTGTGTGGTGCCAGGAATATGCCCATGTTACATAAGAATTTGTGACCTGTAATTCCAACTCCCTTTATTTGTAGATATGGGTCGATGTTGTTTACGTCAAACAAATCTTACTCAAACTTGAATTGTGAAATTCAAATCAAAATTTGATTTACAAATTTTGAAAATTAACGAAATTAATTATATTAATTAAATTAATTGGGTAATTAGCATTTTTCCGTTTACACAAGGCATTAAATGTGCAGTCTCTCGGGGCCCTGCGTGGGTTACTAATCTTTTGTTGGGGTTAAGGAGAAAATATTTTATTTTTTATCAAATACTGCACACGTTTACGTCACTATGCAAATCTATATACATCTCTTTGGTTTAATATATACTGAATATATGTATGCATGCATATATCTATTGGTGTAATGAATGTATGTATGCGTGAATATTTTGGTTATATATATATATATATGTGTGTGTGTGTGTGTGTGTGTGTGTGTGTGTGTGTGCGTGTGTGTGTGTATGTGTGTGTGTGCGTGCGTGTGTGTGTGTGTGTGTGTGTGTGTGTGTGTGTGTGTGGTTTTGTGTGTGTGTGCGTGTTTGTGTGTGTGCATGTGTGTATCGTGATGCACCAAAATGTTATATTAATTTCTAATTTCGTTTGTTTTAATCGTTTCTAAAATCTGCGGTTTTTTTGTCAGATAACGACTCTTATATTTGCTAGAAATCCACTGCAGTTTACCGTTGTTGGCGGTTCCCACTGATTTGACAAATTGACTCCAGTCACAATCCTAACTGGATAGGTGACAGTTAAGGTACTTTAACTCGCAGCAGCTGTCTAGTGCCATTCGTGGATGACAGTTATTTTCAGGATCACGAATAACTTCCATCTTCCGTTGGTTATGACAGAAATGGAAATGAGTTAAAAGCATCACTGCTTCCTACTTGTACAGCACCAGAATGTGTTCACCAAAAAAAAAGAAAAGAAACGATAATTAATAAAATATTAGTTGGGCGGAAGATACAAACAACAAATTTGAAAGATAGGAAGAAGAAAGGTAAAATATAACGGATAAAGGAAAAAGGAAAGACAAAAAATGTCGAAAGAAAGAAAAGGAAGGAAGGAAGGAAGGAAGTTTTAAACTAAGTTTGGAAGGAAGGAAGGAAGGAAAGAATACTTATACTGAACAACAACAATTCATTTTATGAAGTCAAATTATATGACGTTAACTTGACGGATGGAAACTAGAGTTGCATGCTGCACCGAAACAAGTTAAGTGCATGCCGATACAGACAGACAGACATACACACAGACAGACATACAGAGAGACAGACAGACAGACAGATCAGTAGCGTGTGGCATGTAAAAGAAGCAAGTACTGAGAAAATAATTCAAGATAATTTACTCCATTACTTTGAAATATTCATCCGCTCAAAGTTTTCAAAATGCAGCATGAAACTTCGACACAGTTAATGAATTATATGTAATAAAAATTGTCCTGAGCCAATATTTGATCTTTGTATTTTATTTTTATCATCGGAAAAGGTCAAAGTTTAATGTGCGGAATCTTAAGTGCACGAAATCTTTCGCTCGAATAACTGTGGTGAATGCATTTGTGCTCTGAAGTTTAGTTCAGCTTAAACAAACAAAAACCCTTAAATAATTGTTTGGGTTTTTTTAAAAATAAAAAAGTATGTTCCATTTATGATTTATTTAAGAATAAACCCATCACTGAATGACAAGAAACGACTGACAAAGAATTCTTTAGATACTGTAGTTGTTTACAATTGTGGATAAAGCTTTTAAGCATTGAATCGGACATTGAAAGCAACACAGAGCTGTATCGATATTTCTTTTCAAATCCTATTTCTTTTACATTTCTACATCTTTCTGCTTTCGCAGGTGACGACCGTTTGCTCCTTTATGTTCCTTGTGTTCGTTTGCAGCATATCGATTTTACGTTAGTTCACATTTAAATACAAATGAATGTTGTTCTTGCTTAGTCGGAAGTGGAAATAAATACAATTGAAAAAAAAATACGCACCTTCAATTCGTGGCCAATGCATTTTGTGTGCAGTAATACGCGCATGAGTTACGTTTTAATTTAATTGTGGGCGTTTCTATTTCGGACAGAGAAAAGCCGTTTCTTGTGTCTGAACTGGCTAATGTTAACTTTCGCACGAAGAGCGCACTTTTTAGATCCATTTTTTTGTTGCTGTTGACAGAAATTCAATAACGTTGTCAACTACGATTATTAACTTCAGTCAACACTACTGATGTGGTTACAAGCTCATGTGGACATTGCTGATGCGGTTATTTGCTACTTGTGGTCAGCACTGATACGGTTAAAAGCTTCTGTAAACAAAATGATACAGTTAATAGCTCCTGTGACCAATACTGAAACGGTTATAAACTCCTGTGACCAATACTGAAACGGTTATAAACTCCTGTGACCAATACTGAAACGGTTATAAACTCCTGTGACCAATACTGAAACAGTTATAAACTCCTGTGACCAATATTGAAACGGTTATAAACTCCTGTGACCAATACTGAAACAGTTATAAACTCCTGTGACTAATACTGAAAGGGTTATAAACTCCTGTGACCAATACTGAAACGGTTATAAACTCCTGTGACCAATACTGAAACGGTTATAAACTCCTGTGACCAATACTGAAACGGTTATAAACTCCTCTGACCAATATTGAAACGGTTATAAACTCCTGTGACCAATACTGAAACGGTTATAAACTCCTGTGACCAATACTGAAACGGTTATAAACTCCTGTGACCAATACTGAAACAGTTATAAACTCCTGTGACCATTACTAAAAGGGCAATTGCACTTCGAACTACACTCATTTCTCAATATAAAGCAGTTTTCGTTTTTTTTTAAAAAAGAAATATTCATATGTAGAAATGAAGTGTCTTGTGTTTGCGTGTGTGCGTATGTATGTGTGCTATTTTTTTCATTGATTATAATTAATGCATGAAAAACCAACAAATAAAAGTGGCATAAGAAAACCTCAAAAACGAAAAGTAACAACAAACAAACAAACAAAAACAACACACATTCATTTATTTTCTACTGGCTCGAACATGAAATACCAATTGTCCACATGATTGTGTATCGGGCCCTTTCACACTGATCATTTAAAACTTAAAGAACTTGAAGATATTTTTAATATTTCATGTTTTTAATTCAATTTAAAGAAAACGCAAATTACAATATTTTTTAATAATTATCTGAACATTTGTGTTGAGGTTCTTTTTTTATTTTTAATAGTTGTAAGATATGTCATCTGACCAAAATTCAGTGCAATTAATATATATATATATATATATATATATATATATATATATATATATATATATATATATATATATGTGTGTGTGTTTCTATATAACTTCTGATCGTTGATTTTCAGAAACTTACTTTCGTTACAGAAGATTACTGATAGTTGTGATCTATTAGTTCTTTAGTGAAAGGCAAAACTGTATTATAAATGGATTTAAATTATAACCACTTATAACGGTATTTACAGGACCCTCGATACAATGATGAAATTGCTCAGATGACCGGATATAAGGCAGAGTCCCTGTTGTGTCATCCAATCAGAAACGGTGACAACGAAATTGTGGGCGTGGCTCAGGTTCTCAACAAGACGTCTGGCGAAGGATCGTTCAGTAGAGACGATGAAAAAGTAAGAATATTTTTCTTTAATAACTCTTCAACGTAATAAATACTATATTTGCATTATATTACATGTTTCTGAAACTTATTTGTTCAATTATTTATTTTCATTTCCAGCTTGCACACGAAGTGAAATAAGTGTCTGCTTCATAAATTCTGATACACAATCACTGGTTCTGTTAATTAAATTTAGAAAACCTTAGTGTAATTGTTTCAGTCGATATTGTAATATAAGCGATTTAAAGAGCGTGTTCTGTGAGATTTTCCACGTCACTATACCCAATGAGCTCGATGACGACACACAAGTTACGTACAATTGAAAATAAGACGCAAAACGTCATCAGCAGTGGTGTTTGTGATTCTGCACAACGTCACTAGAACTAGAAGGGAAAGAAAAGCCTTTGACCGGGCATTTAGCTTAAAGTAGTATGCCACTCTGTGTGTGTGTGTGTGTGTGTGTGTGTGTGTGTGTGTGTGTGTGTATGTGTGTATATGTGTGATATTTTGCACGCACGCACGCGCGCGCGCGCATACACAAGTTATGAATTCATGATCACTTTAAATCGAAACAAGTATAAAATTAATGTTTGAATTATTCGTTACATCCTGTTGTCATATAATGCAAATGTTTTGTTTGTGTGTATGTGTGTGTGCGAGCGCTTGTGTTGTATATATTTACATCCACACATTTGTCACATGACTAAGATTTTATTAACTGCTTACAGCTTTTGGAAACTTACCTTACATTTTGTGGCATCGCAATCTACAATGCTCAACTCTTTGAGGCGTACACCATGGAATATGAACGCAATAAGGTAAAATCAGTCATTCAGGCTGTTGTCACCGACTGCCCTTTTAACATAGGTCTTTTAAGTAGTTATTTATTTACTTGTTAGTGTTGATATTTTGTGTGTAAAGAACCTTTATATAAAGAAAAAGAACCTTGCTGTAGCCCTAAAGGCTTGCCACAATCTCTTGGCAGTGGATATCCACTGCTGCCTTGTGAACATGTATATTGCTCATGATTTGTGAGTGACGTATAAATGCTTGCACGAGTATGTCTTAACGGGTCGTAGGCATTTGTTATAAATATTTGATGAAACTTACGTCACGACACTTTTTCAGTCTTATTAGATTATTCTCAAAATTGAATAACTGATCACGTCACGACACTTCTCTGCAATTTTCACTAGATTATTATCAGAACTTTATAAATTCATTTCTTCTACATTCTTCTCTCGATTATTTTCAAAGCTCAAGAACTGATCACGTCACGACACTTCTCTGCAATTTTCACTAGATTATTCTCAGAGTTCACATAATTATGGCTACCTATTTATATAGAACGCAACACAATATTTCTTCTCTTCTTTACGCTGCGTTCTTTGTTTCCATCCCTAAGTACATTTCTGATCTTACACGAGTACACTCCTTCTAGAAGCTTGTTTACACCATCAGATACGCACACATTTAAACTCTAAAAGTAAATAAGCTTCTTCGCTAAGCTTCTAGTATTTATTACACTGATAATTGTGTCTGAAAGTTTCCTTTACTTTATGGTTTTGTTGTTTTGCTTATTTGATTTGTCCAGTTTTTCTATTGATTGTTGGTTGGTTGGCTGGCTGGCTTTTAAATTGTTTTCTTCTCTTTCTTTGTTTATAATTTCTTTCTTAAATGTTGGAACACTGAGGACTTTTATCTATTATTTAATCGAATGTTCTGTATTGAATAGTAGGATTAGCTTGCGTACGTCAGTATAACAAGATAGGTATGACCATTTTCCACTTTGTATTTTGGACTCGTGGCGTTAAGCCAGCTCAAGCATCAGACTGCGTTTAAATATTTATGGTTAAGCCCGCGCCTGCGTGTGACAGCCAGGGAATTGGGGATTATGTCCATTGGCAAGGGAAATAATTCGCTATTCAATCGCATGACTATTGTTTTAAACTGCAATTTGTCTCGGGACGGATGAGGCTTCAAGTTGTTTTGTTTTTGTTTGTTCTAGGATGGATGGATGGGTGGGTGCGTGTTTTGTTTGTTTCCTCAAACGTGCGTAACAAGAAACGTGCTGTATCTAACTATGGTTTTCTGTGAGGATGTGCTGCCGATAGACAAATAAGGGGATTGCTAACTGTGTCCTCGTTTTTAATTAGGCGCTCCTGGAAGTGGTCCATTACCTGTTCGAAGAGCAGACGTCCGTAGAAAACGTGGTGCTGAAGATCATGCAACGCGCACAGACTTTGCTGAAATGTGAACGCTGTTCAGTCCTCTTGCGAGACAGCACGTCAGAGGTGGGTGAAGAATTGTTACGTCCCATAGCGTCATCAGGTCAGTGACAAGCTTGAAGGGTGAAATAGCACCCCACGGCAAAAATGTATAAACTTATTATATTAGAGAGACTAACGCCATTTTGTGTACAGGAACGAAGACCGCACCCATATGCAGAGATTTGTGGCTGCTTACAGGTCGCCTTCTTCCTGACCTACCTAACTTACTTCCAATAAGACAATATAACATACAAGCATTCACACAATAATAATAATATATCATAATGAAAACGCTCCCATTACAAAACATTTAAAATGTAAGTTACTTAGTATTTGTGTTTGTAAGAGGTGCGAAGGATGGGAGGGGTTTATATCTGCTTAAAAGCACCATATAATTCAGTCTCATTTGAAAACATTAAATGTCAAAGTGACCCTGCCTTGGGCACTGCTGATGCTGATAGTTTAAGTGTCAAAGCTGGAAGCAAGCTACTCACGTAAAGAAGGTGCTAGAAACTTGCTGATGTATTTCTAAACCAGTTCCAACTGGATGAGTAGCTTTTCTGACTAATAGTCTTACACTTGTTCATAAAAAATTCATCCAATGGGGATGGATCGAAAGTTATTTTGTTGAAGAAAATCTATATTCTAATAACTTCGAATTTGACGAAACTCGAGTCCGGTCATAAAGGCGATCGTTAGCTTCTGAGAAAAGCGCGCCTTTCTTTCTTGCTTCAGGCTACAGTGATTACTGTACTCTACGTCACCATGTTGGTGTGTGCACCCAGCGTCATCATCCAACTTATCAGTAACGCTTTGCTGTAAGTTGATTACTGTCAATTCTGCTCAAGAGCCAATACTGCAAAACTGATGGCTTGAGTTTGGTCTCAAGAATTCACAAAGATTATTTTGAATATTCCTCGTGGTGTGCTGAGTAACATACAAGGAAATTCGGGAACATTCCTCTTGATGTGCTTGATAGCGTAATAGAAATTCGGGACACTTATCCATGGTGTGCTTGATAGCGTAATAGAAATTCGGGACACTTATCCATGGTGTGCTTGATAGCGTAATAGAAATTCAGGACACTTATCCATGGTGTGCTTGATAGCGTAATAGAAATTCAGGACACTTATCCATGGTGTGCTTGATAGCGTAATAGAAATTCAGGACACTTATCCATGGTGTGCTTGATAGCATAATAGAAATTCGGGACACTTATCCATGGTGTGCTTGGAGAGCACATCAAAGATTCTGGAACAGTTGACTAACGTGCTTAGAAGGGTTATGTGGGACCGTTATCTAAATAAGAAAGGAAGTGACTTGTTGCAAACCTCGTGATTGTGAACAGGTGCTAGTGACAATGGCTGTCTTTGCAAAGGTTATGTACATTGAATTTTTCTAAAATTCCACTATCATGTCTATGATAAATTACGCCTATGATTATAGATATGTGTGTGTGTGTGTGTGTGTGTGTGTGTGTGTGTGTGTGTGTGTGTGTGTGTGTGTGTGTGTGTGTGAGAGAGAGAGAGAGATCATTTGACTGCTGATGTCTTTGCTAGGATAAATTGAACAAATGTCTAGTGTTAATCGAACATTGTTTTGAAGCAATGTAAATTTCAATGCTCTTTTGATTGTATTTGTTATGTGTATATTTGATTGTTGATTTAATAAATTTATTGTTAAATTTATTGACCTTCTTACACGTATTGATTACCACATCTTTGAAAGATAGTGGGTGAATGGGGCTTCCTAGATATAGATTAAAGACGGATTTATCTTCTTCTTTGGTAAGAAGATTTCCACCTATGGAAATATTGTGTGACAGTCAATGTTTGTCTTTAATGTTATAGAAGAGAGAAAACGTTTACTTCACCTGCATATCCGCCAAGTGAAAGAGACGGGTGGTGTCATCTGAAGAATTATTAATTTCACCAATTAAGCACATGGAATTAGTTACGGATAATAAAAATAATAATCATACCTATAACTAGGATAGTGTTGTGTGATAGATAGATAGATAGACAGACAGACAGACAGATAGATAGATTGATAGATAGACTGAATGACTGACAGACAGACAAACAGACAGACAGATAGATAGATGGATGGATGGATGGAGAGAGAGAGAGAGAGAGAGAGAGAGAGAGAGAGAGAGAGAGAGAGAGAGAGAGAGAGAGAGAGAGAGAGAGAGAGAGAGAGAGAGAGATTGTTTTCTTGGTTGGGTGCGGGATATACATTAGCATATGTAGGAACACACAAACACACCTTAATCGTGAAAACAATAACCCATATACACAGCTTTGTTGAAAATTATCCTGGACAGACAAAAAGGAAGGAGCGGTTTGTGCAAGATAAAGATAGAAAAGAACAATGACCAGTGATGTATTTTTTTCTCTCTTTATGCTCTTGAAAAATAAGTGATAGTGGTAGCACTATTATATATCCACAACTTTCATTTCTCTTTCCAGACTTGCTTCAACCGAGTGTTTGATCTTTGTTATCCTATCAAGAACGGCCACTCCCACATGAGGTAAAGTGAATGTAGCAGCCAACTAGTTTCACTGGGGATAGATTATACATGATATAACTCAATAAAGGGTTTTTTTGTCTTTGTTTTTTTTTTATCGTTTGTTGATGGCACTGTTTCTTGGTGATGTGCGATGGCCTTTTTCTTTAGCGTCTGCCTTTTGTAAGAGAACAAATAAACAAAAAAATTAGGATCATCGCACATCACGTGGGAATGACTGTTCCTCCAATCACAGCTAATGTACTTTCTCTTTCGCACTGTTGATCTCCTTTAATTTATTTATTTTTAATTTTTGGAGTATTGTTGCATGCTTTTAGATCTCTCACTCTGCGTTCGATTAAAATTTGCTGTGTTTGGGGCGATTTAAAAAGTTAAACATTTTTTTTTCTCGGATAACCTGATTACTCTCTGGCTTTTTCTAAGTTAAGAAACAAATCTCCATTTTTATTTCCCCTTTCTGAAAGCGAAAGATGCCGTCGTCAAAAAAACAAGTAATTCCCTTTTGATCTGCTTAAGAGCGCCTATTTGTTTATTATTTATTTATTTATTTTTCTGATTGAAAGATCGATTTGTTCTACGTAAAGGACATGGATGCCTCGTGCGTCAATCAATACAACTCAAAACGGAGTCGTCTCTGAGTTTGTGTGTGTGTTAAAAAAATGAGCAACATTTATTATCATGTCTGTCAAAAGCACTTTGATCAGAAATGGTGAAAAAGGTCGTGAGGCAGAGGGAGAAGGGTGGTGGTAGTTAGAAATGTTCCCCCTTTCCACATCTCTCAGCCAGTTTACATTGTATAGACTGTAGAAGCTTTGTTCGGAAGATGGTTGACATAATTTTCTCAACGTATAATTTACAAATTCAAATCTGTTCAGGAAATAAAATATAATAATTATTTTTACCTATACTTATAGATAGATGGATGGATAGATAGGTAGATAGATAGATTAAATGAGGATAATCATGTGTGTGTGTGTGTGCGTGCATGCGTGCGTACGTGCGTGCGTGCGTGTGTGTGTGTGTGTGTGTGTGTGTGTGTGTGTGTGTGTGTGTGTGTGTGTGTGTGCATACCATACCTAAGGATAACTTTTTCTTTGACGCCTGTCATCCTCATTGTATGCTACAGTGTACTCTTGTTAGCATAGCAGTTGGTGCGTGTCATCCCGGTGTGTTTCATATTTGCGACATCAATGCAACAAAACCCAGAGAATTGAATTTCTACACAATGTATGTCCTGTGAAAAACTTTCAAAGAATAATACCAAATAATATTTAGGAAATTTAATTATAAATGGCTTTCTTTGATTATCGTTATTTTATTTTTTTTAATTTTACAATTTTATTCTCATAATGGGAAAAAACTTTATTATTTGACGGCTTCAAAGAGCCGTATCTTGCGAACTTATTATAGTTTAAACACATGCTGGTGACGGGAGGAAAGAAGTCAAAACGTTATAAAATAAACACATTCACACACACACACACACACACACACACACACACACACACACACACACACACACAGGCACGCACGCACGCACGCACGCACATGAGTAATACTGCACAAATGATGTTTAAGCAAAAAAGCATTTATTAGTGGAAGGTGGTTAATAACAAAAATCTCTTTTAATTAACAAGCGAACGTATGTGTATAGTTTTTCATTTATTTTTCAATTCAGCTATACATATAAGGTATTTAGTTGAGTTTCCTGTTTATGTCTTTTATGTGTTGTTTTGAGTGTGTGTGTGTGTGTGTGTGTGTGTTTGTGTGTGCGTGCGTGTGTGTACGTGCCTGTTTGGTTTATTTGATCATTCCACGATTACGATGTTACCCTTGGCTGAGCTATTGTTCATTTACGATTAATGTTCGTCAGGAATCACCACTCGTGCGTCTGATTCCCTCTCTTCTCTGTACAACGACAAATATTTTATGTATCTCGACACATGACGATTCCTTGCATTGATCATATCTAGATCGTAGTTAGTTTGTTTTTAAATATAATTTTCAACTAGCCGTAAAGAAACTAAAGAATGTATGTTCTGTAAATGTCCTTGAGAGTGGCAATACACATCAACAGTTTAATCAGAGGCTCAAACAGCAGTGCAATGTACTTGAATAATGAATTTCAATCAGTCAGGTAGGTCACTGCGGTTCTGCACGATACTAAACAGTTGGAACCAACGATTGTTCATTTTCTGGACAGATGCACTTCATATTCATGACTGTGGCAAAGGAGGATAGATGTGTGGGTTAATGACTAAAATTATCAATCATCATCTCATCATGGCAGTCAACATGCCTTCCGCAACATTCAATAATGTAGTCAAGTGTTCTGCATATTTAATAATTTACATTAACTAGAAATTAAGTTTCCGGACCCCGATTTCTGACAATGTATAATGATAATGACAAATAATAATACAGCACAAATATTACTAAACGTTTCAGGATTTATTAACAACTGTTAAAACAAAATATACAAGAGGCTGTTGAAAGTAATTAAAATCATTATGACGTATGTGTAAGAATGGATAATTTCAGACTAAAAGAAGTTGTGATCTATAGTTTCTCAGGCTTGCTGGATATAGAGTACGTAAGTGATCTTGGATAACAGCTGCCGACAGTCACGTGAGAGGAAGCAAAACCATGGCCTATTCGTTCCTCCAGTCAGGATAGGATTACTTCAGATGTCACAGTCAAAATTGGAGAGGTCTTGGCTGTAGTATTGCATACGGAAGAGGGTGCGAAGTGAGATGCAGCATCGAGTTGTGGGGTATTAAGTTGTGCAGCACAATGTGGCGTGTAAATTGCATCATACAGTTGTTAAATTTGTGACAAAAAAAAACAACAACATAGTATCTGTTCCAATGTTTTAAGTGAATGAATACATGCGTACCGCACTTGGCGTGTATTATTCATAACTTTGGAAAGTTTAAGATAAAGTAGGTGTACAAACATTCGAACAGAGGACTAAATTTATTAAAATATATATTCTACAGCAGCAGATAAAATAAACTTTTAATAAAACTTATAGAAAAACTGTTTTAATTAATTGCAGTGGAATGCCTAATTAAATATTCCACAAACTTTTTTCCACTGGACCATTCATTCGCATTCAAACTCGGATAAGTCTCGTTAAGAAAGTATCTGAAACTTCAGTGAATAAGATGGCTACATAAGTGCGTGACGCATTTCAAGGGATTTCATTCTCTTACATCATTATAAAACAGGCTTTCAGAAAGATTATTTGGCATTTTTTGTTACTATTTTTAATAATTCAAACTGTAATCAGGTTAATGTTGTAAATGTATTTTTATCCTATTTGAAAACCAACATAAAGAAACAAGAACTGTGCTTTAAGAGTATCAATGTTGCATTTCCATTCGCATTAATTATTTTGCTAATCCTGTCACAATTTTTGGAACTTTGCATATGCACGTGTCAAGGGAGAGGGAGATTTGAATGCTTTTTTAAAAAAAATATTTTTGTAACCTCCCATTTTCATACGTATGTCTTTCTGCACTGTTTCGTTTCTCCTTTTGACCATGTTAAGAGCACTCTTCTTTAATTTTCTGTCATGCCGTTGACCATTGTTTACACCTTTTTATTTCTTTGCATTTGCTTTTCTCTCGATGTTTTCTTTTTCTTTTTCTTCTTCAAGACGCAGACCTCTTTGTCGGCAAGACAATGCAAACCAGATCATCAAAACTCTGGCCAGGAGGTATGCTTTGTTTGTGCATGCTTGAAAGCTTTCCGTTTCTCTTACGTCTCTGGATCAAGATGATTTGCTTAACATTCAGGCTTTCTGTTTGTTGTGTATTTTCGTTTTTCACTATCATATTTTAATTTGTTCGTGACTCACATATCGTTTGTTTTAAGTCACTAATATTTTATTTACATGATGTATCTTTCTCTAAAACAGATTACAGAGCGAATTAGCGCGGGTTTATCAGGTAAATATGAAATGGTTGGGGGGGGGGGGATCGATAGCAATTTTACGTCACCACAGGAGCTTGCGTTGATCATTTCGTCATCAGACGCTCTCTGACCTATGTGAAATGGGTGGCAATATTTACTTTATATACCGTTGTTTATTACGTTTCTTGATTTACGTGTTTTATGATTTATGAGTGACACTTTTGCGCATTCTAACTGCCGGTAAAAGGAGGCAACTGCGATCTTCGACATTTTCATTGTCACATGAGATATGTTGCTGTGTCAGTTTCCTTCCTTTTGTTCCCCTCGTTTAGTTTTTCGAAAATAGCCTTAAAAGTGTATTTGGTGCATAACAACTAAGAAACAGTGTGTGTGTGTGTGTGTGTATGTGTGTGTGTGTGTGTGTATGTGTGTGTGTGTTTGTGTGTGTGTATGTGTGTGTGTGTGTGTGTGCGCGTGTGTTTGTGTGTGTGTATGTGTGTGCGCGCCTGCGCATGTGTTTTGCGTGAATTGTGTTTGTGTGTGTGTGCGCTGTGAAAAGTTATTCAAACAAACTTTTATCCTTAAAACGGAGGGTGGATCCTACAGAAACAATCTTGTAGCCAGAAATGGAATTAATTTACAATTTTGTATCAGTAATTGATGTAATTTTCAATCATGTAGCCAGTAATTGATGTAATTTTCAATCTTCTAGACAGTATTGGATGTAATTTTCAAATAAGAAAATAATTTTGCATATGGTACAGACAACGTTTGCTATAAACACGGGTACATGTAAAAGTGTGAACTTTTTCAAATTTGCTCCAAGCAGTCTTTATTTGTATTTACAATTTAAAAAGGTAATTATTCGCTTAGTCTTACTTGGATAAATTATATTTATGAGACACATGATATTCAACCTTTTTCAAAAGATATTTTGTTTGTTTGTTTGTTTGTTTGTTTATAGAATGATTTCAGGCTGTACTTTAGATGTTTTAAAAACATTTATTCAATTCCTAATTCACATAATTGGTTTACGCTCTCTGTTCTGGAAAAAAAAATATATTTTCATAAAAATCCGTGTGAATATATCTTTAAAATTCCTGCAACACAAATATTTTTCTTTTGCCAATATCGTTTTAACCGCTTTCTAAATCCCATTATATGTGAAGTCAATTTATTCTTTGTTAATTCATCTTTGTGCATTTTAGTTAAATCATTGAGCCTTGCGTAAATATTACTCCATTATTCTTACACGCTAATAATAATTTATTATATTTCATAATAAATATACTGTGTAATTTAATAGATTTCTATAGATCTATTAGTAGTAGTAGTAGTAGTAATAGTAGTAGTATAGTTAGATAGACACACAGACAGACAAACACATAGATAGATAGATAGATAGATAGATAGATAGATAGATAGATAGATAGATAGATAGATAGATAGATAAATAGATATGTAGATTGACAGACAGATAGATAGATAGAAGTGTGTGTGATTCTTTTTGTACACGTGTTCTTTGTGTATTTATATGTACTTTTGACTTTTCCCATCATGTCAATATTTATATATATTGCCCTGTTTATATATATTGCCCTATTTATATATATTGCCCTGTTTGTTTATGTAAGGTTATATGCGTATATTCTTACGTTTGAACAGGTTTCGTTTTAAATTCTCATTTCCTATTTATTTGTCCAAATATCTTAATTTTACATTCAGTCTAAATTTTAATCTTAATAATAATTTGAAATGTTTTAAATTTAAATGATTTTTAATTTTCTTGTGAAATTTAGGTTGACTTAAAAATGTAATTCAATTCCTTTGTATTCTTAACTCACTCTCTACAATGCTAAATGTGTTTAAGTTTTATGTTTTAATCAAAATTTCCTAGTCATTGACTACAGCTGTTTCTGCAGGAACTTTTAGTTTGCAAAATAGCTAGGTTTGTTATTTTGTCCTTTTTGTATTTTTGCTTTTCTAAATTGGTCCTTTTTTCTACATAAATTTGGGGTGTTTTTTTTTTATCTCTTTTATCTACGCATGTTTGACAGTGTATGGGTCTTATTTAATATGTGGATGACTCTGACTACTCATTTGTATAATGTGAGTAAAATATTATTAATACGCCTGCAGTGTAGGCAATTCCTTCCTTGTTTACGGAGAGTCCTGATAAGGGACGTAATTCTGCTTTCTGGCAGAGTCCTGAGGGCTTGTGTGACTCGTTTATCTTTATGCCAAAATTGTTATAGGAGTGACGTAACTTTTTCTTTTTTACCACAGTCCTGACACTTGCCATGACCTGAAGCTAGGGAACAAAATTGCAGAGTTGGTTTTGATCACTGGGGAGACAATAAATATCACAGACGCCTCCCAGGATCCAAGATTCGATCAAGAGGTATTTTTTCGATTATTTTCCTGTATTTTGCTCATTTATTTTTAGAAAAGAAGTCGTATTAAACTATTCGAAAGCCAGTCTGCATATATTTCAACCTAAATTAGTTATACTAAATCTGATTACGTAAATTGTATACTTAAAGAAAGGCAATGATCACTTATTTTGTAAAGAAAACTCGTGCATTCAATTATATACTCTAAAGTGTAACTGTATCACGTCATGTTAGGTATTGTGGATGGTGCTTATTTTAATACTATTTAATGCCTACATAGATAAAGGAAACAGAAACGCACAAGTTCATTAGACAAACAGAAACACACTAGTTCTTTAGACAAACAGAAACACACTAGTTCATTAGACAAACAGGAACACACTAGTTCATTAGACAAACAGAAACACACTAGTTCGTTAGACAAACAGAAACACACTAGTTCATTAGACAAACAGAAACACACTAGTTCATTAGACAAACAGAAACACGCTAGTTCATTAGACAAACAGAACACACACTAGTTCATTAGACAAACAGAAACACGCTAGTTCGTTAGACAAACAGAAACAGTCTAGAAGGTCCAACATAGTAGAAAGTCCTTAGACAAACAGAAACAAACTTGAAAATCCTTAGACAAACAGAAACAAACTTGAAAATCCTTAGACAGACAGAAACACATT
The DNA here is from genome assembly GCA_028829895.1 of Sinotaia quadrata. NCBI lineage: Eukaryota > Metazoa > Mollusca > Gastropoda > Architaenioglossa > Viviparidae > Sinotaia > Sinotaia quadrata. The sequence continues at coordinate 45,014,667 of CM054179.1, forward strand.
AGAAAATCCTTAGACAAAAAGAGCTTGTCGTCAAAGATTTGTCGTGTTAAAAATCCGATCTAGCTATGAGAAGTGTTCTCCTCATTGTAATATGTCGATTATCGAGATGGCTGAAATACAACCGCTTTAAGAAGCTTATGGGGATGACATTAATCAACTTTATTCCTGAATCTGTTTCTAGATTGTTTATTTTTAAAAATATGTTTTAAGAAAAGGAAATGTGATTAAATCTTAATTCTCACGTCACCACGATTTGGCAATCTTCGTAGTTAAGCTGCATTTGCACTGGTTTGTCAAAAGAGATTTCAGAACAAACACAAAATGTTTCTGATTAAAATGTAAAACTCTGATTTTTCTAAACCCTGATACACGCATAAAATGTTCCTTAATAAATTGTTTATCGGTTATATTTAATTTCTTCCCGTCCACGACACTTTTTATGTAATATAATTAATATGTTTTGTTGATGGAATTCGTATAAAAAGGTGTCAGTATCATTGTGTATAAAGTAAATCATTGCCCGATTAATTCGATTATAATTAGTATGTTTAAATGCCACCAATTCCAGCGCTTAATATGTTCCTTGGCGATTTCCCGGTTGTACTATGAGTGCAGCGAATCATTGATCAACCTTTCCAACTAATTCTTAGATGTGATATCACATCAGTTGTATCCGTTATTCATATTTATCTTCCTAACATTTTACACAACATTTATTTTATTATGTCATTAATATTTAGCTTCTTTTGTCATTTTGTCTACTCATTTACGAACTGAGTGTGCATACATTTATGTATGTATGTGATACACACACACACACACACACACACACACACACACACACACACACACACACACACACACACACGTACACACACACACACGCACGCACACACACACACGTACACACACACACAAACACACACACGCACACACACGCACACACACACACGTACACACACGCACACACAAATTACACATTTGCATTCACCATCTTACGTCTTTTTAATCATAAATGTTAATCAACAGGTGGATCGTGTCAGTGGAATGCACACTCGCTCTATTCTTTGTAAACCTGTGCGCAACAGGGAATCTCAAATAATTGGTGAGTAAACCCGAGACATCAGCTGTTACCATATAAGTTAACAGATAAAAGATAGCAAAAAGGTAATAATTAAATTAAAAATTAAACTGAACACAGTATGAATTGTTTATCTTTTACTTTCCTATTTATATTATAATTGTTGTTATTGTTTTTATTTGTGGAAACAAATATGTGTGTCGTATGCTATAAACAACGCACAACAAAGACACGCCTCTCGTCAGCGCTGCGACACACTACGAAGGCTGATGCATGTCCCCATTGCAGCTGCAATCCATCAGATGCGTTTGGAATCTTGTAAACGAAACCAACCACAGCCGTTAAAATTATCAGCATCGCACGATTTACAGCGTAGATGTTATTATTTGAAAGAAACAACGCGACGAGATGTAAAATGTGTCAAAAAATGTCAACAATCATGTCAAATTCCTGCATAATTGATTGGCTTACTATCGAGCATTTGTTAGTACGAATGTTGTTTCGCTGAGCGACCAGTGTTGAATTGTAACAGGATAGAGCTCAGTGTGTATTTTTTCAGAAGTGCGCTACTTTTAGTAGTTTAGTATTTCATTTCCATTAGGGAATGTTTATGGCAGTTTAGATGTGATTGTCACAGACAGGCTACTTTTAGTGGTTTAGTATTTCATTTCCATTAGGGAATGTTTATGGCAGTTTAGATGTGATTGTCACAGACAGGCTACTTTTAGTAGTTTAGTATTTCATTTCCATTAGGGAATGTTTATGGCAGTTTAGATGTGATTGTCACTGACAGGCTACTTTTAGTAGTTTAGTATTTCATTTCCATTAGGGAATGTTTATGGCAGTTTAGATGTGATTGTCACAGAGAGGCTACTTTTAGTGGTTTAATATTTCATTTCTATTAGGAAATGTTTATGGCAGTTTAGATGTGATTGTCACAGACAGGCTACTTTTAGTGGTTTAGTATTTCATTTCCATTAGGGAATGTTTATGGCAGTTTAAATGTGATTGTCACAGACAGGCTACTTTTAGTAGTTTAATATTTCATTTCCATTAGGGAATGTTTATGGCAGTTTAGATGTGATTGTCACGTACAGGATATACACATACGTCTACACACCACAAATATACGTATACACACATACACTACATATGATCTAACACACAAACACTCACAAACGCATAAACAAACACATATATACAAACAAGGAATAACCACCGAACACTGTTTTTCTAGATAACAGAATACATAGAGGAATGAGGAAGTCAACCTCTTAGTAACGAATCGTAAACGATTTCGCTTACCTCTGTTTCGTAAATTCACATTTCTTTGGTTCGCTTGTGAACATTCCACACTTTTCTTTCAAAGACTATTCGATTATTTAACAATACGAAATCTGATTTGTAAATGTTACTCCGGGTAGTTACTGTTACAAACATTGAACTAGTGCTAAACTGTATCCCAGTTCAGATTTTGAAGGGAAAGAACTCTGACGGATATAAACGTTTTTCGGTTTTCGGCAACTGATCAGAACATTTTAACTATTCATGACAGATTGTGTGTGTGTGTGTGTGTGTGTGTGTGTGTGTGTGTGTGTGTGTGTGTGTGTGTGTGTGTGTGTGTGTGTGTGAGTGAGTGAGTGAGTGAGTGTGATACAACTGAATAATGTTGGTAGAGTTGGTTTGAAATGAGACTCTATTCTGCCAACATCAGGAAAAGTGACAATGAGATAGATGATAGAGGGGAATGAATTGTCTCCCATTAAGTCGCGAAGTTATGGCGAAGGCTTGCCGAGTCTCCCAGGAGGACATTGTTTACGCCCAGATTTGAAAGGAAACGGGATGACAAACTGGTAGGACTGTGTTTCAAATTTACGACCTATCTTCCTCACACCGCTACATGATATTTATGGAATGAATCAAGAAATGAAACGCAGACTACATTGTGTGATGGCATTGCTAGCGTCGGATATATTTCAGTAGACGTATTGGTCTGTCTGCTACATTAATGTGGCACTTCATATGATTGCATGTGTTTTCAAATCAAGAGATAATGAACCTGAAATATTTTTGCCAGCATGTTCGTTGTTTGATGCATTTGTGACACTTAGATGAATCAATTTTCAACATGTCTGTTGATCTCGACGTCACATTTTCTCCAAATTTTAAACAAATAAATGATTGCATTAAGTGTCTTCTTAGGAAATGGATAGTGCTGGAGATGATGATGATGTTGATGATTGAGGAATGGGATGGGGTGGTTGGAGTTGCATTATCATCATTAAATACCTAAGCCATAAGGGCACTAACTCGACAATTCTGAACTAAGAAAAATGGTACCTCAGTTAAATAATAACACCAGTGGTAGCAGAGATTTGATCTCCTTCAACTGCTTGCGAAGCTAGCGTCTGGACCTCCCGAGTATACAGCTCCTGTTGAATTTAGACATAAAGATAGATAAATTATCTTTAATGAATCAAACCTGTTGACCTTTATTTTTTTAAAAACATTCTTGCATGTAGCAGAATGATGTCTTTGTCCTGTCCGGATCAATAAAGAATACACATTTCCTCCAGAGTAATCTAGTCCACACCTGTTCTTGTCTTCCTGTTGACATGGTGCAATTTCCGGTTCATTAGCCCTGATGGAATGCGAATGAATTCATGTATACGTTGATTTTCGTGGCATTTCTAGAGAAAAAAATAACTCAATGTTCGTTTATCTTTCTCTCTCTTTCTTTCGAATGGAATGGTATTCATCTTATGCATTCCTCTGGTCCTTTTTCTTTTTTTTTGACATACTCTGACATACTCTCTAACCGCTCTGCCATCTGTCCATAACACCATGAAACACGACAAGTGTTAATACTGGAAAGTCTGTGATGGCTTTCGTTTTATTTCCAGGTCCACCCTCGGTACTCGTTTACTTAAGTCCATTTCGTTCTTTTACCCTTGGTACTCGTTTATTTCGTCCAATTTCGTTCTTTCTTTTTATTTTACTCTTAGTACTCGCTCACTTCAGTCCATTTCGTTCGATTTTTACCCTCAGTGCTTTTTCTTCAGGCCATTTTGTTCTTTTTACCCTCGGATTCCATTGTAAAATTCAGAAGCTTGCAAACAGATCTGAAACATCCCCTCTGGTTTTCAGCGGCCGAGTCTTGCTCCATATTTTATTCTTCTTATTTTAAAAATAAACTGTTTTTTTAAAGCGCAATATGCAGGTTGTGGTGATATTTTTACAACTTTAAGCCGATGCGCTAATACAAAATTCTCACGGAGCAAATCGATAGGATCTCAACTTATGACGTCATATAGTGTGACTTTTTTTTTCAGACTAACCAATCCGTTAACTTGTGCAAACTTTGCATCCACAGTCAGTCATTCTCCCCATCCAGCACCACCCCGCCATGCACTCGCACCGTTCCTCTGTCTTTTTTCTTTCTTTCCCATTCTCTGTCGTTCTTTCTGGCAACTTGACAGGATAGTCGCTTTTGTCCAAAGCTTGGGTTTGTTTCCCTTTAAATCTTCCTTGGTATTATTTGCTATGCCTGCTAACAAGCAAGTCACAGGTCAGCCATTGATTTTATCGTCTCTGCCTAAAGTACTAAGTTCATAACCCTTGACCAAGGTAGCTATGCAGAGTCCTTGACCTCGTCCAGGGACATAAGCACGTTGCAGACTATTCAGTTTTCTGTGAACAGGAAATTGTGCGCAGTAAACATGTGGTGTTTGCCGTTTTAATTTATTTAGTTTCATATCGTGCTGCAGCGTCAGCAATCAATAATGGTTTCAAAACATAAATGTGAGTGCATGTAAAAAAATAATATATTTTGCTGCAATTTGTGAAACAGGACTTTGTTGAATTCAAGTTACTGCTTGCTTCAAGTTAATTGTCGTTAAACATTTGCTGTCCTGTTGAGGTCATTACACCACCTTCCACCAAAGTACAAAGGTCACAGATTTATAAAGAAGATATTTGTATAATGTCATTTAAGGCAACATATCCGCTAAAATTAACGTCTTGCACTCGCAGGTAAACTGGAAAGAGTACTTTTATTGTAATAAAATACTGTGTTCTTACTTTTCCATTTAAGTAAATCTGTCGCTGTCCAGTGTATTGAAGAAATGTGTTGCCATCTTACCCGATGTACCAAAACGACCGATCAACTGACTCTAATTATTTCCTTCCCTTTCGAGCACTAACTCTTACTGTGGCAATATGGATCTATATTAACTACACGTATAAATTGCTATTAACCTTATATGTCGATTAAGCGAATGCAAGAACAACGTAACAACGGAAAATTATTGACGTCTTCATGCTATTTTCTTCACTGTTTAGATCAGTTGTTGTCAGCCAGCCACTAGTCCCAGGCTATAAATAACTAGATCTACTACCAGCGTCATATACTATATCCTCTAATATTGCTTTCTTTTTATGGTTTGCAGTAAATGAACTCTAATTTAAAATATTAGAATTTTGGAATAATTTATACAGGAATAACATTTTTTATAACAGAGCATAATAATCGTATAAGGTATATAGCTGTCATTGATATTATTCATTGGAAACACGACTGTATTTTGAGAATGGTTCGAAACTATAGTCATCCAATTGGAATCTTAACGCTATTCCAGTAACATTTAGATTTCTGTGGCCAATATTTATTTGAACGCATTCCAAGCAGGTGCCCAAGTTCGATGAACATTGCATGTTTATCTCTTTACTGTGTATGTCTATTATTAGATTCGCATTTGCTATAAATAACAACTGGTTATGCTGACCAAGGTGAATATAAAGCAATTCTACAGGGCTACCATCACAAGGCAGAATTCGAAAGAGCAAAAGAAGATGGGAGACCACTATGCTTCCTTGAATAAATCAGGAAAAAAACAACTACTGATCAGCTAAAATTATTTCCTTTTTAAATGATAAAGCTTTATTCAGTTTCGGGACTGTAAGAAATCCAGAAATCCAGTTATTGATCTGTGAGCAAAGTAAAATTTAATGTTGCCGAACTATAGACCCGTACACTGAAGTTATTGGGACTGATAGTTTGCTGTGCTGATAAAGATTCGCGATTCAGAAGTTCATGATCTATCGTTGTTATATGAACTCTGCAAATATGCATCTACAGAGAGAGGAAGAGGAGGGAGAGAAGAAGAAGAGAGAGGAAACAAAAAAAGAATATCTTTAAAAACATGGTCACATGGCACTATGCTGGACTTTATAGGATAAACAGCATCACCTATAGAACGACTTTTCCCTTTTAAGCTTCTTTTTAGAACTTGCACTACGCTAGGATGAAATTAAATAAGGGATTTGTATTCTGGTTGATGACAACAGAACATGGAAAGTCATTTACGTCGTTTTCTAAAGGACACGTCATGCACGAGCAATAACGAGCGGGACTTACGCTGTTGTCGCTGTTGTACGATCAATATTGCATAGGATTTAATTAACTAACATTTCGTCGACTGCAGATTCTTTTGCTTGGGATCGCCAGATACTTTCAGAAAACTTCTTTAGATGGCAGAATCATTTATTAGAAAATAATGCAAACACAAAAAAAGAAGACAGAGTGAAGCATTGCGAAATGTGTGCCGGCAACTAACAACAAGCTTTCGCTTTCTTCGCGATTGCGACATTGTTCTCCATTTAAGAAAAAAAAACACACAAACAATACCTTTTTTTCTTCTCATTTTCTTTCTTTAAAATTTGATTTCAGTTAAACAAAGGCTTCTTGATATTTTTTTTAATTTGGTGTTTGTTTGTTTGTTTGTTAGTGTGCATACGCACGATTCATGTGTTCTAAATTGCATCATGCTTTACTTAAAATACAGTGACTTTTACTTAAAGTATATTGACCTTGGACTTCGATAAGTTTGTATTTATTTACAGGTGTTGCGCAGGTGGTTAACCGGGTTGATGGACAGGCCTTTGATGAACACGATGACCAACTTTTTGAAGTAAGCGTTATGTGTCTTGTATATTTTCGTTTTTATTTGTTTGTTAATTTCGTTTTGTCAGACAAAATTTAAATTCAGAAAGTAACTAGATAGTCTCCACTCTCTTATAAAATTAGAGAAAGAGATTAGAGAGAGAGATAAAGTTTAACTGACAGAGGCGGAGAAGACAGAAGAAGAGAGCGAGAGAACGAAACCAAGTTTAGAAGGTTGGTGTTATTGTCTCTTAAGGTCATTTTTCCTACAGCGTTTATCTATGTATCTGTGCTTTAAATAGAGTATATAATACTGTAATAGAATCAGATTGTGAGAAAATTCATCCTGTACTTCATGCCAGTTTAATATAAGTAAAATAGTAGTGAACAAGTTAGTCTCTTCCTTTTTCTGCAAAAATTTACAAAGATGAGAACGAAGGAATAGGCATAATGAAAAACAGCAGACAGTTCAACGGAAAGCGCGATATTGCAGAAAGTGCTCGTTTGGGCCATCATATTGACCGCTTGAACTAATGCACATACAAACAACAAGCCCCTTCAGTCAGTAATATTTCACGACCTAACGATACCGTATGTCACAGATACTCCATGTTTTATACTAAAAATTGACAATTGACAAAATCAAAACGATGTCTGGGCAAGTTACTAACTCGGCAATATCTACTACCTTACTTCAAAATGTTTATATTTACACTTGTTCAAATGGTTCGCTTCTTAAGACGCTCCTCATTCAAATGACTACTTTTCTAACTGAATACATGCACAAGTGCCATACTGTCTATTTTATCGTTTTCTCTTTATTGTGTTTGATGTTTTCGCTCTATGCTTTAATTCGTAACGCGAAGTCCGTCATATATATTATTTAATTTCATGCTGACATTAGGTAGAAAAGTCGACACTGGATAACTTACAGTCAGCATGCTAAGTTCGTCACTGGATGGTTTACAGTCTGCCTGCTTAGTTCGTCACTGGATGGTTTACAGTCTGCATGCTTAGTTCGTCACTGGATGGTTTACAGTCTGCATGCTTAGTTCGTCACTGGATGGTTTACAGTCTGCATGCTTAGTTCGTCACTGGATGGTTTACAGTCTGCATGCTTAGTTCGTCACTGGATGCTTTACAGTCTGCATGCTTAGTTCGTCACTGGATGCTTTACAGTCTGCATGCTTAGTTCGTCACTGGATGCTTTACAGTCTGCATGCTTAGTTCGTCACTGGATGGTTTACAGTCTGCATGCTTAGTTCGTCACTGGATGCTTTACAGTCTGCATGCTTAGTTCGTCACTGGATGCTTTACAGTCTGCATGCTTAGTTTGCTGCATTTCGTTAGAGGAAAACGACACTCTCTCTACAGTTTAAGAATATTATCATGGATATTTGTTCTCGCCTGTTTATGTTGAATATAATGACGGGATAATATAACTTTTTTCAATTTCAAGATTCAGTTCATTATTCCTATTTGGTGCAGAACAAAAGAAACAAGATACGAAAGATCACATGTGCCAATATAACTTTCAATAAAATGTCATGATAAAGTCTTGTTCTACCCACTAAATGTTGGAATGACGTCATGATAAAGCATTGTTCTACCTACTGTACATTGGAATGACGTCATGATAAAGCATTGTTCTACCCATTGTACATTGGAATAACGTCATGACAAAGCTCTGCTTTGCCAACTACATTGGAATGACGTCACGATAAAGCATTGTTCTACCCATTGTACATTGGAATGGCATCATGACAAAGCACTTTCTACCTATTGTATACTGGAATGACTTCATGACAAAGCACTGTTCTTACCACTGTACATTTGGAATGACATGACAAAGCACTGTTCTTCCCACTGTACATTGGAACGACATGACAAAGCACTGTTCTTCCCACTGTACATTGGAATGACGTCATGACAAAGCACTGTTCTTCCCACTGTACAAAAGTTATCTGGATCATAAGATATTATGTTTCCGTCTTTTTGAAGTGTATCAGGATACTGTTTATTGGGGGTTTGTCCTCTTGAAAGTTTGTCCAGTTTGCATAAGGTTTTATGTTTTCTGTCTTCTTGAAAGTGCATCTGATTCCAAATATTTTAATTTTCCATCCTCTTAGAAATGTGTCAGATTTGTAAGATTTTATACTGTCTATCCTCTTGACAAGTGGTTGCATTGTAATCGAAACTTATTTCGCTACGTAACATTGGACAAATTTACACAACACATCGTTTCAAAAACACTAGTATTATTATGATAACCTTATCGGAGAATGGTATGTACAACCCCCTCCCCTCAAAAAATAAAAAATAAAACAAGAGACACAATCATGCCAACGGGAAAAAAAATGAATGAAAGATATACTGAGAAAATTGACAGTTCGTCTGTGTCCGTCGTGCACAGTTGATATGTACAATGGACTGCACGACTTGTTGGTAAGAAAGTCGATAACACGCCGCTCAGTTTTTAGCCATTAAGAGAAAAAATATATTAATTTGATCTAAAACTTTAAAGGAGATCACATTGTTTAACAATTCGACCTAAACTTTGAAGCAGACAGACGAGGAATAAACATTGATGTAAATTTCAATAAGCTTGTAAACTGGTGACTTGAATTTTACAAGTAGATAACACATGTACGGAAATGTCATGAACTTCAAAAGTAGACACACAGTTGTAAATTATCAGCCTACTATTAAAATAAAATTAAAATATCCTTTAAGTATTCGACACTAAGTTTAAACTCTATATATCTGACTTTTGCGTGAAAGAGACACCTGACAATTGATGGTTTTCATTTTAAATTAAAGGACTGTAAATGGCTTTAATTTTATATTAGCACGCTATAAATCACTCTTTAAAATTATTAGACTATAAATCATCATTGTTTCTAGTAGCAAATTCACAACTATAAATCACTGGATTTAATTTAAATTAACGGACTGAATGTCACTTGTATTCATTTTAAATTAATAGACTATGAATCATTGACTGTGGCTTAAAAGTAGAAACCAGATTGTCAATCATTACTCTTAGCTCTAAAGTGCACACCTGACTATAGTTCACTAGCTTTATGTTTAAAGTATATAGTGCATATTAGTTTGTACTTTTGTAACAATGATCCATATACGAGAAACATGAGTTTTATTTTCTTTTTCTTTTTTTTTTTAATAAACAACTGGAACCTATTGACATCCTTAACAATAGAGACTAAAGTCATGTTTGGTGAGAGATAATAATTGTTTAGTTACAAGACACACGATTCCCAATACTACATCACTGCTGTAATGGACGCTCTGTTGATCAAGTAAAGAAACAGTGTTGAATTGTATCTTCATGTGAATTTTATGCTTTTGTCATCCTAAAACTCGTGTTATCAGAGACTACTAATGGCGCGGTTGTGATCTAACTCGCCTCTCTTCTCTTTATCTCTCCTTGGATGTTCTTCTCTCGGAATTGGTTATTAAACAAAAATGAAGTGTGTCGGTCAGTGAGCAAATCAACCAGCCGATCAATCAGTCCAAAAGTATGTGAGTCATTCAGTCAATGAGTCAGTTAAGCTGGGACACTAATACGTTTACACAATGAACGTAGACAACTCCCACCGGCCTTGGTCTAAAGTGAAGTTGCATACACACACACACACACACACACACACACACACACACACACACACACACACACACACACACGGAGAGAGAGAGAAACAGACACGCACGCACAATCACACACGGTTAAAGAAAAAGTCCAATCATGTGATCAAAATTGCAAGTCTTGGAAATCACATAAAAATCACATGACGTCATAGGTTCCGTCTAATGAACTAGACAGATGAGAACGGCGCTGTGCCAGCAATCTCGGTAGAAACAAAATCGTTCGGGAAAGACAAGACCTAACAACCAGCGATCGAATGGCTAGATCAAGTTCTGTCTTCTCCAAACAGTCATAGGAATCCATGTGTGGACTCGACAAAAGATCCCACTGCACGTCACAAAGTATCATCTTCACCACGTACCATCGTCACTAATTTATTTACCAACTCATAGCTAACGCCAACCACAGTTGTCTCCACTCTCTCCACATCGACTACATTGCCCAGGGTGGAGTGTGTCTACTGCCAGTCTGTTGCTGGTTAAACGCCTGACTAATGAGTACTTCAGGGCGCACACTGTAGCATTCTGGATTGCTGAAATCAGCAGTCCTTTTTGGGGGGAAATCGAGGTTAGATTTCCAATCAAAACAATTTCCTCCTGGAGGACGTCCTTGACCGCTAGACGCGTACCGAAGGATGTGTAGAGTTATCGTTCATTCGTTTGTGCTGGTAATCTGTTTGTATTTGAAGTTAGTGGAGCATTGCTATTTATTTTTAAACAAGAAAGTTGCATAATTCGTCTTATGTTTCACGTATTAATTTTGCGTTCAGTTGAGTTCTGAGTTTTGACACGAGATTTACGAGTATTGCACTTGAATTTACCTTGTCATTTCATCTTTCTTTTATAAATATCAATAGTGTGTACTTTTAGCGTGTTTTAAGCAAACATCCGTTTAAATTCTGCAAAGAGCTTTAAGGATAAAGTTATAATAACTTAAGATCACAAACAGGGTGATAATATTTCTATTTGTTAGTTCATATTTTAAAAAATCCTTTCGTTTTTCCATCCAACAGTTTTTATAAACTTCCATTGTATACCTTCTGTCGTCAATCCATTCTTATGACATTGTGCAATTATCTCCTTGAAAATATTTACTAACTATTTCTAAAATTATACAATTCTATAATTGTGTGTGTGTGTGTGTGTGTGTGTGTGTGTATGTATGTGTGTGTGTGTGTGTGTGTGTGTGTATGAATCATAACGTCACTCTAGTTATTGTTTATTATTATTGTTAATATTATTCAGCCTCTTTCCACGACTTCTGCTTGACTGTCGGTTGTGATCCAAGGTCTCGGAATCTTACCGAGTCTGGGAGATCCAAGGTTTTACGGAGGATGTGGGCACTTCCGAGGAGCGCTGCTTTGAGTAGTGGAGTGAGTCTGTGGTTTCCAGGGAGTTTATTCAAATAGCCTTCCAATTCAGATGTTATGTTCCCCAAGGCTCCTATCACTATAGGTATCACTTCTGCTTTTCACATTTCACAATTGTCACAAAACGGGAGGCTCGTTACAAGCCGACCCGAGCTGAAGTTAGAGATGCAAGGGGTGAAGTCTATTTTTGGCCTGCTCCGGTGCACCTCCAAGAAAAGCCCGTGACGTGTGCCAGTACTACGTCGCGTCAAGTTGTTACATAGACACACATGACATACACCATTGATGTTTGGGTGGGGCCCAATTTATTAATGTCATGCCAAGGAACGTTTTATTGGCGGTGTGTGTTGTGAGTGTGTATCATAAATGTGAATAAATGGACGAACAGACGAACGGTGCAAAACAATAGTACAATTCTTTCGTCCCTCTCAAAAATTATGAATAACAAGAGAGTTGAAAGATGTTTAAATCAGGTTATTTATTTCCCGATTTAAAAGGGGGCACTACTCTTTCGCACAGTGATTAATCATTCATTCAACTTTCCAATGTCATACACTCTGTGGGAAATAAGGGGAGATGAAAATGATGAAATTCAAAATATAAAATAAAGATTAATTACACAATTCTTATGCGGCAAATGGGGCCGCTTTAACAATAGTTCACATGTAAAATAAGCATTACTTTTAACATTAAAGTTCTTATTTTGCAAACGATATAATAGTGTTCATTTTCTTCGAGTTCTAGAGTTTAGTATGTGCGCGTTAGCCGTGCTAATTATTACTCACTATTAATGTCAGAGTTCCAAGGAGATGACGTAATCTCACACGTCACTTATAAGCGGCACTTCAAAGTGAAGACGGGACGCAATTGAGGCGTCGCATTACAGGTGAAGATTCTGCAGAATCTAGGCACCACTTTCAGATTATCACTGGGGAGAAATCTGAAATTTAGCTGACTGTTGTCAGCCTCGATAATTATCGTTGTACCGGTTGTCGTGGAAACGGACACCCCAACGACGTTTAGCATTATCGGGTAGAGTCGTCCAGTGGGATGTGTCGTCGCATTACATTGAGTGTAGAAATCCGGATGTCTGTAAGAAATCTCGGTGCTAGCCTCCCAATAGCGGGATAGATCTGTCCAACCGAACTCTCAGACAGGGGGGAGAACAAGTTGGTCCCTCGTGTCGTTAACTGCATACAACCAGCGTCGCATGCATCGGGTTTTCCTGGACAGTGAACTTTCCACTTTGCCAAAAGTTATACTGAGTAATTTTGCCTCGTCACTCAATATATGGCATCAGACGGATGGAAAACGGATGGAAAGAGATTATTGCAGCTTTCCTTTATGAAATCTCTGTACATGAGATAATTCATACGTGAAGTTAGACTGGCTTCAGACGAATCGACGTTTTCAACATTGAGAGTAAAGTCTTCATTTTGTCTCTTATATAGCTTTCACTGAAGGTTTCCAAAACTTCCAGAAGCTATGTCCTGTGACATGATTTTTGCCTTGGATATATAGTGGTAATCGTGATGCACGCTTTTCTGTGTTCAATTCTAATGCGCACTGGCCATTTCTCTCGTCAACAACACGTGACTCGTAGTGCGCAGTTGTCCCAATTTATTTAATATACATATCCTTCATAAACTAATACATATATTCAATATGATAATTAACACACACTGCGTCACGAACGTCTGTCTACTAAAGAGATCTTAGGTGACCGATACTGGAGTTTTCATGCTACATATGAAAATAACAAAACTCGGGTTGCTTCAACTAGTTTTGTTAACGGTTTTTTAAAATGAAATAAAATATAATTTCTGTCCCTCATTTCCTGTGACAACCCCCTTCTTAAAATTGATTGGAGCTCACAGAGTGGAAATCAAATAGGAACAAAAAAAATTTTATTTCACACGATAGTCCCCACAGGAATTATATGCGCATCTGTGGAGAGACTATCCTCTTTCTTGTTTATATCGCGGTTATGGCATGCCGGGATAATGCATCGGCACCCGAATTCTCTCGGCCCGCGATGTGTTCGACAACGAAGCTATACTCTTGTAGCAGGAGTGTCCATCTAGTTAGCCTAGCGTTATCATACATGCTAGTGCGCAGATATGTCAGCGGCTTATGATCGCACTGCAGGATGAATGGTTTAGAGTACAGATAAGCACTAAATTTCTTGAGTGCCCATACGATTGCTAAGCACTCTTTTTCAATCGTAGAATACCGTGTCTCACGATCTAATAGTTTCTTAGACGCGTATGCTACCGGTAGGTATTCGTCATCTGTCTCTTGGAGAAGTATGGCACCGAGGCCTTCGTCTGATGCGTCGGTCCTGACAATAAATCTCTTGTCAAAGTCTGGTAACTGTAGGACGGGTTTACTGGTCAAGATGTCCTTCACTTTTTCGAGGGCGGTGCTACACTCTGCCGTCCATCGTATTTTCGTGGGTTGTTTGTTTCCAGTTAAGTCCGTCAGTGGTTTAAGAAGCGTACTGAAGTTTGGGACAAATTTTCGGTAGTACCCCACTAGCCCCAAAACTGCCCTGACCTGTTTCTTTGTAGTCGGTAAGGTCATGTCACGAATGGCTGCAGTTAAGTCAGGATTAGGGCCTATTTGTCCGTCACTTATGATATGGCCAAGAAATTCAATCTCCCGAAAGCCCGCGCGTACTTTGGAAGGTTTCACGGTCAATCTATGGCGCTCGAGAATGTCAAGTAGACCACCCACTGAGGATAAATGTTGGTCCCATGTTCCTGTTGCTACCAGTATGTCATCAAAGAAATTCAATGCGTTAACGCTCTCTAACGGTAATTTTCGCATGAAGCGCGCGAATGTTGCGGGTGCGTTCGCTAGTCCGAACGGTAGTCGGCAAAACTGAAATAAGCCTAGCGGGGTTGGAAAGGCTGTTTTTGGTCTGTCGTCTATAGCAACTGACAGTTGCCAGTACCCTTTGCACATGTCAAACTTTGAAAAGTAATGTGCCTTGGTTAGTTTTGCGAATAATTCGTCCTGATTTGGGATAGGTTCCGCATCGAATTCAGTTATCTCATTTAACTGTCTGTAGTCCACACAAAAACGAAGCGTACCGTCTTTCTTTTTAACTAAGACGACCGGTGATGAATATGGGGAGATTGACTGTTCAATCACGCCCTGTTTTTGCATTTCACGCACCTGTTCTGCTATGTACTTTGTGCTCTCATATTTCTGTGGGTACTGTTTTAAGCGTATCGGTTTGTCGCTTAAAAGTTTGATGCGGTGTTCAACCAAATCTGAGTGGCCCGGTTGGTCGGTGAATATGCGCGCGTGTCTGTGTAAGAGCTCTGACATTGCGTCGCGCTGTTCGACCGTTAAGTTTGAGTCAATCTCGACTTGATCGACTGTAACTGCGGAGTTAGGCTGGGTTTCGGCGGACATCATGTCTGTTCTGAAATTGGAGTCTTCCAATTGTATTAGTGCGACATTCACGTTTTGTATCTGTTCGTCGCTGCGTTCATAGTAACGCTTCAGCATATTTATGTGATAGATTTTCTGCTTATTTCCTATCTGTATGCTGTAGTCGTTCTGCTTCACACGCTTAATAACGCGGTAGGGTCCACGCCAGTGCATTTGCATGCGGTTGTTATGCGTGGGCCGCAAGAGTAACACGAGCTGACCTGGTTCGAGGTCACGTTCCACAGCCGTACGGTCAAAATTTCGCTTGTATCGGGGTTGTTTTTCGCGAATGTTTTCCTGTGCTAAGTGACATGTCTCGGTCAGACGTTGACGTAGTTCGGTTACGTACGTGTGAACATCTTTACCATCGGTCACAGTGTCTCCCTTGACCCATGTTTCTTTAATTAGCTTAAGGGGACCACGAGGTTGTCTGCCGTATAGTAGTTGGAACGGTGAATAGCCCGTACTCTCTTGTGGGAGTTCGCGATACGCGAAGAGTAATGGTGCTAGAAAACGTGGCCACTGGTCGGGTTGTTCCGAGGCCATTTTAATTAACATTTTCTTTATTGTACCGTTGAAACGTTCAACGGCACCATTAGACTGAGCGTGATAGGGTGATGAGAACAACTGTTTACACGCTAGTAGACGCATTGTTTCAGCCATCATTGCTGAGGTGAATTGAGTGCCCTGGTCACTCAATATCTCTCGGGGAACGCCCGTGCGAGAAAATACGTCTATTAAAGCGTCTGCGACTTCGATCGCTGTGATGCCCTTTAATGCGACTGCTTCTGGATATCGTGTTGCAAAATCCACGATTGTTAGGATATAGCGATATCCTCCTTCGGCCGCGGGAATGATTGGGCCAATAATGTCTACTGCGACTTTTAGGAATGGTTCCTCTACTGTTGGTACTATCTCGAGGGGAACTCGACTGACACGCCCTCGGTCAATATGTTGTTGACACTGCGTACATGTACGAACGTACGAGTGAACATCCCTACTCAGGCCTGGCCAAAAAAAGTCCTCGCGAATTCGCTGCTCAGTGCGACGCGCGCCCTGATGTCCAGACATGATTGAGTCGTGTGCAAAGCTAAGAATCAGCGGTCTGAGTGGTGTAGGGGTAAATAAACACGTGGTGCTTCTAGTATCATTTTCCTTAAAGTCGGTGCGCCGAAACGCTAGTCCGTCCTTCAGGAAATACGTCATTGTTGCGTACTTGCTGGACATAATAGTGTTTTTCCGTGCCAGCTTTAGCATTGAGGACAAGCTTTTGTCCTCCTGCTGCAGGTGACTGAGTTGACTTGGGGTCAACTGCGGAAATGTGTTCTCGACTATCTTTAGAGCTGGGGGTCCTTGTTTACTACGTTCCCGTTGTGCTCTAGTGGTTACGGGGAGAACAGGATAGATGCCATCAGTGTGTGTGTCACACTGCCCGGGCGATAGTATGAATCCGAACTGCATGTTTCTTATTACTGCGGCGGTGACTGTACCGGAGAATACGGATGACGTAACATGTACCGTGGCTCTTGGACATGTACTAAGGTGTCCCATAACACATCGAATGCGGACACTACCTCTTAGATACTGTTCAGGGCATACAAGTTTAGCATTTATGCAGCTTATGGACGCGCCTGTATCGACCAGTATTTTGACTTTTTGTCCGTTTACTGTAGCCTGTTGGGTCTTTAGAGTTGCACCTGTTTCAGTGCATACTTTTACATCACGTGGACTGGGACAGTTCTGAGAACTATGCCCCTTCCCTTTGCAAGTGTAACACGTCATAGGTGGGGAGTCACGTGTGTGACGTCGTACGTCTTGTGACTTAGTGTATGTCCGTTGTACCGGTTCGGGTTTTTCCGATTTCGTCATTGGTCGGTTCGGTTTCGGTGTATACTTCTGCCGATTTGTTGGAGGAGGGCGTGGTGCACTCCTCGTAATTACCGGATCAGGGTAATCATTATACGTGTCTGCTAACTTCAACATATCACTGAAGTTAGTCGGGGGATTTCGCTGCAAATATGTCGTCATTGCAGGCGGAGCAATATGGAGAAATTGATCTCTTAATATCAAATCAAATAGGCCCTCATATGTCTTCTGGATATCTGTCAAATCAATCCATCTATCAAGATAATGGCGTAACCGGGTACCGAAGGCTTGCATGGTGTCATTTGCTTTAGGTATGGCTCTCCTAAACATTTTTCGAAAGCCTTCTGCTGTACATTGAAAAGTACGCATCAAACCCGTTTTGAGATCTGCATAAGTAATAGCGGGATCGCGCGTTAGATCAGTAAATGCGCGCGAGCTTTCACCTTGGAGTATTTGACCGAGTTGTTGTTTCTTTTCAATGTCAGTGTAATTAAAGTTGGCAATGAAACTGTCAAAGCGTGTCAAAAACTCGTCAATCGTCTCGACTTCAGGGTTAAAGAAAGCTAGCCGTGTACGGGGTTTATTTAATTCGGCCTGTTGCTTAGCAGTCCCATCTAACAACTTCTCTCTAGCTGTTACCTCTTGCTTAGCTAATTCAAGCTGTTCCTGATGTGCTCTAGCTTTTAACTTAAGCTTTCTCTCTTCTACTTCCTGCCTTTTATCTTCTAAATCCCTAGCTGACTGAATCTTTAATAACTCTATTTCTCTCATATCTTGGATTTCTTTCTCTTTAAAATCTCTCGCCTCTTTCGCTCTTTTCTCCTCTAGCTCTCTCAAAGTTTGCATCTCTAGCTGTTTAGCTAACTCTCTTTTTTCCTCTAGCTCTCTCAGGTCTTTCATCTCTAGCTGTCTAGCTAACTGTCTCTTATCTTCTAGCTCTATAGCCTCTTTCGATCTTTTTTCCTCTAGCTCTCTCGCCTCTTTCGATCTTTTTTCCTCTAGCTCTCTCAAAGCTTGCATCTCTAAATCCTTAGCTACCTGTCTCTTTTCTTCTAGCTCATTTTTCTTATCCTCTAGCTCTCTCACCTCTTTCGCCTCATTTTCTTTCGCAACATACCATTTAGCTATCTCCTCATCCACGTATTTCTTTAGCTCGGCTTTCTCATACCCGAATTCTCTACCCATAGCCATGAGTTCTTTCTTTATGTTTACTAGCTCGGCCATTTTTAAAATTGCTAGTTATCACGAGTATGGATAAAGTGACTTAGAATATTCGCGGGATTTTGACCTCTGTCGGTCACAAGTGGTGCAATGGTGTGCGTATGAACACCAGCTACCACGTGATTAGGATTATTACAAACACGAGTAAAAGAAATCCTAATCGGAAATTTGCAAAGTTAGCAAAATTAGCAAAACAACAGTTGCTAATGTAGCGTACAGAATATCGATCTATGTACGTCTAAACACGAGTCGGTACGCGTTAACGATAATAGCGTAAAGATTATAAAACTTATTTCAACACAATAATAAGTCTTATCAAAATCCAGTTCACCTAAGTCTCAATAGCAAAGCCCTAACATGCAATAAACAATGCATAATGGTGATGAGATAGAAAAGCAGGAAAGAGATGACACTTTCTTACAACAACACAATTTACCTTGTCAGATCACGGTCAGTGGTCACCAGATGTCACAAAACGGGAGGCTCGTTACAAGCCGACCCGAGCTGAAGTTAGAGATGCAAGGGGTGAAGTCTATTTTTGGCCTGCTCCGGTGCACCTCCAAGAAAAGCCCGTGACGTGTGCCAGTACTACGTCGCGTCAAGTTGTTACATAGACACACATGACATACACCATTGATGTTTGGGTGGGGCCCAATTTATTAATGTCATGCCAAGGAACGTTTTATTGGTGGTGTGTGTTGTGAGTGTGTATCATAAATGTGAATAAATGGACGAACAGACGAACGGTGCAAAACAATAGTACAATTCTTTCGTCCCTCTCAAAAATTATGAATAACAAGAGAGTTGAAAGATGTTTAAATCAGGTTATTTATTTCCCGATTTAAAAGGGGGCACTACTCTTTCGCACAGTGATTAATCATTCATTCAACTTTCCAATGTCATACACTCTGTGGGAAATAAGGGGAGATGAAAATGATGAAATTCAAAATATAAAATAAAGATTAATTACACAATTCTTATGCGGCAAATGGGGCCGCTTTAACAATAGTTCACATGTAAAATAAGCATTACTTTTAACATTAAAGTTCTTATTTTGCAAACGATATAATAGTGTTCATTTTCTTCGAGTTCTAGAGTTTAGTATGTGCGCGTTAGCCGTGCTAATTATTACTCACTATTAATGTCAGAGTTCCAAGGAGATGACGTAATCTCACACGTCACTTATAAGCGGCACTTCAAAGTGAAGACGGGACGCAATTGAGGCGTCGCATTACAGGTGAAGATTCTGCAGAATCTAGGCACCACTTTCAGATTATCACTGGGGAGAAATCTGAAATTTAGCTGACTGTTGTCAGCCTCGATAATTATCGTTGTACCGGTTGTCGTGGAAACGGACACCCCAACGACGTTTAGCATTATCGGGTAGAGTCGTCCAGTGGGATGTGTCGTCGCATTACATTGAGTGTAGAAATCCGGATGTCTGTAAGAAATCTCGGTGCTAGCCTCCCAATAGCGGGATAGATCTGTCCAACCGAACTCTCAGACAGGGGGGAGAACAAGTTGGTCCCTCGTGTCGTTAACTGCATACAACCAGCGTCGCATGCATCGGGTTTTCCTGGACAGTGAACTTTCCACTTTGCCAAAAGTTATACTGAGTAATTTTGCCTCGTCACTCAATATATGGCATCAGACGGATGGAAAACGGATGGAAAGAGATTATTGCAGCTTTCCTTTATGAAATCTCTGTACATGAGATAATTCATACGTGAAGTTAGACTGGCTTCAGACGAATCGACGTTTTCAACATTGAGAGTAAAATCTTCATTTTGTCTCTTATATAGCTTTCACTGAAGGTTTCCAAAACTTCCAGAAGCTATGTCCTGTGACATGATTTTTGCCTTGGATATATAGTGGTAATCGTGATGCACGCTTTTCTGTGTTCAATTCTAATGCGCACTGGCCATTTCTCTCGTCAACAACACGTGACTCGTAGTGCGCAGTTGTCCCAATTTATTTAATATACATATCCTTCATAAACTAATACATATATTCAATATGATAATTAACACACACTGCGTCACGAACGTCTGTCTACTAAAGAGATCTTAGGTGACCGATACTGGAGTTTTCATGCTACATATGAAAATAACAAAACTCGGGTTGCTTCAACTAGTTTTGTTAACGGTTTTTTAAAATGAAATAAAATATAATTTCTGTCCCTCATTTCCTGTGACAACAATCTCTGAATTTCTAATCTGAAGTCTTGGTACTTTTCTATTTTATCTCCTTCTTTTGATTTTATGTTTCTATAACTTGGAGCAGCGACATCTGGGTGCTCTTTCGCCGTATTAGTTCCTTCAAGCAGAACAACAATAAGGTGATTTCCAGTAACTTCTTTAAACCAGAAATTTCACATTGTAGTCGAGTACTCTTGCTGACATACTTTAACAAGTGCAGCTTATCCGTATGCTTACACAGTTCAGGTAGAGACTTCTCGAATCTACCATGGTCATAGCGGTTTGTAAATCAATAAACCAGGAACCAGGAAGAAAATCCCGAAATTCCAGCAATCACGGAAATTTTAGAAATTCCAGAAATCCTAGAAAGGTTGCTTCTTCCCTGTAAAATATAATCAGGGAACAAATACTAAGTTTTCCATTTTATCATCTCTAATTCCATTCTTTTTTACATTCAAATTTCAACTCTCAGTTTCCTACAACAGTATTTATTAGTCCACTAGAAACAATGTCATGTGTTTAACACATTACATGCAAACATCATAATTCACAATTGTAGAAGTAATAGTCCACTCGCATAATACATCTCTACATGAACCACCATTATAGACCAGTTCTTTGCAAATCTTAACCATTGGATAATGGATAAAACTACTCATCCATATAAGACCAGTTTAGATTACATCAGAAGGTTTTAGCACATTTTCTTCATGAATTGTTATTTTAACTCTGGTACTTACAAAACACACAGTACCCGAGGTCATGTAACGCTGACATTAAACAAGTAATATAATATTTAATTAAAAATTAGGGACAGAAAACTCTGCCCTGTCACAGTTTGTGGTGTGTGTGTGTGTGTGTGTGTGTGTGTGTGTGTGTGTGTGTGTGTGTGTGTATGTGTGTGCATGAACTCTATATTTAGCTACATACAAAATGATAATTTAACCATATATCAGAAGTTTTCTCTGTGCTCTAAATTTTAAAAGTAGTTGTGCCAAAATGATTCCTCGAATTTAAAAATCCGTGGGTAGCTAGTGGCTTGTGCTCACGTCCATTTATGCTTCTCAAATATTAACAAAGTCAGAAAATGTAGAAAACCCCATATATCTGTCGAGTGAGCGATCCAGCCATTATCTGTATTTCATGTAGACTCATGATTTCAAATTTAATCTCTGTCAGGCATTTGTGATATTTTGCGGCCTAGGCATCAGCAACTGTCAGCTGTACGAGGAGGTGTCACTCGCTGCCGCACGCCAAGCTGTTGCACTGGAGGTAATGTGGGTGTGTGTGGTAGCTGCTGGATTGTGTTTATTTTTTTTATTTATTCGTCCTGATTCTTTATGCGTTATCCTTTCGTTGCTCGCTTCCTGTATAATGGGATAACGAAACCTCCGAGTCTTTATTTTGTTTTCATATGAGTGATTATCTAGCCCCACCTCGTTGCTTATCACCCCTCTGCGTTATGCGAGATGATCACGCATTTGCTCTATATGTTGTGCAAAGATGAAAAAAAAATAGGTCACTGGTAGTGAAAGATAAGGGTGTCACCCACACTGGGGGGGGGGGCAGAATCGTGTTCTGTTATCGATATTTATAACAGGCATTCAATCGATCGGCTTTGTATTCTTGACATGCCACGAGGCGACAGTCAATGTAATGACGCAGAAAGATGTCAGAGAACGATAAGCTGTTGAAACAGCCGCCATTATGCGCAGTAAACCATTAATTAAACCTTTAAAATATCTTAATCTTTTAGGAGATTATCGCAATTTTCTTCTGAAATGCCACCGTAAATGTTGTTTTATTTTCATTATATTTTCTATTTGTTTTGTTATAATGTTTAAAATCTAGATTTCCACTGCAAACAATGGCAACCTGTATTGCAATAGTAATGTCTTCTCTTGATGTTTAATACATAACGACCATTTTTATATATTCATTGTGAAATTATTTTAAAACGTCCAGCTTTTTTGATTTATGATTTCTTTCGAATTTGTTGCATTTGCTCGGTAAGACAAGGGGAGCTGAGACTCTTTTACCATGAGTGTCGTCTCGTTGTGTCAGCTTGAAATCTTGAGAGAAAAGGGCTTGTATTAGTAAGCTGCCTGTTACCCTGATCAATCTTCTCAGCTCCTTTCGCCATTACAAACCTGTCGACAAAACTTTAATATAACTAACTAAATAAATTCGTTCTACTTCTCCGCTGTGCCATTTAAGAGTTTAACGGATTTAGGAAAAACGGAGAGACTGAGATAGTAAACAGGGAAGTGTATTTCTCTTACGTTCGTCCTTGTCAAGGTAAGCCTTTAGTGGGTCAGCTCTAATGCATTCTCCTGTTGGATACAACCTCTCATGCGCTATCACAGAAGTTGCAAAATTTCTTGCGTTCTCTTTTATAGCATGTAATCAGCAGTTCGTACCCCTAGCCATTTTTCTCGCTCCCCAATCATTCATTACGCCCATATGTGTATACATACACACACACACACACACACACACACACACACACACACACACACACACACACACACACACTTGCGTGCACGTACATAATCTCTCTCACACGCGTATACATACACAAACTCACACACACACACACACACACACACACACACACACACACACACACACACACACACTTGTTTATTAGTACATTTAAATTATTAATTGGTACTCTATATGTTCATATTTTTATTATTGTGTTTCAATTTAACTCTGTGTCTTATTGTTGTTAGGTGTTGTCCTATCATACTTCAGTTTCAACAGAAGAAGTGTTTAAACTCAAAGTAAGTATAATATCAGAGAGAGAGAGAGAGAGTGGGGTGAGAAAGAAGAATCCAGGGAGAGAAAGAGAGGGAGAAAAAAGGCAAAGAAAGAGGAAGCAAGAGAGAGATGGAGAAAGAAAGGGAGAGAAAGAGAGGGAGAGAGAAATAGAACGGAAAGGGTGACTTGCCAAAGAGGGTTAATAAAGAGAGAAAGTGAGAGAAAAGGCAAAAATGAGAGAAATGAGACGGGGAGAGGGAGAAAGAAAGTGAGTAGGGAACAATATAGAAAGAGAGAGACGAGAAATAGAAAGAAATTGAGGGGAGTCATTAGAGAGAGAAAGAGAGAGAGGAGTAATAGAAAAAGTGAGAAGGGAGTCAGTAGAAAGAGAAATTGAGAAAGGATAAATAAAAAAAAAGAAGAAGGCAATACAAATAGAAAGTTAAAAGGGAGACAATACAAGAAGGCAATACAAATAGAAAGTGAAAAGGGAGACAATAAAAAAGAAAGTGAAAGAGGAAAAGAGATTAAAAAAAACCTAACTAATTGTCGTCTTTCTTTTCAGTTGCTTGACAAACGATCTAGCTACCGCTTTGATTCCTTGTATTTTTATACACCCCTACACCCCTCTAAGAATGTTCTTCACGCCATTTCACTTAGTACAAATTTAATTAAATCCAAGATTATTTCCATCATTTTTTCCTGCAAGATGATTTTCTTTAACACTAACAAACTGGGCTCCATATCCACCACTAGATTAAGTCGTGTGCAACACTAACAAAGCCACTCAATATCCACCACCAGACTAAGTCGTGTGCAATACTGACAAAGCCCAGCTCAATATCCACCACCAGACTAAGTCGTGTGCAACACTGATAAGCTCAATATCCACCACCAGACTAAGTCGCGTACAACACTGATAAGGCCAGCTCCATATCCACCACCAGATTAAGTCGCGTGCAACACTGATGAAACCAGTTCCATATCCACCACCAGACTAAATCGCGTGCAACACTGATAAAGCCAGCTCCATATCCGCCACCAGACTAAGTCGCATGCAACACTGATAAAGCCAGTTCCACACCCATCACTCGTGCGTTAGTCAGAAGCTTTGCTCATTCAATATCTTTCCCCGCTTAGCTGAACGTGTAACACGTCGTGATGACGTCATAACATTATTGCACCATTATAGAAAGTGTTCAACAGAAACGTCCACATAGATTTTCGGTTTCCTGAACTAACGACCATTAAAACGCGGCATGCCCACCAGTTTTGAATCCTGAGCGAAATATCTCGTATACATTAAAAACGTCAATCCTAGACTGCTGCAATGATAAGAGCAATAGGATCAATCATAGGATTGTTTTATTTATTTTAATTTCAACTCGTTCTCATTTGTCCAGCTGTTTGTAGCGTTAGTGAATTTTCTCACTGTAAATAAGCATTGTTTACAGATAATTCAGACACCCCTTTGCTTCGTCTGTAATATGTTCAAAAGCATCGATTGTAATAGCTTGACTTGTGCCTTCAGCAGTTAATGGTTTGACTAAAGAGACTTTACAGTGTATCATAGCTTGACTTGTGCCTTCAGCAGTTGATGGTTTGACCAAAGAGACTTTACAGTGTATCATAGCTTGACTTGTGCCTTCAGCAGTTAATGGTTTGACTAAAGAGACTTTACAGTGTATCATAGCTTGACTTGTGCCTTCAGCAGTTAATGGTTTGACTAAAGAGACTTTACAGTGTATCATAGCTTTCTAATTGTGTTCCTTAATCAATGCATTTGCGACAACGTGCAGTGTCGTGTCTACTTTACAGATGCAACGGGTACCTGAAGCCAGCGAATGGCGACTAGCTGAACTTAACTTCAACGACTTTAGCTTAGATCGAGATCAGATGACTTTGGCGGCCATACGTATTTTTCAAGACCTCGGTCTTATTCGCAAGCTCAGGGTGGATTACGAGGTACGTAAAAAAAAAAAACGGCAGTTATAAAAAAATTAAATGTTGCTTGTTTTTATTTTCGGGAAGTGGGGTGTGAATGGGGGTGAGGAAAAACAATCCTCCAACAATCCAAAACTATTTTGAATCAGATTCGTATTGTTCTAGAAGATTATTACAAGATTAAAATCTTTCTTTACGAACGGACTTATTCGCCATATCCTGATCAATAAATATTATAATTCCTCTCTCATTACTGTACTCACCGAGTTTGTTTAAAGACTCTTTACATGATTGATAGATCACATCGTGTGTGATCGTCTTATCACATCGCGTATGATTGTCTTCTCACATCGTGTGTGATTGTCTTATCACATCGTGCATGGTTGTCTTATCACATCCTGTATGGTTGTCTTATCACATCGTGTGTGATTGTCTTATCACATCGTGTATGATTGTCTTATCACATCGTGTACGTGTCTTATCACATCGTGTGTGGTTGTCTTATCACATCGTGTATGATTGTGTCTTATCACATCGTGTGTGATTGTCCTCACATCGTGTGTGATTGTCTTCTCACATCGTGCATGGTTGTCTTATCACATCATGTATGGTTGTCTTATCAAATCATGTAGGTGTTGTCTTGTCGTGCATGGTTGTCTCATCACATCGTAAATGGTTGTCTTATTACATTGTGTATGGTTGTCTTATGTGTGTATGATTGTCTTGTTTCGCAGACATTGTGTCGGTGGTTGTCAACAGTTCGCAAAAACTACCGGAATGTCGCATATCACAACTGGCGTCACGCATTCAACGTCTGCCAAGTAATGTTTGCCTCTATGACGGTGAGTTAACCTCAGTAATTTTTTGCCCATCTAATGACAATAGGCCGATTCCAGTAATATGTAAGCACTCTATTGACAGAAGGCCGATTCCACTACTTTGTACATAATCTATTGACAATAGTCAGATTCTAATAATTTATACGTAATTTGTTGACAATAGGCCGATTCCAAGAATTTGTACGTAATCTATAGACAGTATTACAATTCACAGGTAGAATCCAATAATGCTTAGTTTTTCTATTAATGGGAAATAAAATACATTCATTTATAGTTAATTAAATGATAAGGAAAATTATAAGTAATTTCTAGCTAATCGTTTGAACGGCGAAAACATCCATATACTGATTTCATTTTGGTGTCTATTCACAATAGATAAGTCAATAATGTATACTTGTTACTAATATATTGACCCAAAAAGAACCAGTTTTAGATTTATTTTCTTAATTATTGATAATAAACATACTTCAGTAATTTTATAGCTTTCTTTAGTCTTTTGTTGGTAAACCATCTGCAATATTTTAGAAGTTTTTACATTGGTTAGTATTAGTTTCCTAACTACAGATAAGATACACTTCAAAAATTTATCGTTTTTATTAATCTATTTATGATATGCAATCTCCAGAAATGTAAAACTATTGCTAATCCATTTGTCAGGGTTTTCTTATGTAAAATATGGTTTGAATTATGCAGTTTTAGTTTTCACATTCTAATTACAGCACACGAATTATCTTTTGTTATGTACATGGCAACAGACACAATAATGGTATATTTTATGAGAAAGCTATACACTTAATATCATAAGTACGTTTGGACTTACAGAAGATACTAGCTAGCTAGTTAGCTAGCTCTATCTATCTATCTATCTATCTATCTGTTTGTCTATTTATCTGTCTCTATATATCTCTATCTATCTATCTATTTGTCTATCTCTCTATCTGTCTATCTATCTATCTATCTATCTATCTATCTATTACTGGCCTGCTATTCAGCTTTATATATTTTTGTTTATACTCTGTCTGGTTTCTAGCCAAACTCATTACGTCGTCTGTGGTCAGATAAACGAGTTCGTTTTATGTCTCTTATGTACATGTTCTTGGTATTACATCCAGACTAATTTCGACACTGTGAGCTCTTCACAGACAGGTTATGTATAGACGTGTTGGGTGTTAAACGATGTATACGCGCGCGCGAGTATGTAGCTGCATATTTATGTGTGTGTTCGTGTGTGTGTGTGTTTATGTAGGATGAGCACATTTCATCGTGCACAAGTCGTCACATGCTCTTCTCATATCGGTTAAAGGCACACATGCTGTCTCGATTGTTTACATTACGCGATAACACGCATTAAATTGATAGTTTGACGATGGTAGAGCAATATACTCAACTTTGACATCATGAGCATCTTTAATCCCATTAAAATAGCTACCACGTTCTGAGGTGTGATACAAAATGCACAGAAATAAATCGCACGGTTGTCACCGTAGATAATATGCACTAAAGAACATAAGTTTCGTAAATATAACATCACAAATTATGAAGCTATTTATAGAACTCTCAGGTCGGCCGAAGTTAAGAAACAAAGGAAACATGCTCAACGGAAAACTCAGCTGATTATTAACAAGGAGCATACTGAAAGGTAATGAGTTATTAGAAGAAAATCCTGAGTTATAAATACAACATAGTGAAAATGGGAAAAAGTTTCTTAATGCTTAATAATCTGATTTATATTTGCAACAAAAATATTGCACATATTCCGACATTGTATCCGAAGAAAATTATGACCCATATTCAACTAATTTTAAATTTCCCATAATGAATAAATATGTTTATTCTCAAGAGGGATACAGTATACCTACAATATGTTATACTATCTTTGACTTAAGCGCATTGTCGAAAGAATAAAATTAACACCAAATCGTTAGTGAATATATGTATATCGTGAATAGATAGAGGGGCAATTTTGCAGTTCATTTTAACGTTGTAAAATATATGTTTAAACGAAAGGCATTGTAAAATGTGTTCTACTCAATGGGACATTGAAAAACTCAGTATCTTTCGATGTTTACAGTTCTACTAGACAAAATGTACAATTTACATGAGCTGTATATGAAGTAACCTTTGCCCCAGTCTTTAAGGAAATGTCAGAGGTGACGTTCGGAAAATACTAATTTCAGTCCCAAATATCGATTGCTATTTCTTTTGCCGCAATAAACGACCTCGATAAATTACACATGTGCATATAAACGATGCTGGATATAAGCTAAAGTTAATTCAGATTACTGTTTTATCAGTTTACACATCTTTAGTCTTCACACTCAATGCTGTGCGGATAGTGTCTTGAATAGAAAGTGTTATGTGTGGGAAGGGGTGGTGTGATGGGAGGAGAGGGGAGTAGGAAAAAAGAGTTTCAAGGCTCGTAATTGTTGGGCTAATTATGTCTAAAGAAAACAGACAAATGCAGTCTGACTTAGTGCAATCTTACCTACAGGGCTTGGAATTTTCTTGAGAAATTATTGTGCTGCTATAATTGACTGATGTCTTGCATTAGACGTGGGTGAGTCTTACATTCTGTAGAATGTAATGTGAATATGGATTTTAGACTGAGGTTTTGAGAGTTAGACTTTTGTAACACTTAGTGCTGTTACAATGTGAAGAAGGGTTTCAAGTGGAGGTCTTGAGACAGATTGTGACTTCGCGCAATAAAATAAAATAAAATAAAATAATAAAAATAATAATAAAATAATAAAAATAATAAAATAATAATAAAATAAAGTACAATATATGGATAGATAGATAGATAGATAGATAGACAGATAGATAGATAGATAGATAGATAGATAGATAGATAGATAGTTAGGTAGGTGGTAGGTAGGTGGTAGGTAGGTGGTAGGTAGGTAGATAGAGAGATAGACAGACAGACAGACAGACAGACAGATAGATAGACAGATAGATAGATTGATTGAGTGAGTGAGTGAGTGAGTGAGTGAGTGATTGATTTGATATAAGTATGTATATGCATGCTTGCATGTTTATAAATGAATGGGACAATGATCTGTCCAATTTGTAGTTTCAGTCCATGCTTTTATGGGTTTTTAAAAAATTCTTACGTTGTTCCTGCTGAGTGATACTGATTGCCTATCAAACACACTTTTGAGTTCACGGACTCCTATAATTTACCCACCTGAAATATTTCTGAAGCAATAAATTTCATCGCCCCCGAAGTCGCTGCTCAAGCAGAAATATAATTATGTCCCTTTGACTCATTTTCCGGCGGCAGAGTAATGCACTCACCAAGGTAGTCGCGCTACATAAATTTGTCCACTGTGACATCAGAAGGGAATGGGTTCTGATAAATACAATTTGGAATGGACGATCATCTCACTGAAATATGTCCTTTCACAGTGATAAAGTGTGAATGACATTTTCCTAACTTTATCAGATCATTGACGACTTTATTGTTATTGTAGGAAATTAGAAGCAAACGAAAACTACAGGAGCAACATTTTTTATTTGTTGTGTGATTTGTGGAATCGAGACCTGAACTTAGACTGACTGTTGTCTGTGCACAAAAGCAACAATTTTTTATTTGTTGTGTGATTTGTGAGATCGAGACCTGAACTTAGACTGACTGTTGTCTGTGCACAGAAGTGCAACACCAGGCGGCATCTGACGGACAACGAGGTGGTGGCGCTGATCGTGGGTTGCTTGTGCCACGACCTTGACCACAGAGGAACTAACAATGCTTTCCAACACAAGTGAGATGTCATCATTGTCGCCTTCATTGTCAGCTATTTTCATTGTCATAACCCAAACAATTGTCATCATCATTATCATGTTCTTTACTATAGTCATCATCAGTATCATTGTCATCATTATCACCAGCACACTATTTACTACTTGTTTCAACTGTCACGTGGGGAGTCTCGTTTCGCTGCTCCAATGTGTCTCCCTCTTGCGAGGGGTGGGCAATATGTGACATGTGCCAGTAAAATGTTGGATTTTTTAGATGTTACAAAAAATACAAAAAAAGATACGCCATTGATGGTTGGGTGGGGCCCGAATTTCTTCTGTCATGCAAAGGAACGTCTTATTGGCTGTGCCTGTGAGTGTGCGAAAATGAATGTTATGAATACTGGACAAACAGATGAACATAACGAAACAATACAAATATGAACTCTTTCATCTCTCTTAAAAACTGTGAATAATGGGTTTTTCAGAAAGTATGATTTAGGTTTTAATGGGGCATCTCTCTCATAGAGTGGTTAAATCAATATTACACCTTTTGAATGACATACACTCTAGGGAAGGGAGACGTGAACATGATGAAATTAAAAATTTAAAAATAAAAAGTAAATATAAGATTTCTATGCAGTAAATCGTAATGCAAACATGAAACAATTCACACAAAAAACGTGGATTTACCACCATACTTTAGTTCATATTACATATAACAATATATTTGTCGCGATAAGAACAAATGTTCTTATTCTTAAGTCCTACTGTAAATGTTTTATATGCACTTTTCCTCTATGTTTTTACTCACTCATTGTGAATGCCCAAGGAGAGGGGACAGCAAAGTCATAGCATCACTCACAACAACAATTATTCAAACTGTTCTAGACCTCCCATGTATGGGCTGGATCTGGTAGTCTTGGCTGTTGCTAATAGTGACAGCCAGTCACTGATTTTGCTGGACTCCGTGTAGAGGGCTGGGCCTCAACGACGTTTAGACGCTGTCACTGCACTTCGTCAAATGAACGTTTCTTCAAGCCTGTGAATGTGGCACCTTCCTGCCTTGTCTGGTCTGAGAAGAACCCGCTCCTTCACAGTGGAATAGAACGTCTCAGGATGAAACTCAGACAGAGAGACTGAATAACTCGTCTGTCTATGACTGTATGCAAATGATGTTGCACACAAGGCTGTCTTGAAGTATTGAACTTTTCACTTCACCACAATGTATTTACAAACACGTTGCCTCAATGTCCATGATACTTGGCATTCGACGGATGAAACAGGATGGAAAGAGATATTCCCAACTTTCCGTAGTGGGCATGACGTAACTTCCGTTATACGAAATTTCACCATAAAAATATTGCTCTTTATGAAGCTACTGTCTTCATGTTACTCTTGCAAAAGTCCCGTTCTCATGAAATTTCTAACCTTTCAGTCTTCCTTTTATCCTTTTCTTGGAATTCTAGAAGATTTGCTTCTTGGGACTTTCTTTCATTGGTGCACGTGATGTGTCATGCATGCATTCCACTACCTAGGCAAAATTCGAAGAGCGCAATGGATAGCTTTCCTACTTTAGCTCGTAAACAAGTATACACACATTTGTGAATATAATTGCATTCACTCAATATATAAAACCATCCTAATATATATTTATGCATGACATGAACCACGTATACTATGTCTACACACGTCAGTCCTAAGCTAAATGAAATTTGGTGAACTTAAAAACGTTTAATATTTATATAGAGACATTAGCGCATAATAATATTGAGCTCTTACAATCGTGCTTTTTTGGTCAGTGGGTTGTTCCCCTTTTGACCACAGCGATCTAGCACAAACAGTGAAATAAAAAGTAATGTTGGCTCCATGCTTTTCTCGTGACATCCATCAAAGTGATCATTACGGAACTAGTACTTGTTTTTATAAATATTTAACTAGTGCATAAGGGAACATGATACATTTAAAAAAAAAAAACCATTCTCCCCTTCAACGCAAATTCTCATCTGGTCAGAACATTGGTTGAATAAAGATCTACTTTTTAATGGATGGTGTGTTTTATTACACCTAATCACATTAAAGGTGTTATTTGGCTGTGTACTAAAAAGGGACCATTGTCTGTGTGTGTGTGTGTGTGTGCGTGTGCGTGTGTGCGTGTGCGTGTGCGTGTATGTGTGTGTGTGTGTGTGTGTGTGTGTATGTGTGTGTGTGTGCGTGTGCGTGCGTGTGTGTGTGTGTGTTTGTGTGTGTGTGTGTGTGTGTGTGTGTGTGTGTGTGTGTGTGTGTGTGTGTGTGTGTGTGTGTGTGGCTAAATGAAGCTTCGTTGAAATCTACGTCCGCAAGTCTTTATTCAGCAGGGTCGAATGTCGTAGTCTTTAGTTGTTGCATTTTAGAGAGAGGTCAAATCACAAGATTGTCAGTTAAGAAAGTTTGTGAAAGCTTAATTAATAGAGACGGTCAGTGGAGAAAGTCAGTGTGTGTGTGTGGGGGGGGGGGGAACTGTCTCATTTAGTCTTAGTAATTTAGAATTTTAGAATTTTTTAGATATTTTTAACAGATATTGAGAAATGTATTCGTTTTGGGTTTTGCTCTTGTCTGCACTCTAGGTCAAGTTCAGCGCTTTGTCAGCTGTATGGAACGAAAGCCACATTGGAGCATCACCATTTCAATCATGCAATCATAATACTAAACAGCGAGGTATGAGCATGGGTAACAATCAGTGTCAATCATGCAATCATAATACTAAACAGCGAGGTATGAGCATGGGTAACAATCAGTGTTAATCCTGCAATCATAATACTAAACAGCGAGGTATGAGCATGGGTAACAATCAGTGTTAATCCTGCAATCATAATGCTAAAACAACGAGATGTGAACACGAGTGCAATCTTAATACTAAACAGGAAGGTATAAATATGGGGTAGCAATCTATACTTATCAATCAATCATAATAACTAAACAGGAAGGTATAAATATGGGATAGCAATCCATTTTTATCATGCAATTATAATAACTAAACAGCGAAGTGTAAATATGGGGTAGCAATCCAATTTTTATCATGCAATTATAATAACTGAATAATGAGGTAAAAATATGGGATATCAATCAATTTTTATTATGCAATCATAATAACTAAACAGTGAGATACCAATATAAGGGTAGCAATCCATATTAATCGTGCAGTCTTAATACTATACCGCGGGGTACAAATATAGGGTAGTAAAAAAATCCATTTTTATCAAGTATAACACTAAACAGTCATTTCGAAAATACGTGTACTAAACCATGATATTCATGCAGTTATAACGATTGTGAATCAGTGATACCCCTACTGCCCCACCACGTCCAAACTTCCCCGAGTCCTATGGCTGGCCACCTAAAGTAATGATTGACAGGTCCAAATAAATACCCAAACTAACTAATGAAAACGAAATAACAACATATCTATAACAAAGAAATGTAAATCTAAAAATCCCAAACTTATAACTGTTATAAATAAAATGCTCCAGTGGAAATAAGGTAGATAAAATGGTATAGAAAATATATTCCAACAGCTGCCTGCAAGCCTGGAAAATGAGAAACACTCGTTTTTGGAGGCATGACGCAAAAGTATAACAAAAAGTAGAACATTCGACTTACCTCCACTCCCATCACCCTTGCAACTTTCTATCATCCACGCTCCACTCCAATCCACTCTGCACATCCATATCTGAAACCTCCCTCCAGTAATAATTAAACCGTTAAATAATAATACTACACATCACTCGCATTGTGTATGCCAACATTAACTCCGAGTGTCACGTAACACTTAGTTCGATACATTCCTACACTACGTGTAACATACCTGCATGGCGTGACGTATACTTTGCATTGTGTTTTACATTCCCGCATTCTCTCACAAGCAGTGTATGTCACATCCTGGTACTTGTAAGATGTTTGAGCACTGTATGTCATTGACCAACAATTATGTCGCAAGCTTGCATTGTGTGTCATTTATCTCCACTGTGTCTCATGTATCTGCAATGTGTGTCATTGACCAGCAATGTATGTCACATGCATGCTTTGCGTGTCATGTATCTGCACTGTGTGTCATTAACCAACAAAGTATGTCACATGCATGCTTTGCGTGTCATGTATCTGCACTGTGTGTCATTGACCAGCAATGTATGTCATATGCATGCTTTGCGTGTCATGTATCTGCACTGTGTCATTGACCAGCAATGTATGTCACATGCATGCTTTGTGTGTCATATATCTGCATTGTATGCCATGTATCTATATTTTTGTTTAAATTGTATTTCACGTACAAACGCATACATAACATTCCTGAGAATGTGTCAAACAAACCTACTTTGTCTTATAAACACGAATAGAACAATATTCCACTGTTGTTTCAGCCTCCTGCTCCACTTTGCACTACAAGAAATCAACTAAACTTTGTGGACATAAGCTATCATTCCGCTTTTATTATTTTATTAATTAGGTGGATAATGCTGGAACTTTTCAATTAGTAGACTCGATATAGGTCAGCACTTATCTTGTAAGACTTTCTCAATGCACACAACCACGTCTTGACACGCTAAAAGTTTACCTTTCCATTTCATTTCTGGTTCAGGGACATAACATTTTGGCCAATCTGGGATCAGAAGACTATGCTGATGTCATCAATCTGCTCAAGCATGCTATACTCGCCACAGATCTCTCTTTGCACATCCAGTAAGTTTTGTTTTCTTTGTGAATACTCGGGTGGGGTGGTAAGGCTGCTAGCATTATTCTGGGTTACTGTCATTCTAGTTTGGAACTTTGTCAATGAAAAATATTTCTTTAGAATTTATCTCAAATTTTATAAGAAACTTAAAACCATGTTGTGACGCTAACGCCACCTAGTCTGTGGTTATGATTATTATTACTTTTGTTATGAAGCACCTATAAGGTTTGCAAGTTCAATCACGCATTGATATGTGCTTTTTATAGATTCTGCTAGCCCATTCACTGTTAAATATTCTCATAATATAGCATGGGTCCCCTAATGGTTCTACCATATAAGAGTTCAAAAGGGGGAAAATAGTTGAATTTTGTGGCACTTCATGTGACGTGAACAAAAGTTCTGACAAGTACTCATCCCAATCACATGGTCTTTCCACACATTCTTCTCAAGGACAAGACTAGCATTCAGATTTTCAACAAAACCATTACACATAGGATGGTAAGGGTAGTTCTGTAGTTCTAAACTGCTTTACCCTAAATAATTACATCAGCAAGTCTAGCACATTCTTTACCTGAGTTGTTTACTTCCAACTTTGACACTTAAAAATATCAGCACAAGTAGTGCCCAAGGTCGGGTCACTTTGACATTTAAAATTTATATAACAATTAGGTTTAGAAATAAGCATAGGCAAATTTACTCCACCACACATAAACTGTGAAAGATTATTCTTTATACAAAGTAATTGTAATCCAAGAATATACAACTGTTTCTTTTGTGGCAATGTTGTTGAATTAGGTGATATCGTTCCATTGATAATGTTAGCATACAGACCAGATGATGACATGATGTCAGCAATGTAATAATGGGATTAGTGATAACTGTCATTATTTTAATACTGTTATCATAAAACATATGATGCCAGTGTAATTATAATGCTTGCAGCTGTTCTAGTGTTCCCATAATTTCAAAACTGATGCTCAATCTTTCGTTTACGCTTATTTTAAACTGAGAAGCATATGACTAACTTCTTAATTCACACTTCCATTTTACTTAAGAAAATCGTTAATCGGTTGCAGTATGAGGTTTTTACCTTACGTCACCAAAACGAGCAGCAAGTTTTCAAAAGTGATTCACGTCCGTCACTGTGTATCAACTGCCATTTCAAGTCGGTAGTTTGACCAGTTTCCTAACCAACGATTTATCAGGGCTTACTACGGCTTAACTTAATGGAAAAATCGGAAATAATATTGAAAATTTTGGATGTGTCGTTTCCGATTAATCCTACAATCTTTCCACCAGACATATTTTGATTTGATACGGACGGCTAAATTAAATACAATATTGATCCTAGAGATCGTCAACATTCAATACTGTTTTCATAATTTTAGTTAAAATTGTTTGAAGGATGTGCTCCTCTATAAATAAATGAGTTAAATAATTAAATTAATCCTTCTCCCGAAATAAAGGAAAAAAATAAGTACCATATATAAATCTAGTCATATAAATAAATAAATAAATAAATCGGTTTTTTTATGAAGAAAATAAACAAGAGGTTTAAAACTTAGGTACATGTTATTGCTACAGTTTTAGCCAACTTAATCACTTTATTTCAGGACCGTTTAGCACCACACGCCACTCGCCAAGGATCCATCTCGACAGACCCAGCACGTCTGGAAGCAAAGACCATTGATCACGCTCCACTATTCTAAAAGCATTCCGCGTAAAAGGGGTTCGTGTTAATGGGAAGGGGGGGGGGGAATCTTTGTTTCTTTGTTGTCACAGATTGTTTCTTTCCTTTCTGCCTTTGGACTGAGTTTTAAGTTTGTTCTTTTCTAACTGTTGCCTTTAAAAAAAACTTCAAGAGAGAAAAGTCCAGTTTGTCGCAGAATAAGGGCCTTTTGAATTAAGTATGATATCTTTGGCAAAGTTCTTGTACTGCAAGACGACGTGCTGGGTAATCTCTCAACACTGCTCCCTGCTACTGAAGATGTTGCCATGGGAACTCGAATCGTTAATGACCAAATTCTGAATCTTCTAGTTTACGCAGCTGTTTGGGTTCGTGACGTTAGCTGTTGTTATTTTCTTGTTTGGTCTGCCCTATATATTATTTCATACTTTTTTTTTAAATTTTAATTTTAGCAGTAGTAATTTAACAGGAAAAGATTATTCTCTTTTACATGTACTCTGTATTCGTGGCAACCGAACGGTTCAGCGCACTGCCTATGTGTGTCAACCGCTTGCGCGATCGTTGATCCAGTTGTGCTGCCTATGTCGTTCATGTATGTCCAAAGCATTGATGAAGGTGATGATGAAATATCCTCTCTTTGAAGAAACTACTTATTGACTACTTACCCGAAAGAGTGAGTTTAGAATAATTGCAGAGTAGCCGCTCTTGTTTGCCTGTAGTGCACGTGTACTAATATTTTTAAATCTTCGCTCGCAGACCCCGTACAATTATTCTTTAACCGACAAAGGCCACGTCCGAGATTGATATTTTACACGGTAATCTTAGCCATAAAAAAGTCATTATCATTTCATTATGTTCGCGCTGTCTGATGAGAGATCCAACGTGTTCAACCATCATGTTCGCGCTGTCTGATGAGAGATCCAACGTGTTCAACCATCATGTTCGCGCTGTCTGATGAGAGATCCAACGTGTTCAACCATCATGTTCGCGCTGTCTGATGAGAGATCCAACGTATTCAACCATCATGTTCGCGCTGTCTGATGAGAGATCCAACGTGTTCAACCATCATGTTCACGCTGTCTGATGAGAGATCCAACGTGTTCAACCATCATGTTCATGTTGCTTGGTTTGTCAAAGTTCCAGTAAGTGAACAGCTGTGTTCGCACGTCTTGATTAATAAAGGATCCGGCATGCCAACCATTATGTCTCGCACTGAATGGTTCGTAAAGGGCCCAATACGCCAACTATTATTTTCAGCACCGCGTGATTGGTAAAAATACCAACATGAAGTGTATTTGTCCTGTACTGATTGGTTGTCGAAACAGTTTGGTTGGTAAAGGACCTAACGTGTTAAGCATTATGTTCTAATTGGTGTTTGGCCTGAACTTAAGAGTGAATGTCAACTTTTAAGTTCCGAACTAC
Source organism: Sinotaia quadrata (assembly GCA_028829895.1). Taxonomy (NCBI): domain Eukaryota; kingdom Metazoa; phylum Mollusca; class Gastropoda; order Architaenioglossa; family Viviparidae; genus Sinotaia; species Sinotaia quadrata. The sequence continues at coordinate 45,052,543 of CM054179.1, forward strand.
ATGAATTGCAAAAGACTCGATCTGTCAGCTTATGTGGTCTGCAGTTTTAGATCTATAAATCTCCTGAACAGATATTCACTAGTCGCAGAACTTTTCGCACAAACTCATCGCTTACCTTCTATCAATAATCGCAAATGTTAAACGCCATTTAATCGATCTTTAGGAGAGAACGATTTTAATATACTTAAATCTCGTGACCTGTTATCTGTCACTATTCGCAGAGTGCAAGAAGCCTTAATATACCATTTCAAGATTTCTTGATAAAGCATTTCAGATCTCCTTGATAAACCATTTAAAGACACCTTGGTAAACCATTCAAGTCTCCTCGATAAACCATTTCAAATGTCCTTGATAAACCATTTCAATTCTCAATTAACCATTTCAAGATTCTTTGATAAACCTTTCAAGTCCTGTCATATTACGCAAAAGGAAATAATCTGTTGTTAATCGACCAAACTGTGTGCAAATTCCCTTGTACCAATGATTATTCCAGTCAGCAGTAGCACAGATTTTACCAAAGCCTTGGCAGAATTGTCATCTAATTCTAATCACAATTGTTTGGGTGCCAATTAAGTGTGTTATAAGTGACTACAGAGGCAATGCTTTGTATACAGAAGCCTTTACTGATACAACACTTGCTGTTTCAGAATAATTTATAACACAACGTTGCTGCACCAAAGTTTGCAAACACAACCCGCACCCTCCCCCCAAAAAATAAAACACACACACACTACCCTCCCCCCAAAAAAATAAAACACACACACACACTGACCTACCAGACTGCCGTGTGCTGTTGTTGACTTTGCTTTTTGTATAAACTCACTCTCTCTCTCTCACTCTCTCTCTCTTTCTCTCTCTCTCTCTCTTAAACACACACCACATTATATATATTAACAGATCTGACTTAAAAAAAAGAAACGAAATAAACAATACGTGTATCCTAACGAACCATAGCCCAACCGGGCAAAATGAGCGGCATTGTTTTAGCTTCAAAAGATCTCCGGTTTTTGTATCAGTTTATTAAATTACACTCATCACACACACACACACACACACACACACACACACACACACACACACACACACACACACACACACACACACACACACACATAAGCATAAAACATAACACATGCATATGCCTACACACTTACGCTCACCCACCACCGTATTACGCACGCAAGCAAGCACACACACACACACACACACACACACACACACACACACACACACACACACACACACACACACACACTCGCACGCAATATGGCAAAAGGATGTGCAGCTGTACTTAATGCCATCACGAAACCAGGGCAAGCAAAACCTAAGACCTGACAGGCCACTTGACTGACGTTTCTCTCGCACTCTTTTGTGTGTGCCGAGTAGACTACGAGACAAGTACTTCTCCATGGTGGATGCTGAGCAGCGGTCTTGGGATGACCGCGAATCCAAGGAAATTTACCGCAGCATGCTGATGACCGCCTGCGACATCGCCGCCATTACGAAGCCATGGGAGGTCCAGAGACGGGTAATTATCTGCTTCAAACTCATTTAGACACTTTTTTTTTTACTACCTTATTTTCCATTTTTGTCCATCGCCGCCGGGTTCCCCACCCCCCCATCCCTTTATATGGTTACTTCTTTTCTGTTGTCTGTCTGGCATTAATAATGACAGAGAATTTATATTACGAGTTCTTCCCCTCCCCTCCCCCTATGCGTTGCACTCAACTTTAAAATAATGAGGTTCATTAAATGCGCCATTATGTGCAGTACAGATGTTGGTAACGATTAAAGCAATTCAAACTGATCAAATATATGTGCAATAATACGTCAACTCGAAGATAGATGCATATATGGACAGACAGTCAAAGACTGACAGGGGGAAAGACAGATGGATGGATGGTAAGCAGGAAGGTTTTATAATATATATAAGGATATATAGGCAAACAGATGAATACACAGTAAAAGAGAGATATATGTGTATCGTGTGTGTGTGTGTGTGTGTGTGTGTGTGTGTGTGTGTGTGTGTGTGTGTGTAAATATTCATATAGATAGGCTTTGATAGAAAATTATTGTTTATCATGTTGTGTAATTTGAACAGGCGGCAGACCTAGTGGTTACAGAATTTTTCGACCAAGGTGACAAAGAAAAGCACGAATTGAAGTTACAGCCACAGGTGATATAGTAGGGTCTACCTACATCTCTCTCTCTCTCTCTCTCTCTCTCTCTCTCTCTCTCTCTCTCTCTCTCTCTCTCTCTCTATCTATCTATCTATCTATCTATCTATCTATCTATCTATCTATCTATCTTAGTGTGGGTGTGATGTCCAGATTTTGCAGATTGTGTAGGGCATCAGAGAGGTGGTGGGAGATGTGTAGAGCTGGTAAAAAAACGGAGGAAATTTGCTGACGGACGAAAATAAAAAGACGGCCGACGATCAGAGCGGAAGTTGGTTAATGCCAAAGATGGTTTCGAAGTGGTCCCGCACAATTCTGACTTTTCAGTGAAATCGAATTAAAGAACTTTCCCGGCAGAAGAAAAAAAAGTAATGAAGTCAGTGGTTAATAAAAACAAACAAAACAAATACTGTAGAGAACTTAGTTGGGTTATGTCCCGATATAGAATAACAGTTTCTTTAATACCAAGGCACAGATCTAGCAGTTACTAATTAACGTCAAGATGCTGGAAAGTGGAATGCACTTTCTTCTGGTCAGATGATGTCGACGTTGCTGAAGACTTTGCATTAATGGTGTTGTTGTTTTGAGGGGGATCGCACTGTTTTTTAAAGTTGCTGTGACAACGTTTCGGGAACATATAAATGCCGTTACAGGCGAGGAGATGCATGTACTTCAGCTCGTGTTTACAAATTAATTATAATAAACGTTTTACATGGCTGCCACAATAACATTTTAAAAATTAAATTATAATTCTGCATTTATAGTACGCATACATTTTTGGCCATCTCTTTAATGCAAGTAGATGTCGATCAATCTTGAAAATCCACGTGTATTCCAAGTTTTATTAACCAAGGAAAGGCAAACAGTAAATAATTGCTTTTGCAGTTGGTGTTGAGTTGCAGTTCTTTTCACAGAGGGCACCCTAGTTTGTTTTTGGTGTTTTGTGGACATATAGGAAAAGTTTGACTGGTGCTAATTTAAAATTTGGGTCATATCTACTGGCATCAAGGTCAGTTTTTGAAACGTTTGAAAATACTTGAGTGAAATCTATACAAGGAAAGGTGTTTAGTACTTTAGGTTTTAGACATTCTCTTTGACGCACAGTTTGGTAAACTGTTTTAGTTTTAGCATTAACAATGTTACTTAATCTCTTTTGAAAAGAGACGTTCAAAATTCGAACACTTTCTTCGTAACAACTTGGCTGATCAGTGGCAGAGAGTGGCCGAAGATTTGAAAATTGGTAGCCGTCACATGTGCTTAGTGTTAGACCCAAAGGTAACCGAAACTGATTCTATGCGATGCAGACAGGTGAAAGACGTTTTAGTGTTTGAGTTAAAATGAGACTTTACTTTTTTCCTAATGTCTACGAGTCCTGTTTCTCCATTCCTGGATGGCAGGATCACGATTGTTCTGTTTTACAAGTTGGCTTTAGTTTTTACCCCATATAAAGGAAGGGAAAAAAACCTCTATGAAAGAGTGACACAATTGTTCGGAATAAAAAGAACGGATGATGTATACCATAATTCGGTTAAAACGACAAATTAAAAAATAATTCTTTCATATTCAATATTAAATACCAGTTTAATGGATATATTTAGCAATGTAAAGAGGCACGACCATTAATTATATGTACCGAATATTGAGCAAAATACATAAGCTTGAACGGTGTATTATCATTGAAAAAAAAATTGGCTGTAAAGTTTCTTATTTTATTCCGTGAATGAACTATAAATTTGTACCTCCTGTCACTTATTCGATATTTTTCTTTGTGACGTTTTAACTTCAAGGCATGCATGGATCGAGAGAAGCAAGATGAGGTAGCCAAACTACAGCTGGCCTGGATTGACGGCATTTGTCTCCCTTTATACAAAGTTGGTACATGGAACTTTGTTTCATAAACTCCTGAACTTTTAGGATTTATAAGATATGACTATAATCTTATATAATCATAAAAATTAGAATGGCATGTTGTTCATATGGTATCAATAGCCAATCATTAGAGAAGGGGATTTGGGCTTTTAGTATGTAGTGGGATAATTAGCCATTTATCTGTAATTCTGACAATAAAAGAATGTTTAATATATATTGGGATAATTAGCCATTTATCTGTAGTTCTGACAATTCAAGTATGTTTAGTATGTATTGGGATAATTAGCCATTTATCTGTAATTCTGACAATTCAAGTATGTTTAGTATGTATTGGGATAATTAGCCATTTATCTGTAGTTCTGACAATAAAAGTATGTTTAATATATATTGGGATAATCAGCAACTTCTGACAACTTAACAATAACAAAAATATGTATTGGGATAATTAGCCACTTATCAGTAATTCTGATAACAACAACAAACATATATCAAAACATTGGCTTTAATTGTCTTCCTAGGCTTTGACAAGAATGGAGCATGCTTTCCACCCTATGCTAGAGGGTGTGTTGTCCAACAGGGCATGCTGGGAACATCTAGATGCAGAGCGTCTTAGCAAGCATGCAATTTTGGAAACTGGAGTCTGAAGCAGCGATCACAGACAAGAAGCATCATGTTCAGAAATACAGCTGCTTTTTAAAAAAAAACATGCTGCATGCAGTATTTGTAGCTCTTAAATCAGTGTGTGATATCATCAATATAAGCTTCTGACACTGAACTTTTGAGTGAATTTAACTGATCCAAAAACAAATAAACAAAACAGCATTTTTTGAAGAGAAAACAAATAGGTGTAATACATGTAAATATATTTATTTCCTGCAGTGAATGGGCATGCATTGAGACCTCTTACATAACTCACAAACGTGAATTTGTGTTTGGATTCTTAAAATCTCTGGAAGCTTTAAGCACTAATTCGATAGCGCTTTACCTCAATACTCAAATACCTACCATGTAATTTCAACTGAAGAAATTATAAGGTGAGAAAGAAAGAATGAGAGTGAAAAAGTGGATGAATGCATCCATACATATCAATATGTTCATGTTTCTGATAAAAGCATTCTCATAGAGAGGAAATGTATGAATTGTTGTATATATGCTGAATCATGTATAACACAAGGGGAGGGGCTAGAGAGGGTGATGGTAAGGTAGAGGTCTAACCATCCAACTCATACAGCATACACCATTTAATGCAGAATTTCATGAGTGATAATAAGCACATTACCCTATTACTGCTAATCTAGGAACAAGTGAAATTTGAGTCCTCTGAGTATCGTAAGAAATGTGCAGTCACTTCTAAAAGCAAGAAACATATTTCACTTCATATAATGACAACATGCTATTTACATTTTTAATAATAATAATTTATTTACAGCAAAAATATTGACACTTGACTTTGTTTTGTGTATAGTTTTTGTTCTGATAAACTCTTATCCATGCTTATCACACAAAGAAAGAGTCTTTTTTCTTCTGGTATTAAATTCACTTTTAATTGCCTCGAAAAATTATTGTTCTGCACTGTGAAAACAAACTAAAATAATGCTGCTATACAGTTTGTATAGGCAATGGTATAATACTAAGAAAAATTCATAAATTTCTTACATATTAAAAAAATCCCACAAAAATAAAAAGCATTTGTTATAATTTATTTCATTCTTCAAAATAAATGAAAGTTGCCCTATCTGTTTACTGAAAAAATATATCTTTACCTAAACAGATGCATTCCAACTTAGTGCCTGAAATTAAAAAAATTAATAGAGAATGTTTGTAATGCTAAATTTTGACACTGATGACTTGTAACCAAGCCTTGAGTCTGCGGTTAAATGTTAGGCGAATTATTAGGAGTAAAAAAGAAAATAAGTACAGAGATAAATACATGAAAGAGGAGATAAAAAAAATGTATTTGTTCAGCCACTAAACTTAGAAAATTATTTATAATTTTCTACCTACAGAAACCAAATCACGTTTGGCTTTCATTAGTCCGAAAGATATATTACAGTCTGTCTAAATTACACTCTTTGATTTCACAAAGAAAGATAACCCAAGAGAATCATCTAATGAAGATTTGTGTGAATGGCATCCCCTACTTAGCCACATCCTACCAACTAAAGGCAATCAGGACAAGTTGATAAATATAAATTAAACAAATATGGAGACTTTTACCCTGTAACGGTAAATTTCACACATTTCTCAATTGAAGTGTATTCATTTCAGTCCCCGTTTTACTGATGTGTATTCATTTCAGTCTCTATGTTACTGATGTGTAATCATTTCAGTCAGTTTTACTTATGTGTATTCATTTCGATCTGTGTTACTGATGTGTATTCATTTCAGTCTGTGTCACTGATGTGTATTCATTTCAGTCTGTGTTACTGATGTGTATTCTTAATGTGTTCTCTGAATTCAAAAAAATTAAAACTCAATCACATGCAATTTCAAAGAAATTTGTTGCAAGATTTTCAAAATTTTGTGGATCAAGATTTATTTCATTACCAATAGCCTGAAGAAGATAGATGAGGTTTGTGTAATGGTTCATGATACAGACCTGCATGGCTATCTTAAACGTGAAGGCTCAATGCTTGGAATCAAGTGTCTATAACAAAGGATATGCTATGCTGACTTACCTGTCATAGTTTTAAACAAAATAAGCATACCACAATAGAATATGTTATTAGTATTTGCCTTTAAAATGATGACTAGTCATAAAAAAATCATTAAATATCAAGAATTCAGGAAACATTTTAATAAAACTTTAACAATGTTCTTGAAACATTAGGTGTACAAGCATGTGTACCAATACAAGACCAATCAACAAAAACAGCAATCAAAAGCATATGCACATAAAATTAACACAGTGGTTAAAGACTACAAGAAACAAACAAAAACAGAGACAAAAACACAAGAAACAATAATTTCCAACCAAGGTGTGTTCAACTTTGATCTAAGTAAATTACCAGCTGCATGACTATTTTATTCGGTGTTGTCGGCCTGACTCTATATAGATTTAGGGTCCAGGAGGGGTGGTTAAATCAGGATAAAAAAATAGTAAAACATTCTTTGAGCATTGTATGCACCTTATGTGTATTATACATCAATAGGCTTACTCACTTCACTGTCCATATGCTGTTGTTATAAATGTATTGCCCTAACAAAATACATTTATCCAAAACATTTACTTTTGTAGCTGTTTGTGTAATGTGTACCTATAAAACATTTTGAACTTTTATGCTGCATAGGTTTCTATGTTAATGCTAAGCAGTTTGGTGATTATACGCTTGAAATACAATTTTGAGTTATATCTTAGAAATATGAGTACAAGATACAAGTTCATATTTGCCAAGGCAAACCTACTTTTACTTTTGTTCATTTCCCCAACTTAAAAAAATCACACACATTGGCAAGAAAAATGTCTATTTCAGCCAACAAGACACTAATTCTACTGACATTAAGAGTTTTGTTCCATAATAACAACTAGGGTTTCATGGATACTTTCTCCAGTGATTACTGAAAGTTTACTTTTAACCAAGAAACATTCACTGTCAATGTTTGCAATCAGTTGCCTCTACTTCGTTAGTGGTTAACCATACTCATGTCAAACTCCTACTCTTGAGCTAAAGTTACTTTATGGCCAGTTATCTTACAACTACGCAGTCACCACTTTCCTCAAACACCTTGTTTTCATCCCATGCAAGCGATCGTGATCTAAACTTACAAGATGCAAAATAACAATAATGAAAGCCAACAGAAGCAGTCACTTCCCAGGTGTGTATGCACCCATTCATACACATCTTCTCCAACATAAAGAGAAAGATACTGTAGTGTTCATTCTTTGAACTGTTAATATATGTGATTCCTAACATTTTTACTACCAAACCTGGAATCACCTTCACAAATAAAGGAGTTCTAACTGAATGTTCTTAACCAAATTGCAAGATGACATTTGTAACGTGACAAAAATAACAACAAAAACAAATTAATTATTACATTTTCTACTAATGACATTCTGACATCACAACATTGTGCTCTGCTCTGCACCAAAGTGTGTGCATAATGCCAAAGAGACTGCCAAAATTCTAATTCATTACACACAGTCAATTTTTCTCAAGCCAAAAGTGTGTGCATAACGCCAAAGAGACTGCCAAAATTCTAATTCATTACACACAGTCAATTTTTCTCAAGCCAAAAGCACCATAGGCACAAAAAGGCAATTCATGTCAAATTGATAAGCACAATCCCAAAAGAAGTTTCTAACACAGTACCTGTAAGAGTCAAGTGAATAGAACTTCAAATAGCTAGACCCTTAGAAGACCAGTAACACAGATGACCATATACATGAATTAGCACGTGCAAGCACACATAGACACAAAAAGAATCAACCAACAAAACAAAAATTACTTTTGAAAGATTAATTTTCTTGATATGTGGTTTGAGAACAGGCCAAACAAATTTTGCTGAATAAAACATGCTTTGCTGCATAGTTTGAAAAAAATTTAAAACAAAATAGTTCACAATATCTTCTTTTGCAAACAAATTTAATGTAAAGAAGAAGCTCAATAAATAACTGAGTAAATGTTACATACGACTATTTTAAGTCTTTACTGTTCTTTTATGCACAGGGCAAAAGAATGGACAAGAACTGTTGCAAAACAAAAGAAATAAATATGCCTATACAGAAGTATATGATATTAAATTTCAAGCATATGATTTCTAATTAGACCAGCAATGCTGTAGAATACATACATAGGTCTGTGTTTAACTCCAGTGGGTTTGCAGTACTTATACTGGACTACATTTAACCCTTTGGGGACCTGGCTTATAGTAATAACACAGAACTGAGACTGTTTACATAATAAACACAAGATTGCATTAAATGTAAGTGGGACTTGCCTACAAAAAGGACTGCACTAAACTTCAGTGGGGCTTGGCTTACAGTACAAACACAAGACTGCACTTAATTCCAGTAGGAGTTGGCTTACAGTACAAACACAAGACTGCACTTAATTCCAGTAGGGGTTGGCTTACAGTACAAACACAAGACTGCACTTAATTCCAGTAGGGGTTGACTTACAGTACAAACACAAGACTGCACTTAATTCCAGTAGGGGTTGGCTTACAGTATAAACACAGGACTGCACTTACCCTAGCAGGACTATAAACACAGGACTGCACTTACACTAGCAGGACTATAAACATAGGACTGCACTTAATTCCAATAGGAGTTGGCTTACAGTATAAACACAGGACTGCATTTAGCAGGACTATAAACACAGGACTGCACTTACCCTAGCAGGACTATAAACACAGGACTGCACTTACCCTAGCAGGACTATAAATACAGGACTGCACTGAACCCCAGTGGAAATCAAACTCCAGTGGGATTCAGCTTCTCAGAATTGTTCAAATATTTATGAGCACTGTACGAAAAATTTAATCTCTCTGGCTTGCTAAATATCAAGAGAAATATTAACAACAATAATATATATATATTCAAATTTCACAGATCTTAATGGATGTAAACTCACAGACTAGGAAATAATTGAGATCTGAGAAAGCGAGAAAGCAGGAACTGCAGTGAACAAACCCTGCAAGACCAATTCTTCACAAAAAGAAACTCAGGATAGTCTCAATATGGAAAATTGCACTGGAAAGGAATGCCTGCCTAAGATTTAAAATGTAAGTTTGCTCAAATGCAGAGAGTCCTCTCAAAAGTGTCAAATTCAACATCCAGGTCGATGTCGAAAGCTTCTTCCCATGGTCCTCTGATTGCTTCAATCAATGCAACAATGTTTTTTTCCGTCTCCATTGCTACAAGCCATTGTGTCTCTTCCCCTGAGGTTTCGTTAAAAAATGCAATCCGAAGAGAGTGCTTGTCTTCTGTGTGTCTGGTCTGCAAATAAACAAAGACAACAATCAATTCTGATGGTGCTTTTCTAAATGGGAAAAATCCAATATGAATGAAAATTATGTAGCATTGATTTTAAGTTTACAGCTGTCTCAACCTCACATTACACACATTTTCAAGATTTAAAAAAAACACAGCAGATCACTTACTTATACCAAATGGAATATAACATATTCAACACTTGCACACACAAACCAGAGATTGATCTGAAGTTTTAAGTTACCATCTTCTAAAGAAATGGCTGAATCAATAGAAATAAATACCATATATATATATATTCATTAATGGGTAACATTAATAATTTATAAACTAGAACCTCAATGAAAAAGAGACTGGGTCGGGGTTGCTTCAAGCAGAATTTCAAACTGAAAAGCAAAAAACTATACTGAATGATATATTCTTTACAGCCAACCCCATGAGTCAGAGGAACATACCAAATATTTTTTTTTAAAAAAGATAGTAGTACTCTGGCAAACCAAAGCATGAGGACAATGTACATGTACACTGGCAATCCCACTCATAAAATATTTTTAAAAAATATATGGGTACAAAGTGAAAAAGAGCAAACTCTGGTGACAAAGCAATCTCTTTTTCCATGTTTTATCTGTCACCATGACAAACTTTCTTCTAGTGAATACCTTTATGATTTAACACTGAGAAATGTGTAAAAGAGAAGTGAGAATGCACATGTTACTAAGCACTTTCAATCACAATAATCTTGCAGGTTTTAATGGACCTTTAAACTTCAGCCTGGCGCTATCCACTTCACAGTCATGATTTAAATTTATCCTATAAAATGCAATCTTTACATCAAACACAATAACACTGTGCTCACAATGGTAGCAATGTTGTTGATTTTCTGCCGCTCAAGAACAATGAACTGTCTACCAACACTCTCTATGGTAACTGGTGCCTGATTCAATGGAGAAGGCCACTGGTGATTTGTGCGGACCAAGCAAACTTCAGATGTAGAGACGACAAATGCCATGGGGCTACGAGGATTGTGACCTAAACAAAGAAGATTTTTTTTATTTAACAAATGGATGGATGATGAAACAAAGGGAGAGATGAACAATTCTGAATTACCAACTATCTCTAAATGTGCAACAAATTACAACTGGGAATCATCCGCCCAGTGGAAGTAATCAAATTGTAACTCAGAATAATTACCCACTTAATATAGTTGAGCAAATCAAAATTTTAAATATCACCCACTCAAGTAAGCAACTGAAATGGTCACCCACCCCGGGCAATGTAACCAAGAACATACAGCCTCAGTGCATCTGTATGGCTGCTGGATTTGAGTACATCTACACTCAGGTTGTCCAATGTCAATTGGTCGGCATCCTCATTAAAAACTGTGGTCATCTGTAGCCCATTCTCCATGGCATAAGTCTGCAGATGGTCTGACCATGCAAAAAGAATAATTATCACCACAGAACAAATATTAAATTAAAACTAAAATATTCTCTTACTTGTGCATTTGTAGGGTCATTCCTCTATGCAAGAAATAAGAAAGTCTTGCAGCTGTTTAGAAACTATTTCTGCCTTAAAATTATTTTTTTAATGCAGCAATGAGCAGTTGAAAATTTTAAAATGTTTTAAATAATATTTATGATGCATTTCAATAACAATAGAAAATAACAAAAGTAACACAGACTGTAATTAACAGTACAACTTCTACATTTAGCAATAAGCCAATCATTAATTTTACAATTCCTGGCATTCATTTGTCACAACCTAATCATAACTGCCATAGCCTAAATCCTACTGAAGTGAGCAATGAATAAATATTTTTTTAAAAATAAATGCTCCCACCACTCATCCTCTGAATGAACACCTCAACTTTGTCAGCATTTCGAGTGACCAAGGTGTATGATGAGCAGTCAGTGGAAAATTCCAATCGGACTGTTTGTCTGCCGAGTCCTACATCTACACGCTGTAACTCAGCCAGAGGCTGTATCTCTGTGCAAGTTAAGGCATCTTTTGGCTCAATGCTTGAAAAGACATCATAAAAATTGTGATTGAAAACAATAAGAGCAAAAACCAAACTTAGGAAAAGAAATGTTAATTTAAGACATGAATTTTTAGTTTTGAATTTCAGTGCAATGTATTTTATTTTGAATAATATATATAGGAAGAACCCTCACAGTCATGCATGCATAGTCATACACTCCACTCACTCATACACTAATACAATTATCTGTTTAACTGTTTAATACTACCCAGAATCCTCTGAATTGATCTTGAGAATGTACATCTTCATGTTTGTGACAACTACCAGTCCCTCCCATTCTTCTTCCACCATGTACTGACTCACAGTTGTCTGGAAACAGAATATAGAGTACAACAATTTAAATATGGTCTCACATTTGTCTTAAAACAGAATATATAGAGTACAACAATTTAAATATGGTCTCACAGTTGTCTTGAAACAGAATATCGAGCACAACAATTTAAATGTCTCACAGTTGTCTTGAAACAGAATATAAAGTACAACAATTTAAATATGGTCTCACAGTTATCTTGAAACAGAATATCGAGTACAACAATTTAAATATGGTCTCACAGTTGTCTTGAAACAGAATACAGAGTACAACAATTTAAATATGGTCTCGGTTGTTAAAACAGAATATAGAGTACAACAATTTAAATATGGTCTCGCAGTTGTCTTGAAACAAAATATAGAGTACAACAATTTAAATATGGTCTCACAGTTGTCTTGAAACAGAATATAGAGTACAACAATTTAAATATGGTCTCACAGTTATCTTGAAACAGAATATAAAGTACAACAATTTAAATATGGTCTCACAGTTGTCTTGAAACAGAATATAGAGTACAACAATTTAAATATGGTCTCGGTTGTTAAAACAGAATATAGAGTACAACAATTTAAATATGGTCTCGCAGTTGTCTTGAAACAAAATATAGAGTACAACAATTTAAATATGGTCTCACAGTTGTCTTGAAACAGAATATCGAGCACAACAATTTAAATATGGTCTCAATGTTGTCTAGAAACAGAATATCGAGCACAACACTTTAAATATGGTCTCGGTTGTCGTGAAACAGAATATAGAGTACAACAATTTAAATATGGTCTCAATGTTGTTTTGAAACAGAATATCGAGTACAACAATTTAAATATGGTCTCAAAGTTGCCAAGAAGTACAACATGGAGCAAAACAATTTAAATATGGTCTCACAGTTGTCTAGAAACAGAACATGGAACAAAACATTTTAAATAATGACTCAAAGTTGACCGAAACATAACAAAGCACATCAATTTACATAGTGATTCATTTTCTTGAAACAGAACATGGAGTGTGCACAACAATTCAAATATGGAGTCACAGTTGTCCGGAAACAGAACAGGGAGCACAACATTTTAAATAACAAATATCTTGAAACAGAACGTGAAGCACAATTTAAAAATGGAATCACAGTTGTCCGGAAACAGAATAGGGAGCACAACATTTTAAATAACAAATATCTTGAAACAGAACATGAAGCACAATTTAAATATGGATTCACAGTTGTCCGGAAACAGAACTGGGAGCACACATTTTAAATAACAAATATCTTGAAACAGAACATGAAGCACAATTTAAATATGCAATCACAGTTGTCTTGAAACAACAGGGAGCACAACAATTTAAATATGGACTCAGCTGTCTTCAGAGAAGAAAGCATAATAATTTTTAAATTGACTCTCAGCTGTCTTGAATGAGGTATCCTGCTAAATAATAAATGATCTTAGCAGCTTACCTATTTATAACACATTTAATCCTCACCTACCTCACAATAGTATAGCTTCAGCTACCTAAAACAGTAAAAGCAAACATTCATAAAATACCAAGGCAATGTTTCATTCTAGTAATGTACCCAATATATACAATATAAACTTTCTTTATCAGTCATTATCTCCCTTGGTCAGCAACTGCAAATCTCTGTCATTCACATCCAAGTACAGAAGCTAAATTTTCACTATATAATGCCTGCCTGGGCAGTTGATTAATTATCCAGGGCATTTAGTTCTCTGTATTATAAACAACACAACATAATGACTTTATCAGATATGAACTATGATATGTGAGCAGCTAGCAAATGATGTGGGAGAAAGTGGACACACAACAGAAAATTTGAAATAATCAGTCAAGATTTAACAGAATCTCTTTACCTGTGTCAAGTAAAACTGGACTAGCCAGGAAATATCAGTCATGAGTCAAAACTACTTAGTAAGCTCTAAATTGCTTATCTTCCCTTAAGGAGTGAACAGGGCCTGAGACCTACTTTGTAGTACTTCTACAATATGCTCATCTGATTATTTGATAGAACAATTTAAATGAAGGTACTGAAATAAATTAATATTTAATCATAAAAATAGGTACTTTTACAGAGCTGAACATTTTTATATGACCTAATGTGCAAAAGATTATTGTTGGAGCCTATGTTGTTACATACAAGTTTCTAAGACATTTTACAAGAAACAAGAAAAATATCATTAAATAATTAGGTTTAAAATTCTGTTTCACTCTTATAACCTTAGCCAATCCTATATACCCATCTGTAAATTGGACTAAGGTAACTACAAATACATATAATTTTTTTACATGTATAGTTCTTTGTCTTTCACTTCAGCAGTAACTACAAATACTTGTAGTTATATGTAAACCTAAAGTGTACACTTCTGAACAGAAAATCTATGCAAAAAAGAAGAAAAACATCACCAGATCAATTAAAAAGTAAAAAGTAACTTCTTGGTATAAATATGACAGTTTTAATTTATAGCATTTTCAAACACTGAAATTTCATCATTCAATGTCCAAATTTTGTACAAATAATTAATTATAATTACTGAAAAGATCTGCAACCTAATTTGTGGCACAGTAAATTTGTCTATCCCTCTTTCTGTTATATTCTAAACTTAATTGTTATATAAATTATTAAATTGTTGAAGTGACCCAACCTTGGGCACTCCTTATGATGATATTTTGGTAAGTGTCAGAGTTGGAAATAAACACTCAAATTCAGAATATGCTAGAAATAGCTGATGTAATGCAAACCAGTTACAACTAGATGAGTAGGTTTATTGCTTTATTTTATTTTATTGTTTATTTTAGTTTATTCATCATATTTCTTTCATTTTTTCATCGCTCTTTTCCCTGTCCCATGAATGTCGGGTATGGACGTCTTGGAATGAATGACTAACACCTTGTGAAAGTTAAGCCCGTTTTTCTTTTTTAAAATAAAATTCTTTGTTAACTCTTTTTCAAAAGTTGGGCTTCCTTTCTCAGTTTTTGAAAGTGTATGTTGGTGCAGTTGTTTGTCTGTTCGTCCCATGCATCCCTCACACGACATTCACAAGCCTGCTCACACACACACATGCCGGCTTTTCACATTTTACCCCACATCTCGGAATAAAGTTATCATATCCCCCACAAGATTATTCGTGGTGTCTGAGTGTGAGAGTGGTTATCAACATCTGACCATTCGATGCGATCCCAGAAAATCGCGGCAACTGGGTCTGACACTCCCCCCCCCACCGAGGAGGAGAGAGGGGTCAGTAACAACCAGCAAACAAAACAACGGCGGCCGTGACACTTGTGAATAAGTTCATAAACTATTAAGCTGTATTATTATGCTGTGTGTACGTGCGTGTGTGTGTGTGTGTGTGTGTGTGTGTGTGTGTGTGTGTGTGTGTGTGTGTGTGTGTGTGTGTGTGTGTGTGTGTGTGTGTGTGTGTGTGTGTGTGTGTGTGTTGGGCTAATAAACACTGATACTGTTGCAGGAAACTGTAAGTTGAGACTTGAATGTAAGAAAGGAGTTAAAAATGGAGTAAACTAGACACTTTGCATTTGTTTCCTGATTATATTTTTACAGGGACAAAGCAGATTTTCCGTGTATCATTTGAATCTCCTGGTTTACTGATTGTAAACCGCTACGATCGTGGTAGATGTGGGAATTATCTACCGCAGTGTGTAAGTGTAAGAATATGTTACACTCCATTGATGTATGGTGGCAAGTATGCTAACTACATCGAGCAATTTCTGGTACAAGGAAGTTACTGGAAAATGCTACAATTGTTGTTCTGCTTGAGGGAGCTAAACACAGTAAAGGAACACCCAGGTTAAGCCTCGAGGTTATAACATCGAACCAGTATTTTACAAAATGAGGAGTGAATCACATGGAATTGACTGTAATAGCTGAACAATAATTTGTTTGCTTTGTTGCAAAAAGCATGCGAAAGACTATTGAGACAGTGCCTAATTCAGATTATGTAAAAACAATTATCGCTGATCTCTAATAACTCCATTTCTATTTCTCTGATAAGAAATATCCTGTGATTTGTACTGACACTATTGTTAAATTGTAGTTAAGATATAAGATTGTATAAATATAAAAATTATTCAAATGTGGTTTCATGGAATTACTGATGTCAAGTAATCCTTTTCATTGTATTTGTCATATGTATATTTGATTGTTGATTTAATAAATTTGTGTTGGAAAAGAAAGCGGGATCATTAAATATAGATTAAAGACAGATTGTCTTCTCCTTTAGTAACAATTTTCCACCTATGGAAATAGTGTGTGACAGTAAATGTTTGTCTTTAATGTTGTGGAAGAGAGAAAACATTTACAGCACCCGCATATCCGCCAAGTGAGAGAGATGAGTGGTGTCTGCTGGAGAATTATTAATATCATAAATTAAGATTCTCAACACTTGTAATTAGTTATGGATAATTAATTAATTAATAATAATTATCGTAACCATTAACTAGGTGGTGATAGCATCACACAGTTAATGCCAAATTAAAATAATTAAATATAAAATTGTATTTTGTAACTGCCAAATTGTGGAGATGCACCAGTGATTATAGGCATTAGTTTGTATAATTTATTTTTAAATTACAGAACTACTCAAATATAATGTCAGGTTTGTGATTCTTTTTCACCGATTTCTTTTGTAAAGTTTTCATTTCTACAAAATAAATACCTGTTTGTTTAATTGTCTGTTTGACACATTTTGGCAATAGGAGTCATTTTATTCCAAAATATTTTTTCTGCTTGGCTGAAATTTTAAAATCTCTGGATAAACTAATCAAACTATGCCATCATTATTCTGGTTATACTTCTTTTGCAAATGAATTATATGTGTTAAGTTCTGTTCCTAAACACATCTCATTCTTTGTATTAACCAAAAATAAATAAAATGAAGAGTTTGTTTTTATATATTAAATATGTAATTGGCAAATTTTAGGAGAAAATATCAAATTGAAAAACAATCATTCAATAAAAGATTGATTGCTGAAATTTTATATTGGATAAAACTTTTTTAGTTTTGTAACCTGATGAAAATTATTACTATTGAAGTATGAGGCAGATGAAGGTGCAGCTTCAAGCTAATATTTGAAGATATGTCACAAGTTCTAAGGTAAAAGTTGGAAGAGTGCCAAAATTTTCAATATGAACGGCTTACAAAAACATTAGCACTATAGTGCCAAAACATACTTTAGAAATTGCAAAATTACAGTTTAAAAATGAACTTCAAAAATTAAAAAACTGTATGTGTGTCTGCTTGCATGCATGCATTTGTGAACTTCCTTAAAATCATGAGGCACTCAGTATGTTGGTAAATGTGACTGTAAATCCAGCCTGAGTTTCTTATATATTTCTCAAATGCTTTCACTCACTTTATTCTTGAAGCAGAACTTTTCATTGTTGTCAAAGACAGACATCATCAAATACAAAGCAAGCCGATGGTCTAGGCGATCAAAATCATAAATGTCATCTCCCTGGTTCCCAGAATCTCCAAATGTAAGATAGTCATGAAAAACTTCAGAGCCATCAGCATTTTCCTGATCATTCATAATTCCAGGGTTAACTCCTGTCTAGAGATATGTTATACAGGAATATTATAATATGAAAGACAATTGTTCAAAGTGAAAATTAAAAAAACAATTATGGTTAAAATTAATTTTCAGTGGTGGAGAATAGGTATATTTTATTTTATCTGAAACCAATATAATTTTTTTTTTAGATAACAAATTGTACACAAAATGAAGAAAAAGGAAAAGAGAGTTGAATTAAAACTTAAAGTAGCAGACAAGTTTGAAGTGACATTTCAATATTTTAAGGTTACACAAGTGAGATGAAAGTAAAACTCTTCCCATCAAAATAAGCACCCTAAAATGAGTTTTAAAATTACTTCAAAACAATAAGAGATGCCAAATCACATATTGTTTTTACACATTAAAAGTTCTTGTACACACCAAGCACTCTTCAACATCCATGAGACTCCCCACCACTTCCTATCTCCTCTCCCACTAAAATTCAAAATGGGTCATGTGTTGAAGTCAACTGTATCTTTAACTGACATAAATCCTTCTACATAAATAAATCCTGCTTAACACTAAAAATAAAAAGTTAACAATAAAATAAAACACATATATCCAAACAAAAAAAACAATGGTGGAAAATAAAAACAGCTTCATTTTATTACTCTCTCTGACATAAGATTTTGACAAATCAATCAAATGCATTTCTGGACTTACTTCCTCTACTGCTAGCACTTCTACTTCTGATGCCAGTGACACTTTTTGTGGGGACTCGCACCTTGTCTGTGTCTGGTCATAAATGCTCAGTTCTCCTGACCCCTTTCTTCTATCACTCCCACCATTTGCTGCAATGATGCTGCTGATGTCGCTAGCAGTGACATACACACTGGAATTACTGGTCACTGGCTGCAAGGAATTTTGATATATGCTGGACACCATGCTGCTACAGACACTGCTGGACAGCGGTGAGCCAAAAGGGGTAACTTCCGTGCTTTCTGACCCCATGTCAGCATTCAAGGTGCCACCCGGGTAGTGGGGTGGTGACACTTGTGCTAACAAGGAATCAGGGTCTTTTCCAGCTTTCCTGTGAGGAGAGTCACTGACTATTGAAGAAGGAGGGGAAATTATTTCTGGGTTAAAGGGATCTGAGTTTGAGGTGGATTGTTCAGTGTCAGAGACAACCAGAGTAATAGCACCAGATGAACTAGAGCTGTCTACTGTCCTGGGGAAGACCAGAATGTCGCTGTCTACAGACGACAAAGATGGTCTAGTGTGCGTACAATCTGAACAGTGGGAGGAGTGGACTGTGGGGAGATGACTGAGACTTTTGGTGGTAGGCTCTGTCTCCAATCTGTTTAATTCTCCAACTGACTGATAAAAAGAAGGATTAGAATTTCTTCGAAAGTTTGATTCATTTGGTGAAGTAAGAGAAAAGTGTCTCGATTTTTCCTCTTCCATAATAAATGCATTGCTGCGCTGCCGTTGCTGCAGTGGCTCTGGTGTCAGGTAAAAAGCATTGCTGCGTTTTCGACCAGCTGAAATGATATCTTCTCCCTGCAATGTAATACAGACAAACCTTAACAGTAAGAGTAAATTTATTCAAATCAAAGTATAAAATCATTTAATAACATCCTAAGCTGTGTCTTCTTCAATACTTTCCTCTTTTACAGATAATATCTATTCTTCTAGTTAAGAGATACATAATTTTAACATCTTGAACTGTGACCTCTTCAAAACTTTCTTCTTTTACAGATAATTTCTATTCTTCTAATCAATGAATGTATTTTATTTCTAATAATCAATGGCAATAATTCTTTACAAGAAAAAAATAAAAAAACAAACCAGTCAACAGCTAATCAATGCACATATTTGGGGTATTTAAAGTGATATGTTACTTTAATAATAATAACTATAAGATCTTTTGTTTCAATTACAAAATCATTTCACAAACATCATTTTTTGAAGTGATTTTCTACACACAGCTACATGAAACAAGAAATAAAAAAATAATGAACAAATTATCAAACCCTCTTCTCCATTCACAACTCCTGCCCAGCCCGAGCCTCTCAATTACCTTCTGATGATGTGTTGTTATCTGCTGAACACAACTGGGCCCATCCCCAATCATCTGTTGATTTCTGCTGCCAACAGCAAATTCCCTTGGAGGGCTAACCAGACGTGCACTCCTGCCGGTCCCCTCACTGGCAGCCATAAACTTGCCAAAATGAGAGTCAGAACTGCTTGTGGTCTGCTTCTGCAGTCCTGAGCGAGGGGATGATGAATATGTGGTCATCAGCTGACTAGTAAACATTGAATGTAAGTAAGAAAGTCATTGCCAATTAGAAATAAATTTCAATTGTCAATAAGAAAACAAGCACCCCAACCCAAATAAAATTATTAAGAACACCAATATTTTACAGTTTCTATTTAAAATAAATAGAACACAATATAGTGTGCTATTTATGATTATTTTATCTACCAGGAAGTACTTCATGAATACAACTAAATTAGAATAAAAAGTATGTACCGAAGCAAATGATAATGCTTAGTTTCAGTTATACACCCACACTCATCTACTATATTCAGATCACCTTTTAACCTGCAATGTTAGGGATTCCCTTCATTCTAAATTCAAAAAAAAAAATTATGCAAGAGTTCTCTACAGCTATCACTGTATTGTGATTAATTTGTCCATTCATTAACAAGGGTATGCCTTAATCATAAAGTCCCCCAAATTTGCCAACCCTCTCCATATTATTCCTTCCATATCTACTTTAAATATTTAATTAAAAAGTTTCACGTTTATTGTAAATCAGTCTGGCTGAGGTTAACAAAACCAAACATCATTATAATTCCATTCATATAGTGTGTGTCTTACCAGATCATGGAAAAAACTAGTCATGTTAACTTTTACAGTCTAATTCAGTACACAGGACAAAACTAGTCATATAACTTTTACAGTCTAATTCAGTATGCAGGACAAAACTAGTCATATAACTTTTACAGTCTAATTCAGTACACAGGACAAAACTAGTCATATAACTTTTACAGTCTAATTCAGTATGCAGGACAAAACTAAAGCCACAAAAACTCACTCTAAACTCTGTTTTCGGTTCGAGCTGTGATATGGTATGGTTCCACTGAATGGAATTGAACCAGAAGATGTGGGGGAAGAATTAGTCTCTGGAAGGCTCCCCTTTGTTTCTAGCTGTATCACATGATCACTTTTACAACTAGGGCATTGTATAATTCTTTTACCTAGAACAAACAAGGATAGCATTGTAGTATTTGATTCTGTGGTACATGTTTATAAAGGAAACAGTATTTATATCTTTGTGCTCGGAAATTACTTAAAGTATGACAAATTAAAATGTAAGCAGACTTTCAGTTGCTACTTTTGTTTTGTTTGCTTTTTTTCAATAGTATTAATGGTGAAATCTATTGACAATGTTTGATTCAAGCTAAACTGGTGTGTTGAGTCGCTGGTAGGGAAGCAGTGACAATGAGGTACAGAATCATGCTGGTGAGGTGAGTCACTGGTAGGCAAGTAGAGACAACAAGGTAAAGACTTGTGCTGGTGAGGTGAGTCACTGGTAGGCAAGTAGAGACAGCAAGGTAAAGACTTGTGCTGGTGAGGTGAGTCAGTGGTAGGCAAGTAGAGACAGCAAGGTAAAGACTTGTGCTGGTGAGGTGAGTCACTGGTAGGCAAGTAGAGACAGCAAGGTAAAGTGCTGGTGAGGTGTCAGTGGTAGGCAAGTAGAGACAGCAAGGTAAAGACGTGCTGGTGAGGTGAGTCAGTGTAGGCAAGTAGAGACAGCAAGGTAAAGACTTGTGCTGGTGAGGTGAGTCACTGGTAGGCAAGTAGAGACAGCAAGGTAAAGAATCATGCTGGTGAGGTGAGTCAGTGGCAGAGAAAGCAGAGACAAAGAGATATAGCTTCATGCTATTGGGTAAGTCACTGGAATGGAAGCAGAGAAAAAGAGGCTCTGCCTCATGCTGACACAAGGTGATAGCAGACAACGGTTTCCTATTTTATGTTACTGGGCTTAGCATCAAGTCAGTTAACACCTAGATTAGGTATAAAATGTAAACAAATTAAGCCCAAAACTACGCACCACTCAGATCAGCTATGTTCTGAAAATCTTTACTACTTCCAGTGCGTGGAATGCTGTCCAGATGAAGAACTGTGTAGGCCTCTTTCTCTGTGAAAATTTCTTGACATTTCAGGCACTAAGACAAAGCAAATTCCATCTCATTTAAAGAATCTGTGATGCAGATAAATATATCACTTTTAACAGCATCAAAGCATATTAAGTTAAACTGCTCTCCATAGTCAATTTTAAATTTGACAAAGATGAAGTTAAAATTTGGACAACTCTCAAATCAACCTCGTTATTAATACTAGCAAAGTAATACCTTTCAATATTCTAAACTATAATTCTTTAATATATATTTACATTTCATTAGCACATCGTCAGCATATCATATCATGAAAATTGTATGCTGCAAATGAAAAGTTTCCTTAAGAAAGCATGGAGAGTAACTGCTATGCTAAAAAAAAAAAAAAAATGCGATATTAAAATTTTTATTGTTTCAAGATTACAAATTTTAGAGCACAAATTTGTTTATAAAATAGCTTATATCACCTCCTGAATGCTTTATAAATATTAAAGGGAAAAATAAATTTTAAAAGTTGCAATTTCATACGATTCAGTAATGTCTAACAGTAAGGACATCATTCATGTTTCAGTGAGACCCAGGCTCATATTTCAAAGAGACCCACAACTCATGTTTCAATGAGACCCATGACTCACATCAATGAGATCCAAGATTTATATTTCAATGAGACCCGAGACTCAAATTTCAATGAAACCCTTGACTCATTTTCAAAGAGACACAAGACACCCATGTTTCAGTGAGATCCAAGATTCTGGTTTCAATGAGACCTGAGACTTGTGTTTCAATGAAACTGAAGACTTGTTTCAATGAGACCCATGACTCCCATTTCAATGAGGCCCAGGACTCATGCTATAATAAGACCCAAGGCTAGCGTTTCAATGAAACTCAAGATTTTATTTCAATGAAACCCAAGATGTTATTTCAATGACACTCAAGATCTTATTTCAGTGAAATCCAAGATAAAGAAGAACTGTTGGCAAGAGTAATAATAATAATAGAATGAAGATCAGAAAAGAGTTGTTGGCAATAATAATAATTATTGAAAGCAGATAAAGAAGAGTTGTTGACATGAGTAATAATAATAATAAAAGTTAAATAAAAAATTAAATAAAAGTTGAGATGGTGAAGAAAAAAGATGAGTTATAAACGTCACCAAACTCAGAAATTTGCCCAAACTCTCATTTAACCAAAAAGTCTCAGTCAAGGCAATTGTTATTTTCTTTTTAAAAAGAAAATATATATAAAAAAAATTAATAAAACTAAATGATGTTTAAGATAGCAAATGTTTTATCCAGGAATGTATTTATGTCAATTTCCATATATTCAGCTTTTGTTTTGTTTCTTTTAACATGTTTATACTAATGTAAAGTACAGCAAAGGAACCCATAATACAACATATCTTACAGTGTTTGTTTCAAGTTAATATATTTTTAAGAAGCAGCATAAGACAATGAGAAATAAAAGGAAGAAAACACACAGGAAAAATCTTTATAAAACATCAACACTAATGCAAATAAGACAGATAAAGATGAAGGAAAAGAAGGAAAAAAAAACAAACTCAGTTATATTAATCAATTCTTATCAACTTTACATAAAATATCTTGAATTGTCTACCTGATATTCAGTTGACAATTTCTGCAAGGCAGCTTGAGCTTTTGCTTCAATGAAGGGTTGTAAAAGTTTTGTGAATTCCTGTTCACATTAATAAAATAAATAAATAAAATATTTCAGATGTGCAATATCCAAATCATGGTTTTGAAACTGTCTTGAAATGCTGCTAAAATAAAATTAAAATATAAAACTAAAAGTATCTAAATGGTTGTGACAGACCTTTGAAACACTAGGGAGAGAAAGGGAGGTAAAACTGAGGGAGGGGTGATTACAGATAATAATAAATAAGTTTTCAGAGGGAGGGATAATAATATGGAATAATAAAATTAAAATTAAAAACTAAAACTAAAGGTTGTAAAAGTATCTAAATGGTTGTTGACAGAGCTTAGCAACACAAGGGAAAGAAAGGGAGGTAAAACAGGGGGAGGGATGATCACAGATAATAATAAATAAGTCATCAGACAGTATGCCTGTCAATTTTTTCTAAAAAGGTGCCCGGGCACCCATCCAGATTTTTAATGGGTACCCGGGTATACACTTGAAAATTAGCATAATCTCCATCGCAACTCATGATCTCTATGCAAAGCTATTTAACCATTAAGCATGTGCTCTATTTCACACAGTAGCCAATAGTATGCATCCACTGACTTACTATTAATTATGATCTTTATATGTACAACACAAACTTTAATTTTAATATGATCAATCATTATATAAACTAAAACTAAATTAACTGTCAACAACAAAAACGTTTTAAAAATCGGGCATCAAGTTCAATTGCCCTTTGCCGACAGAATTTCATCGCACAGATTGCATTTCACCATGTCATTATCCAATCGCTTGGCATCACTCCACACAGACGATGTCTTATCCATATTAAAAATACTACGTTATTATTATTGACATTAAAATACTGACAGGTTTGTTAACTGAAGTCTTATTAACATGCTATATGTGTTAACGAGCACAGGAAAGGGCGTGATCCATGTCATCCATAATTAGATCTAGGTACAGCAGCTGCCACACGATTTAGCAGGCCACCATCTATGAATGGAATGTGAGTGTGACCAGAGGGGGAAGGCCGGAGGGGGAAGGAGCGTGCTAAATCGAGCCACCAGTTTCAGTTCTCTCATCTATTGCATGATTGGCTTGCCTCTGTTGGTTTTCCTTGCACCCCATCTGCATTACCCATTTCTGTGCCAACGGCCACGTTATCATGGGTACCCATTCACAATTTTACTACCCGGGTATTGGCATGGCAATGGGTACCTGGGTTCCTGTTGACACCACTATCAGACAGCTAATCAACAAGCAACGAATATATAGGAATAATTAAAGAAACCATGAAGACCTGAAATCTTATCCATACACCACAAAATGCACATTTGCACATGCTTACAGAACAAACATGTTCAAAGTCATACACCCATACATGTGGAGTAATATGTCTTACCTCTGCATTCGTCTCATCTTCCATTATGTATGTTCGACTTCGCCTATCCTTGCGGACATAGCTAAACATCAAATGCACTCTAATGATCTCGGGTGTCAGAGACCCTTGCCCACCATCTTCATTATATATACTGGACTTGCTTTCTTCTTCATTTTCTTCTGTAGTTATTTTCATGGTCTCTAGGCACTGTATTCCATTAGAAAGAAGAATATAAGAGGGATAACATTTAGATTATATTCAAATCAGTGTGTGCATTAAATGGTTTTACTGTTAAGGTTGCAAGAATTCTTTTAAATGTGTAATTTATTAACAGAGTGCATTTCTTTGTATTTTTTTTTTTTTTTTTTTTTTTTTTGGGGGGGGGCGTGGAAAAAGGGTATGATTCTAACATTTTATCTCAAATTGTTTTCTCTCAGTCTCACTGTGTTCTCTACTGAATCAAGTGAAATCCTCAGAAAACAACAGTTTAGCAATAATAATGATAAACTATAATCAACCTACATACAGAAGCCCATTTCTAAAGTTTCAAGAATCTTTATGTTGTTTGCTAAAAATTCTTGCATAAATGAAGTTTTAAATATACCTTCCAATTCAAACACTTACGCCCAAATCTTGCACAAGTACTTTTTCTTTTTCATTTTTTTGTTGTTGTTTAGTTTCTGACAATGAATCTCTTTAGTTCAGTCTGCATCACTATTCTGGAACTGTTACATAATCTTTAATGTTTACAGAACAGACATTTTAAAAAGTGTGTATAGATAAAAATACTAAAAGTAAATACCATGACATGAAAAAATATGTCAAGAAAAGCATGGAAGAATGGTAAAAACACAGCTCTGAGTTTAAAAGTGAACATCATACAGTATGCTGATTCAGGTATATTCTAAGTACGACAGAAACAAAATGTATCTTAAATCATGTAACAAAAACATGTAACGTCAAAGGTAAGGGTTAAAGTCTGCTAGAAATTAAAAAGTAAAAAACCTGTCAGTGAAAAGTACCAGACAAAATGAAATAGGATTTAATTCTCATTTAAATATTTTCTTTATTGCTAAATGTTTTAAATACTAGATCTGACACTTTGTAACATTTTTAGATTATTAAACTTTCCATTTATTTAGTATATAATGGCTCAAAAATAGTTTATCCTATGTCTAAAAATGTAAACCTTACTTAGGAAACCTATAGGAATAATTAATCCAGACAAAACATTTAGATAATTATGAAATTTGTCTGGAATTCATTAACATCGTGAGGACATCGCATATACATTTACAGATTTTAACACTGAATTAGTGAATAATAATAATAATCATTGTATTCATTGTTGTAACTGTCATAATGAGACTATTCATTAGCATTCCAAATAACCATAATTTCTATCGTCCATTAACTTCCCTTCAGTGCCCCAGCAGTAAGTTTCTGTTTCACAGTGCTGCTCTGTAAATCCAGTACACATTGAGAATATGTACAACATAGATAAAATTCTTTAGCATTTGCTTCAAGTTAGTTCAAAGAACAATCCAAACTCAATTAAATTACTATTGTATTAATTACATCCTTTAGCGGATTTGTGAAGCGTCATTAACAGTGAGAAGCTGGGCAAAATTAATTAGCTGGTTCTTATTAAAGAGTTGAAAAGATTGTAATATACTACCTTGGGCTTAACACCAAGAAATACCTAGAATAAAATACAACCAAATGACACACACACATCCTCACATAGATATACAAAGGCACATCACCTATACATATATTTCAAATATAAAGTCACACATAAACACATCTATATGTGCACGTAATCACACATACATACATTACCTGCAAATCAAGAGTCTCTTGAATGTTTCCATTGATGTTTTTCTCAATGAGATAGCGAGGAGACACTGTGATAAGTAAAGTGTCATTGTTCTTGTTTGGTAAACTGACGATAAATGGTTCACTCTGATTCTCTGAAAAGGAAGTACATTATATGAAGTACACACACAATCACAGTAATAAAAAGAATGATCTAAGAATAAATTATGCAAATATAATGTGTAAGAGAATGTCAAGTATCTGAGATATAACACATGAATATGTATGCCACACATAAATATGCATGTCTTTACAAACATTAGTGTGCATTCATGCATAAGTGCATTCTATTCTATTCATTCTATTCATACTGAACATACTATCCAAGACATTTTTGAATATGCAGATCAAGTAGCATGAAGCTGCCATAGCTGTTATAAAAAATTATTTTTGTGGTCAAATTCTGGCTTTTATTGTTCATGGAAGTACTGTTCACAATGAAGTGCATGCACTAAACAGATTTTATTCAATTTCTTCAATGTCTAAAATCTGCATTTAACACTATTTACAAAGTTAATTTTAAAACATCCCAGTTTTATGAGCAAAACGCTTATATGTAAAATTGACTGGCTAATAAATGTTACTAAATTATAATTTAAGTACACAATTAAATTAACTAAATGTGCTCCTGAAGTTAAAAGACTTGACCATAAAACATGAAAAGACTTTTATTAAAAGATCAGACTGAAATCATTTTTTTATTAATAAATGACACGTTGCTATGTAAAACAATTTAAAATATAATAAACATTAAAAAATGTATGACAAAAGATCATGAAACATGACAACCTGTATATTAATTTTATTGCAGTGTATGCAATTATCAAAAGTAGTAATTTTAATGCCAACATATTTAACAGTGTTTTTTCATACAAAAATTGTATTTTAGAATATATATATAATTTAATGTACTTCTTAGATATTGAGAAAGTTTAAATGCATTGAGAAAGATGAGTGGATTTTCTTTCCAACAACAGAAATGCCTTTTGAATGCAGTTAAGGCACAGAACAGCTTTGCACACTGAGGATGAGAGCACTTTGCTAAAACATATTTGTCCTGAATTCTGCATAAGTATGAGAATTCAAGTCAATGAAGAAAAAGTATACATATTAATTGAGTGGCTCTTAAAACTGTGTACCTATGGCACTTTATGTTTCTACAAATGAACAATCTTCACTTCTGCAGTAAGGATTGGATTAAAAACAAGAAAAATAAAGTGAAGAAGAACAAATACCAGGCTCTGCTGTGTTGTCATGGCCACTGCTAGAGGAGTCTAGTTCTACTGTTTCAGCTTTTATGTCCTTTGTGGACCTCAATCCATCTAGCTCATCTTCCTCAATGGCTTTTCTCTCAGTGAGACCAGCTGCTTCACTGAGTTTGTTGTCCTCTGCATTCTTGTTGTCCTTTGTTCCCCTAAACGTTTCTGTCATATACAAGTCATCATCAGTGGGTTGTGCCCTTTGAGGTCTCTGCTGAAAGCCCTCAACCTCTGTGTCATCTGCACTGGACTCTGAACTAGGAAGCATTGTTCTCCTGTCAAAAACTTTGACTTCAGCATCTGCCTGAGCAAAAACTTTCTCATTATGGACAACAACTTCGGTTGCCAGACTGCTATTGTCAAAAGAGTTTTTCATTAGCTGGTCCCCTCTGCTAAACTCATCAGTGTCATTCAATGCCTCTGGTCCTCTTACTTTCTTGGGTGTACTTACAAGCCCTCGTCTGTGGTTTTCTTCCACTAACATCTGTGCTTTGGACGCAGCAGATGGTGGCAGTGATGGCTGCAATGAAGATGCTGCCAATGGTGGAGCAAGAACAGCTGAGCAAGGAAGTTTGTCTTGGTCGGATATTGCCTGCAGCCAGTCATCACCATAATATAGCCGTAGTTCTTCCATCTGTTTCCGCGTTCGCTGGACCTCTTTTTTACGTGCCTGTACTGATGCTTCCAGTCTTGAAGTTGGCTGAGGCGAGGAAGCTGACGAGATAAAAAAGAAACAAAATGTACTCATCTTCAGCAAAATAACAGATCAATGATGGATTAAACCAGAAGCAAACTTTACAGATGAAAATTTCCCCTATTTTGCAAGATTAATATAATTCAGAGCTAAAATATATAAAAAGTGCATTTGGTCTGCATCTGTTCCTACATGCAATCTGATTTAATTTACTTAAGATTTTTTTTAATTATCTTGCTATAAGGAATAAAGTGTACAAGGAAAATGTTGCACCATTGATACTATATAACCTAATTGCATAACATTCATTGCTTTTAATTGTAAATTAGGCTTTTGTCATTTTACTGTCTTACAAGATTCTAATATTTTTTATATATTATTATATTCTAATAATATTTTTCATCAAATCCATATTATTCTTTTCAGTTTTCAAGGTTCAATCCCTTTAGCTTCCACTTTCAAAATTAGTTTATAATTTGTTATGCAGGTGGTTCAAAATTATAAACTGATGGGCAACTTTCAAATTTATATTTTAAAATATTCTTTCATTCAATGAGTATATACCCACATGGAGTTACTTCCTTTGAAGAGCATTCAGTAGTTGACACATCCATGTCCGTGATCTCCATTGTGCGAGGTTTAGCTTTTCTGCTACGTTTTTTTTTGCCAGTCTTAACTGCTTGGACACCAACCACATTCTCTTCTCCTGTCTCTGTGCTTGTGTGGCTGCCACTTATCAGAAAAGGAACGTCACCAATGTGGTCCACAGCACGACTCTGTACTATAAAGTTATTGGCAGAATTGACCGGCTGGTAACAAGTGTTACTACGGTCCTTAGCCATGCGTGATTTCTGGAGGACAATTAGAAAGCAATTTCTGAAATTGATGAAATTCAAATTTAAATGATGTGTTGCTGTCTGCTAGATTATAAGATATATTTATATTAGTCTTAGAGGAAATTTAACTGTAAAGATTAAAATCTAAAGATTGGTATTACTGTCTGCCTGATTATATACGTATGTATTGTCAGAGATAACTGTCTCATCAATGTACGGTTGGGTGGATTCAGTGCAAATCTACAGATTTAAAGCTGGGTTTTGCTGCTTCATTATTGTAGCTTGGAAAAAACCACCACCACCACTATCATCATCATTATTATTTTATTAAGAGATGTGAAATATTTTCAATGCATCTCCAAACTGACTGAAAACCTGCAGCTTGAATCTATACATACATGTGAAGATCAAGGATTAGGTTTTCCAAAGGGCTGCAATTGAAAACCTTAGCAAGACTGTCATGTCACATTGTTGTTATGATGGAACACTGGAGTCCTCAGAGAAAGTCTGGAGAGGTTTAGTCTGGAGTCTAGAGAGTCTGGAGAGATTCAGTCTGAAGTCTACAGAGATTCAGTCTGAAGTCTACATAGATTCAGTCTGAAGTCTACAGAGATTCAGTCTGGAGAGATTTACTTAGTGATTCAGTCTGGAGTCTAGAGTAGTTTAAAAGAACATTATGAATGCTCTACAAAGTGGTGCTGACAGCAGTAGTTTTAAAGATCATCATGAACATTTCAGGTGAATGAGAAATGTTGAAAGCAGTAATTTTAAAGATCATTATGAACATTTCATATGAATGAGAGATGTTGACAAGAGTAGCCTTAAAGATCATCATGAACATTTCATGAAAATGTTGAAAGCAGTAATTTTAAAGATCATTATGAACATTCTGCAGAGTGGTGTCAATAACACCCTGAAGTATATTTTTTAAGGAATGATTTTAACAAATCCTGAATGATAAAATAAAATGTTATAAAGCAATTTTGAAACTCTTTGTCAGAAATGTATTTTGTACTAGCACATGAATGAGCAACACAGGCATACAGCATGAAAAAATTACTGCATCCAGAGTATTTGAAAGAATATTTGTGTGAAATATGATCATCCTCTTTCAGTACAAGTTGTTGTGTGAAATATGATCATTTTACTTCAGCATAAGTTGTGCAGTAATGAGCAAATTATTCAAGTTTAATTTGAAATAAATAAACAATTCAAGTAATGATGAATGCTATACAGAGATAGAGAGAGCAATGACAGATGTGTTTATTATGCATTTGAATCTGATGAAAATAATTGTAAGAATTTGTATTGGAGCACAGCTGACATGAGGGTACAAGAATAGACAGTTGAGACAAGGAGGTATAATGGTTAAACTATAAACCTTTCCTACATCTTATTATTTTTAATTTTTAACCTATTTCTTCTGTAAAGAAGGATATTTTTCAGTGAGTTTTATTTCCAATGAAGCTCTTGCTAAGTTGAAAACTTATCACTAATTCACTTAGGTGTATTCCATTCCTGTTCTATTGGTTCATGAATATTTCAATTATATATTATATTTATAAACTGTCCTAAAGCAAAGTACTTAACCAATAAACAGTGATTGTCCCATTGATATGCAAAATGCTAATTTATAAAAGTTTTATGAGAATATATGACTTTATAAAGTTAATGTGATGAAGCAAAGTTATAGCCTGTGTTAAACACAGTCCCCTTCAAAATTATAGTTTGCAAAATAGTTCTGAGGCTGAAAGAGTTAATAATAAAAACAAAATGCCAATCAATGTATTAAATCAAATAAATGGAAAAAAAATGTTACAAGAGAAATTAATTAGTATAATTATTGTATGAAATCTGCCTGTTTGTCTATCTATCTACACAATCAACAGGCTTCCAATTGCAATGCTGGAAAGAATCTCACTTACACTTAGTGTAAAATATAAATGCTATAACTAAGAAATGAGACAGCTTTACAGTTACCATGAAAGCATAAAGAAATCAGCAGACAAATGAACAAAAAATAAATGAGCTATTATAATTTGATTTAGATCTAAAAATTATGCACCTTTACTTCCCCAGCAGTGACTTGTGATCCATCCAGTGTAAACTAGAAAAAATACAGAATTTAAAAATACAAAGTGTTAGCAGTAATAAACAAAAACAAACAAGGAAGGAAACCAACAAGAACCATAGGAACAAAATTCACATTTGAAAAATAAAACCTTGAAATTTCTAATCATTATGAATTATATAATATTCAGCACATTCTGTACTGGCAATAATCACATAGAAAAGATACACAAAAGATTCACCTGTAATAATTCATAATTGGTCACAGTGAACATATGGTTACCTAATACAACTACTGTAATTGGTCACAAGTTTTTGTTGATTAAAATATTTAAAGAAGCAAAATTAAGTAAAGATAATAAAAATATAAACTAGTTTCATTGATAATATGTATTATTATAAAAAAGAAATTCTCCTGTGTGCTTGCAGGTGGTTGGGTTTCATAAACAACAGGTGTTAAAAACAACTCACTAAAATAATTAAATATGATTTCAATGAAGATAATTACATATGATAATAAAAACAGAAAACAAACAAATAACAAATCATGCAAAGTTTCAAAGATTCCATTACAAGGATTCAAAATCATGAAACCAGAAACATCAAGTAAAAAACACAGTAAACATGCCAAAGTCATCAAATCAAAACAACTTTCTCAACAACAACATACACACCCAAAACAAAGAAAAACTAGCAGAACTCCAGCAAGTGTCAAATGTGCTGTGTATATATTCACACTAATACATTAAGTAATACTCTACATAATAACATTGCATGAACTTTATATTCAAACAGATACAACAATATTACTATTACTTGCACCCTATATAGAAACATAACAATAAAGTCTCACTACTGTCAACTGTAATTATCCAGATAATGCTAATTACATATTTATTTCAAAATAGTTTGTATTGAGCCACTGTAATGCTCATCAGGTCTGATTCTGCAAACTGGCCATCATTATACAAGTTTAATTTTCCAAAAATAATGACCCTCATTATGATGGCAATACAGTGCTAATGATTTTCTGAAGGAAATAAAACAACTAATTTTATTAACGTATACACTTAAATATGGAAAGTTATTTTTCTATAAAGAAAAATTCAAAATAAGTGGATTTGAAAGCAGAATTTATGAATAAAAAAATTAAACATCATGCAGTGAGGACAAAAAGAATTCCCAAAAGATGCAGGAAAAGAAAGTGTGCACATCTATCAATAAGTAGACTGTAAGCAAAAAAAATGTTTGTGAATACATGCACAATAATGCTCATATAAAATTTAATAAATTATGCACATACGAACAAAAAAAAGATCTTTCTCTTTACTCAGACGTCAAATGATGATCAACTTGATAATGATCAAAATGCTGATGTAACATTTTTCACAATCATACTCATCTATATTTCCCTTTCTTCTTAGTTAGTATTTGAAGCTGTTCAGAGGCAAGAATTGCAGCAGTAAACACAAAGCAAAAAAAATTAAGATTTAAAATCAAAAATAAATAACTCACAAGAAATACATCACTACACAAATCTCTTGAACGAACCTCACGTGACAATGCCAAAGATGAAATGTGCTGAAGGGAGGTTACCCTATGCTGTTGGCGCATACTTATAGGGCACCCTCGCAGATTTAACTGAAATATGTTTTCAAATAAACATCTGAGCCAAAGTACTAAATTATATATATGTTCAATATTACAAAAACATCACATTATATGATATACAATACTGTTATGCAATAATACATAATATATAATTTATAATTGAAAAGAACATTAAGAAATAACTATAACTGGTAGATAAACCACAAATTAAAAAATATATAATTATAAATTATAACATAAAAGAAGGATAAAAGAAAGAAAAGCATAAATAAACTATTTGTCCCAAATAAAACACAGAAATCCATGAAAGAGAAAGACAGAAATAAAATATTTAATGAAAGAAATAAAATACAAATAAAACACGAAAATCATATATTTAACTTAACCAGTAAGTCATTCAGCACCAGGAGAATAAGAATTAAGGTTATTGCTAATGTTATTTACAGTTTAAGTCAAAAGCAATACAAGTTGCAGACCTGCAAAGGAAGAAGACCCCGTCGACAGGTGAATTAATCAGATTTTTATTGAATTAATTATTAATTCACCCGGAGGTGAAGTATTTATATACCCACAGTATTTATATATTTTTGTGTGCTAGTTTATATTATTTTCTTTGTGTATTTTAGGATTTATTCATGTGAGAATGTTTTTTACATGGCACATGAATATAGTTATTGAATTTATTTTGTACTTTATCTTTTAAATTATATGTTAGGAAAGAGTTTTTAGTAAATAGTGTAGTTCCTTAGATAATAAATGCATAATATAACTCTAAGTAGTTTAGGAGTAAATTATATATATAAATGAAAGTAGGAAAGCACAGTTCAGATCATTATATGGCCAGCAAGGGGTTTGTTTGGGAGCCAGCACTTTCAGAATATAGATGGACTAGAAAGTGTGTCAAAAGATCATTGGATGGTATGTGTACAGAAGAACAGTGAATCAACAAGGAGAGATTGAGTTGGCAGTATATTGTCATGAATAAAGCTTCATGTAAGCTGTGAACACAGTGGTGTGTGCATCTCTGCTGTGGCTGTTGTCACATGTGACACATTATCCTCCATCATCATTGTTTTCATTTTGCATCCTGTGCTGACTCATAACACTGCACCTGACACCATCACAAACAGCTAACAGGGAGAAAAAATGTCCTTTAAAAAATATCATAAGTAATGGAAGGAGATTCATATAAGAGTCTGTTTTCTGCATTTTGTAGCTTACCATGTTCACTATTGAAATAATACATCAGTTCATTGTTTATAGTTGTAAAAATGCCATGCACAGACACGTGCATATATGCGTGTGCACACACCACACACACACACACGCATACGCACACTCAGAATATATTCTTAAAATACAGTTTTCACACAGCTAAGCAGTAATTAACTAAAAATGTTCATCTGTTTAAAGTTAGTCTATTTCTAGTTGATTCTTTCCATTATCTTGACCATAAATTTTACTATTTTGTCAATGTAAAATGATAAATACATTATAATAATTATATTTAAGCATCAAAATCATCCACTCTCTCGCTTGATGTCAACAGTGGATCAGTATCACCAGAAGTAATGGTTTTTCTGTGCATCGCACACTCCTAAACCACAAGTTCTCTGGCTTGTCCAATGGAACAACTAATTAAGTTCAGAATCCATTTAATTAATTATATCCAGTGTCATATCAAAGGAAAAGAATGGGACAGAACAAACATCTATACCCAGATAATAAAAGCTTTTTATGAGTGCATTGTGTTTGCTGATTTTCCTATTTAATAAAGAGTCAGGACAATATTTATTAATTAAAAATCAAAGAAAGGAACTCAAAATCATTTTGAAAAAGTGCACTGTGGCAAAGTGGAATGAGAAGTTGAAGCTCACTGACCCGTTCAAGGCGGTGAAGATGCTTGAGTGGCATCAACTTCTGGTGGCTACTGATGTGGTTTTCTGATAAGTCAAGTTCAACCAGTGCTGTCATCTCCTCAATACCTAAAAAAAAAAACAACAAGATGTATATTTCTTTTTCTTAAGGTGCCACATGTTCCATTAAGTAAACACTTGAAAAAAATAATTTAATATTTTCTTTTAAATAGCACATGTGCACATCATCTGCTTTCAAACATTTTTATATAATTTACAATCCTAGTTTTAACTTTCTTAACCTCTACAATTTAACATCTATCAATTAATTTTAACTCTTTCACTACTCTTGATAGGTGTCATAAAAATAATTCAGGTGATGATTTTCTCAAGAGGAAAATAAAATCCCCATAACTAAAGAGTAATTTTATTTGTTTCTGAAAGATAAAATTTGAAGTGCACAGTTGCGAAAAAGAAGAATAAACAAGAATAAAAATAAAACTCCCTGCAATCAAGTTAATATGTTCTTCAACTATAGAAGTGAAGGGGTTAAGGGTGTATTCTCCCTGCTCAGGCTTCAAGTAAAACCATAACGAAATATAATTATTATTATTTGTTAGATTTTAACAATTATATGTCAATATTTTTATATTTTTCTTTACTTCTTTATCTTGCTTCAATGAAAACTCAAAATGTGAACAGAAAAATTTAAAAGGCTATAAAAGAGGTATTACCAGTTAAATCAGTCAGATTGTTGCCCCCCAGCAAAAGTGTGTGCAGCTTTTTCTTGGCTGTGGCAGCAAAGGATGGCATAGTGATCAAACGATTGAATCTCAAGTCCACTTTCACAAGTTCTATTAAATACTGCAACCAGAGCACCAAAGAATTTCTTACTTCAGTGAACAATATAATAAAAAATATCATTATTCTTTTCATGTACTCAGTGCTTTGGTCCATCTGCAATAGAGCCCTGATTACTTGTGATAACAACACTAACTGTAGCAAGCTGACAGATAACAGAAATCAGTGGACAACTTAAGTTAATTAAGGAGTGTTAATGATTAATGACAAATAAAAGCATGAAAACTTTATTCTTTTAGGTATGTAAACATCATCATCATTTGCTTAATTCTGGGATTTTACTTTTGATAAACAGCATCAACTAGATGGATTTTAAATATTTCTTCCATGGTTTGTGCTGCATGCAAGATGTATGGTGTATGTTTATAAAAAATGTAACTAATTCTGTAAAGAATGCACGTTGCCCATCTTCAAATTAAACAGAAATTAATATGTCAGAATATTTGCCTTCACTTTCTTGATAAATCTGATAACAATCCTTCTACCAATTTCAACATATTTTGTATGAATGCACTCTATGCTGAGACTGCAGAGAATGGTCTAGTTGTGAAGATGAAAATCTACGCCCACCATTGCTTTGTATTTGCTGTGCCATCTAACCAGTGAAAATGACAATTAGCAGCAGTAGATGCACTTTTTCAGAAATTCTGCATGACTCTGACAATGGTAAAGATGACTTTGATAAGTTATAATGATAAATCTGATTTTTTTTTAGATAAAGAGTGTGTGTGATACTGCAGCAAACATAGTGGCAATGATTCATACTCACACTTTGTGTGAGTGACATCAACAAGTCAAAGCATAAGTCAGAAGCAAACAAACAAAGTAAGTGTCCTTGCAAATACTTCAATAGCTTACAGTGAAAATGATTATCCCATAGCATCACAAAATATTAACTGTGCCACAAGTATGGGTGTAGTGGGATAGGGATGAGATAGAGGTGGAGAGAGACAAAGAAGGAGATCAAAAAGGTACATCCACAAGTACAGGCATGGGCATAAATATGAATCTTGGTGACTGATTTCATTTCACTGATTGCTCTGGATGGTGGGCATAATCACCTGCACTATTTTTTTTAATCTGGTTTGTTTCGGACATATTATTAAATTTATATCATGTGCATTATATAACTCCAATATATCTTTATTTGTTCTTAAGATGTTCAGATTCTAAGTAGTGAAATATTAAGAAGTCATAAAAAAAAATAAAAAACATCTGGCAATAATGTTAAACAGAGAAAGGGTTAATGAATTTTTTTTTAATATCCTCAAAATCCTGTTTGCTTTTCAATTTTCTCCTATGGAATCTTTCACTAGTTTTTTGATGGATGAATCTAATCAGTAAATGTAAGACAACATTTTGCTACATACTGCTTACCAAGGAATTAAATAACAATACTGTAAATTTGCAAATCTCATTGAGAAAATGCATCAGATGGTAAATATATAACTTAATTTTCTTTGTAATGCAAATAAATATTTTAAAAAATAATCAAAAAATAAATAACAATGGGCAATACATTGAACTATTGTTGAGCAATTTTGTATGTTTGTGCGAGCATGTGCTGTTGTTCTAAAATTAAATGAGTGATAAAAATTTATCTTTTGATGAATGTCTCACCACAGCACGAATGAAAACTTGATTGAATTTCTTTGTACACTCAATGCCTGACTCAAGTGTGAGTGTGAAGTCACTCTGCTTACTAACACGTTCATGAAACAAGGAAAAAATGTAACAGTTCTCACTCAAATACTTACTCCTAAGTAAACATCAGTACATGCCAGTCTGTTTCTGCTAAGATCTAAAGCTGAGAGGATTGGGCACAATCTCTGAAAAATAAACCAAAGAATATTTTCTTTGATCTTATTGCTATTAGTCAACACTTTCATTCATAGGCATGAAGATATCCACTGCTAGTATGATTTATGATGTGTTTACATTATGCAAAGTATAATTTTAAAAAAATATGTTATTTAAAAAAGCTAAAAAAAACAAACTAGTTCAATGAAACATATATAACAGTGAATGTTTTGTTAACAATACAATTTAAATTTCTGATAAGTCCAGTGATCATAAATTTTTATGTTAAATTTAAATGAATAACATCTTTTGTCTGTCACAGTATTCAGTTTCTGTTTTCAAATTAATAAAGAAAAGGGTAACTCTAAGAGAATGTTTTTATATTTTTCTGCGTGCGGTATGTGTGTATGCATGCATATCTATGTGTGTGTAAAAGTGGGTAGAGTGAATGATGGGTTCGGTTTGATAAATTTAATTTAGGAATTAAAATTAATGATATACAACTGCTACAACTATTACCTATAATGTTTGCATATTTAATTAAGGTTCCAAATTTAATTTCATGCAGGATAAATCATTAAAGTTAACAGATAGTTTCACAGTAGTAATGCAAGGAGAAGAAAAGTGTAAACTTTTGATTAAAGGGTTCTTGCTACAAGTTTACAATGATTTTCCAGAACTTTTCATGACTTTTTCAAGACCAAAAAATTGTTAAATTCCATGCCTAAAACTGAGAAGAGTAATTCACAATGCATCTCAATATTTTTTCTAAAATTATAATCAAAATTCTGAAGAACATAAGTGGGGATAGATATCAATTTATAAATAAATCTTAAAATAATAATTTTTTTAACAATTACCTGCAAAATCTCAATATGAACTAGACAATGACTACATATAAAGAATGAAAATTATTACTATCAACTTATGTTCCTCAAATCTGTAATTTAAATTACCTTAATTTTTAAGAAATCAATATCCATTTTGTTACTTTTAAAATAGCTTGTTTAGCTTGATTTTATTAATTTTAATGCTTGACTTTATTAATTTTAATCTATAAAAATATGTACTATTTCAAACTTTATGAAATTACTATATATATATATATATAAAATTTTAAATAAATCATTTTCATAGTTAGAATATTTGCTAAAGAAATTTACTGATAGCTGTGAAAATTTAAAAAAGAAAAGTTCTTACTTGGTTTTCTAACATACCTGGTTTAATTTAATTGTTTTAAAGTATGGCATACAGGCACTTATCCACAGGTAACTTTTTAACTGTATTATAGTCTGTGGAGTCAGTACACCAAATGTTGTATGTACAATGACTAAAACTACTCAAACGTGGACTTGGCATGCTGACCACTGGAGCAAATATGCTGTTTTGAGAAAAATGCATTTAGAATAAAATAATGAGTGTAAAATTTGAAAAATATGTTCAAAGTTGATTTTTTTTTTAAATTATACTCCATCCAAAGAACATTGGCCTCCCACTAGTAATCAATGAGCTTTCTTAGTAACATTAGAGTTAAAGATTCTGCATTCTACATCCCCATCTTGTACTCATTTTTTAGCATTTATACCACCTGAATACTACAAGGAATTGGGGTAAAAATTATTTATCACTCTACATTTCAAAATTTGAATGTAAATTGCCTGTGTTATAGGAAAGTACCATCAGTGATTAGTATTAAAATATCTTGTTTATTTTTTATTTTTTAATATATATCGAAAGCTATATTTTTTCCAAAATTGTTTTTGTAAAAATATTACCAAACTTGTAATATATAAAATAAAATTCTGAATCATATTTTTATTCATCTATAACTCAAGCTGACAAATGTTACCTATTAGTGTTTAAAAAATTTCAATGTTGAAAAAGCTATTTGAAAAAAAAAACTAACAGGTTTGTCCAAAAAATGTACTGCCATGTGAAGAAATGTAAAAACTAAATTAAAAATTTTACTGGAAAATGAAATGATATTAAAAATATTATTCTTCAGTAAGCATATCTTATTAATTAAGATATATAACTTATGATATAAGATTATATATCATTATTATTTTACCAATGTTTCATGCATTTCTTTGTTTTCATGAGTGTATATTTTTATTATTCTGTTGTCTTCTATTATTATATCACAGGAAATTTTTTATAAAGAGACTTTACTTAATTATTAGAATATATACAGTGTAATATTCACATACAAAATGAATGTTAATTTTCAAATACGTATATGTTGCTTATTTTACATATTTTCTAAAATGTGTAGTACAAATGGTGAAAATGAAAAAAAAAAATCATGCAAATTTTAATAATGCCATAATAATAATCAGAACTAGTTTGATGCAAAATTATTTCCCTATATCTGATGAATTTTGTTTTACAACTCAAGGCAAATAGTTTTTA
Source organism: Sinotaia quadrata (assembly GCA_028829895.1). Taxonomy (NCBI): domain Eukaryota; kingdom Metazoa; phylum Mollusca; class Gastropoda; order Architaenioglossa; family Viviparidae; genus Sinotaia; species Sinotaia quadrata. Next base: position 45,092,885 of record CM054179.1, read on the forward strand.
TGTCCACCTCACATATATAAAATAATTACAACAGGTTGGAGAAAAATAATTATTTAAATTGCTAAACAGTTTCAAGCCTAAAGAAGCAATCTATATCTTAGAATTGCAGTATAATCCATCAAAGATATACATTTTAGGTTCAATAATTTCACAAGAATAAAGCAAAATATTGATTTATATGTCAACAGGATATAATTTATTACTATAGTATAAATATCTTCTAATTGTCAAACTGACACCTTTGTGCTAATCATCGCTATTGGATGCCATTTGAAAATGTAAAATGTAATACAGTTAACATCAACAAATGAAATAAAAGTTTGGAAGTGCTTGATAAGGACCTGAATGTTTAAACATATTTAGCAGCTGACTGTTACAACATATCAAATTGAGCCTTTTACACATTTTGCAAACAATCTTAATAACATTAGGCCATTATGTGGAGTTAAGGTTTACAATGTTTAGTCTGCAGACAAAAAAACTAAAAATTAAAACAGTAATCATCCTCTAATTTCAGACTCTTTTGACATTTTACCAATTTTCAAGACTTTTTCAAGAGCTGATAAGCTCAAATCAAATTCCTGATATTTTCCGAATTATTACCTGTGCAAGCACCCTGTGATTATATCATAAGGGTTTGTTTATTTATCGTTGTGATTAACAAATGAATATGACAAACAATTCCTAAATAAAATAAGGAGGGGTTGGATTAATATTACTTTTAAAGTATAGATTAAGAGGAAATATCTTCTTTCTGTTTTGATTCTGTGACTTATAAAGAGACTATATATTGCCCTGATGTAATGAAATTAGCATACCAAAGACCCATCCAATTCTCTGAGACCATTACAGCGAAGAACCAGAGTCTTTAAAGCTGTCCACTGCATGGGGACAGAAACATCATCTTCACACAATTCCAGCACATTCTGCAAGTTATACAAAACATATTTAATTGTTTTTATTTTTATTCTTTAAGTATTAAAGTGCATAAATTCAATTTATAAAATTTTTTTTAATGACAAAAAGAACAAAAAAACATATGATTTTGTTTACCACTGCCTCAACATTTTCTGCTTATAGTATATATTAAGCCAGTTATATCTCCACATTAATCAACACAGGGATTAATTTAGGTCTAAGGTTGCAGTAGTCTCAGCTTACTGCAACAGGCCAATACAAGTAAAGTGCAGCAGAGGGCTGTAAAATGCAGCAGATGGCTGTAAAGTGTAGTAGTTGTCTGTAAAGTATAGCAAGAAGGCTGTAAAATGTAGCATATAATATCAAATGACATTATCTACTTATTATTTATTTTTTATTTACAGCATTCATAAAAGCAAATGAATGTGAAAATATGAAGCATACAAAAAAATAAATTTGCAGGAATAAGCAAATTTTATATAAAATTTAATTTTATTTGTACCATACAAGGGAATTGAAAGAAAAGTGCTTAATACAAAAATCAATAACCTGAAGATGGGAGTCATGTCCTATGCAATTAGTGGCAGAAAGAGTGGTGAGCCGCGGCCGCAGTTTTAAAAGATCCTGAATCAGGTTGATGGGAATGTAGGACACATACAATTGGCGTAAGTTGACAAAGTATGCAAGGTGAACTGGGCGTGACATCGGGATTGGTTCCAGACTACGTCTATAGGCAAACACATCATGAGTGCCACCTGCATACAACTGTGACAAAAATTTTTAAAATGTTTACAGCAAATATCATGTGCAATTTGTTTGCTTAACTCTTATTTGATTGACATGAATTTGGCAGATCAAAGGGTAATAAACTAGATTAGTATGATTTCCAAGTAAATTAATCCAACATAGATCTTTCCTTAGATAGTGTAAACCTCAAGTTTAAATTTGTCATATGCTTTTGGCAAGCCTATGTTTGTCAGAGGGAGGCTATTGTACTCTCATTCATGAATCTTCACCAAAGGGATATTCTATAAAATTAAAATGACAGTATCCACCCAGTGAGAGATTAATTTCTGTAAATATGGTCTTGCTCTCTATTGTGTACTATACTTGATTGCATTATACCATACAGAATACTATTATTAGGCATGCTATTATAGTTTAAATAAATTTGTAGTAGAGTTTATTCACTTTCTATAAATTCTGTAATGATATATTTGAATATTACATGAATATTTAGCAATAACTCAATGTTAACACATTTTAAGCTTTTTAGTTTTATATCTATTTACTCAAACTATATTACATGCCTGTATAGTTTACAAAAGATTATTCCATGCTAAAGGGGTTAATTAGCAGAAATTTTTGTTCATAATAAATTAATAAATCAGTCTACTGCAAACACTTAATTTTATAGTATATTTTAAAGCAGTTTAAATATAGTATTTGCTTTGATTCATGTCAAAGTTGTTAAATCCCTATTTCAAATAGTCATCGGCAGTAAACCATCACAAAGTATTAAAGTATTTAACAGAAAAAATTAAGTATCAATGTCAATTCAATGCAAGCCTACCAAAGCAAATATGACTTTAGCAGCATAAACCACCTGAAATCTTTGTCACTTTCAGGTAAATAATTAATAACAATATCATGTTTGCACATCAAAACTGTCAGCACTAGTGCTTCTGAAACACGTTTAGTGACAGCTGTTAATAATATTTCTAGTTTCCTGCTTCTAATGCCTGGTTCTGAGGGTGGAGAAACAAACAGGCAGATAAACATCATTCTGAAACAAGCAAAACTGACCGTAAGTACTGGTGCTCTGGACATAATGTCCAGTAACAGTTGTACATAGTGGTTCCAATCATCCACTTCTAAAGCTTGGTTCTGTGCATGTCGGTGACCTTGCATAACACTAGACAGGTGTGGAGGATTGAGTCCATTCTAAAGAGAAGAAAACATGCAAGAACGTCATCACTCTGGTATGAGGGTGTGAGTTTGATAATATATAAGTAATTAAATTACAAGCTCAAAAATCTAACTATAAATAATATAATACTGCAATTATTTCTTCTTTTTTTTAAAACAGGTATTTAAGATAAAGGCAAATTTGGGATTATGAATTTTTCCTTCTTTAATATTAGGATTGATTTTCAAAACTTAAGGAAGGAAACTTGGCTGATTTAATAGAAAGATAAGAGAAAAAGTCAGAGAGAAACAAAGGCACAAAGGACAGACAGACAAAGACGTGATAATGCTTGAATGCAAGCAACCATGCACTGATGTATGTGCATGATGAAATAAAAATATTTCAGTAACTGTGATGCCAAGGCAACTTAGTTAATGGTTATGATTATTACTAACTAATTAATAATCCAAAACTAATTACAAGCTATGAGAATCTTAATTCATTTTATTAATGATTCTCCAGCAGACACTACTCGTCTCTCACATGTGGCGGATATGTGGGTGCTGTAAACATTTTCTCTCTTTCACAACATTAATTAAAGATATATATTTAGCATCACACAATATTTCCATAGGCGGAAAACTTCTTACTAAAGGAGAAGACAAATCCGTCTTTAATCTATATTTAGTAAGCCCCCATCCACCCACTTTCTTCTCCATCATAAGGTTATCAGTGTGTGTAAGAAGGTCAATAAATTTAACAATAAATTTATTAAATCAACAATCAAACATGCATATGACAAATACAATGAAAAAGATTACTTGACATTAATATTTCAACAAAACCACGTTCAAATAATTTCTATAATTCAGTCTTATACCTAAAATACAATTCAACAATAGTGCCAATACAAATAACAGAAATGGAGTTATCAGAGATAAGCGATAATAATTTTACATAACCTGAATTAAGCACTGTCTCAACAATCTTTCGCTCGCTTTGCAACAGTGTCACAAGTTTATAGTCTGCCATCAACTCCACGCGTCTCTCTCCACATAGAGAGAAAACACTGATTCACTACTTATTCTCTTGAGCAAACCTGGGTGCTTCATTCACCATACCAGTTCGCTCAAGCAGAAAAACAATTAGAGCAATTCTAGTACCTGCTTATACCAGAAAGTGCTCATGTAGTCAACTTAACTTGCCACCATACAGTAATAGAATGTAGTGTATTCTCCACATTTACACACTGCTCCCTGCCTGTCCATTGTCAGTCATAGCAGTTTACAGTTAGTAAACCAGGAGGTTCAAATAACACAAAGAAAGTAGAAAGGCTGCTTGTCCCTGTAAAAATATAATCATGGAACAAATGCTAAGTTTACAGTTTATCACTTTATAATTCCATTCTTTCTTACATTTCAGTCTCAACTTACAGTTTCCTGCAACAGTATTTATTAGACTGAAACATAAATACAGCATATCAAAACAATGTCAAGTGTTTAGCATACTATATATGAGCATTTTACTTCAAACATTTGCAGAAATAATAGTCTACACTCACAGTTAAGTAAAACATATAACACATGAATACAGAATAGCAAAGATACACTAAATATTTCTAAGTCCATTCTCTCTCAAACAGTCAGTGAACTCACCATTAAGCTAACGACTGCCTTTGATGACTGGACTTCTTGACACTTCAAATTCTCTAAAGCAGGTAAACTTTTAAAATTCAGCCCTTTGGCTGGTTTCATTCTTGTAAATCATAACCATTGGATAATAAAAGCTACTCACTCAATTTGAACTAGTTTCATTACATCAGCAATTTCTAGCATATTCTAAATTCGGATTGTTTACTTCTAACTCTGACACTTACAAAAATATCATCATAAAGAGTGCCCAAGGTCTGGTCACTTCAACAATTTATATAACAATTATATTTAGAAATAGAGATAGGCAAATTTACTCTGCCACAATAACCAAGCAGTGATGTATGTGCATCATGTAATAAAAATATTTCAGTTTAAAATGATGCTAATTAATAAAAAAAATTGTTTTACAGAAGACATGTATGTTATAAAGAATGTTTTTAAAATACATATTTCATTTTTATTTTTCCCAACCTGTAAGTTGTCAAAGACTTCATTCAGTTCATAGAGTGTGCTACCTGTCAGTGCCAAATTAGCTTCACCACTTGTGATTGAAACCCCTGTAAACCAGAAAAAAATACAATACAAGCATAAAGGATAAAGGGAATATTTTAAAATATCAATGGCATCAATAAAAATGTCTTTTAAGAAACTTCACAACAGCATACACATAACAATAAACTTCAAAACATAGTCAGTTAACTCTTTTTTCAAACATAAATGAACTTATGCTGTACTAACACAATACATACTGAAAATTGTGTACTAATACTACTATGTATCTTAATAATATACAATAAAACAATAAATCTATAAAGTATATTATATATCCCTCAGCAAATCTCCAACCAGAAAAGTGCAAAAATATTTTAAAACAAAATCTGCTTTCAATGACCCCACTACACCAAAATATTTGAGGATATATTTAGGCGATCAATTTATATTTAGTAAAATATGCCCACAGAATACAAACAAAATCTCTCTCTCTCTCTCTCTCTCTCTCTCTCTCTCTCTCTCTCTCTCTCTCTCTCTCTCTCTCTCTCTCTCTCTCTCTCTCACACACACACACACACACACACACACACACACACACACACACACACACACCACACTACAAAAAAGTACAATATGTTTTGTTTTCACCATGTCTTGATTTGTTAAAATAGCAGTTGTTCAATTTTCAAATCTTAAATAAGTACTACACATTTCTTCACATCATGACAGGAATCTAAATAATCTTAAAACCAAGTGCAATAATGCACTGAGACTGCTACTTCAAAACTAAAAAACCAGAAAAACAGAGGCAGGAAATAATTTGCAAAGACAATATCTAAAGACTATGCAACATTCACAAGTGAAAGGAATTAACAGGGCTTCAAAGAAAGAAATTTATAAAGCTAATACTTTAATAGCAGTAAGAACTTCAATAATCATAATGTATATAATTGATATTACTTTATTAGCAAATATTCTACAAATACAATGCCCATTATCCACATTGATTCACAGTAAATATATCAAAACTGCAGTCAAGGAATAATAATTATCAAACACGATTATAAATGTTCAGTTTTAAAGAAAGTAGAAGAGTGGTGGGGAGGGGGGAAGAGAAATGTTTTGGGGTTATTAAAATTATTTCAAGAAAAAATACTACTCAAACAACAATCTCTATTCCTTAATCAATCTTTTCCTATTTTTTGTTGTTGTTATTTAAAATAATAATTGACAATAAAGTATTAAAGAACAAATTTTAGTTTCTTAGCTTGTGAGAGTGCCATACTAACTATCAATGAATAAAGCAATTTTTAATTAATTATTATTTTCTTCAATTGCTGTTCTTCAAATGACTACCAAACAGAATCAAATAAATTTTACATTTTATAACTGTGAATATGATTAATATTGGTGGTATTTTATTCTTTCTCTTAACTATGTCAAGTGTTAAAGCAACAACCATGAGCAAAAACTGTCAGTTATTTATGAATATTTATAACTCTTTTATCTAGTTGACTGCCATCATATCAGAACCTTTATTAAAACGATTGTCAAATTGCTTATTTCCAAAAACATTTTTAGTTTGATCTGAAAAGTAGTGCTACTCTCTTAAAAAAATATTTAGAAAATATGAAAACAAACCTTAAGTTTGTTCTTTTAATTCTCTTTAACAATGAAATTTTATAATGCATACCACTGAATCCTTTTCTCTGTATAATATTAATAATATAACTATAACTTTTTTTAACCAGCTATTAACCACTTGAACTGTTAGAGGCAGAGTAAATTTGCCTAACCCTATTTCTAAACTTAATAAATAATAATTATATTTTTGTTGCCAATGTTAACGTGACCCAACCTTGGGCACTGCTTATGATGGTATTTTTTTGTGTCAGAGTTGGAAACAACTCATGAAGAGAATGTGCTAGAACTTGCTGATGTAATCTAAACTGGTCTTATATGGATGAGTAGTTTTGATTATCTAATGGTTAAGCTTTGCAAAGAACAAGACCAGCCAATGGACTGAGATCAAAGTTAACCTACTGAAATAATTATATTCTTTCATCACTTTGGTGTGGCTGAAGTCCTGTCATGAAAGGTGGCCATTTGCTTAATCAGTTAATGGTGAGTTAACTGATTGATTGAAAGAGAATGGGCTTAGAATTTTTTTTGCTATTGATATACAGTGTATTATAATTGCATTTTATGTAGAGATGTATTATGTGAGTAGACTATTATTTCTACAATTGTGAATTATGATGCTGGTTTGGTATATAATAAATACACGACTTTGTTTCTAGTGAAAACATTCATAAATTATTACGTTGTATTTATTATGCTGTTGCATGTATCAAGCTAATAAATACTGTTGCAGGAAACTGTAAGGTGAGACTTGAATGTAAGAAAGAATGAAGTTAGGGATGATAAAATGGAAAACTTAGCATTGTTCCCTGATTATATCACTTTATCAGGGAAAAAAGCTGCCTTTCTAGAATTTCCTGGTTTATTGATTTATAACCATTATGACCATGTAGATTCAAGAAGTCTCTACCAAAGTGTGTAACTGTAAGTGTACAGGTACAATGCACTTGTTAAAGTATGTCAGCAAGAGTGCTTGACTACAATGTGGAATTTCTAGTATAGTATAAAGTTACTGGAAATCGTTACACTGTTGTGCTGCTTGAGGGAACTAATATGGCAAGTGCCCAGATTAGTCTCAAGAGAACAGTGGCTCATGGAACATTATACAGTGTGCTAGAGAAGCACATGAAGAATTGATAATTAATTCTATTGTGAACAATAAACTTGTGACATTGTTAAAAAAGTGCAGGAAAGACTATTTTGGCATGTCCTGACAAGGTTATATACAAAGTATTATTGCTTATCTCTCTATAACTCCAATACTGTTCTATGATGAGAATGATCCTGTGATTTATATATATTGATACTATTCTGCAGTATTATGTGTTAGGATATAGACTGAGTAAGCATTCAAATTATTAGAACATGGTTTCATGGAAATACTGATGTTAAATAATCTTTTCATTGTATTTGTCATATGTAGGTATATTTAATTGTTGATTTAATAAATCAAATTGACCTTCTTACACATATTAATTATTAGTAAACTTATAACAGAGAGGTAGTGGGTGGATGGGGGCTTGCTAAATATATAGATTAAAGACAGATTTACCTTCTCCTTTGGTAATAAGTTTTGCACCTATGAAAATACTGTCTTTAATGTTGTGGAAGAGAAAATGTTTACAGTGATAGAGACGAGTTGTGTCTTCTGGAGAATTAATAACATATAACATTATAAGATTCTCATCACTCATAATTAGTTATGAATGATTAATAATAATAATAACCAATAACTAGAGAGGCATTATGTCATGCTGTGAATCAAAGATTGTCATATTTTCCAGTGCTGAGTAAATTCACACTTGCACTTTCAAAATGCTTGCTTCCTTGACCTCAAATGTCAAGAGAAATGATAATCTGAAAGTGAAACCCATGAATACAAACATAGCTATTGTATAATTATTACAAAATGGGTCTGTTTAACTATACATAAAAAAACAAACTAGTGGCATCAATATTACAAGATTACCTTCTGAATTTCTTTTTAGTTTAAATACTGCAAAAATGTAGATAGTAACACCTAATCCAACTGCACCAAAATAGAAATGATTGCTGTAAATATATTCACAGCTATAACTACAGATCAAATGAAAAAGAAGAAGAAATAATCAACAACAAAAACTAGAGCAAACTGACCAAGAATGAACAGATAACTGCTGTACATTACATTAGTCAAATGACATCACTTTCAATTTCAAAACTGGTCTTCTAAACCAGCAATGTCTTTTGAGTTTGACAAATTTTGAAAATAGATGAAATGATTCAAGTCGACTTACCATACTCTCTGAACATCTTGTACATTTGCTTCAACTTATCAAGTGAGTCCAGACAGTGTCCTTCACTAGTGGCTTCCATGGTAACTGATTTTTAATGAATCAATATCATGCAAGTTCTGTTGATATGGTGTTGAGACTCCCAGATGAACATTTATTCTTATGATTAAATCTCTTTTATTTTTAAGTTGTAAGGAAACTTAAAACTAAAGCCTGCTTTTCCATTTATCAACCTTGCATTGATCTACAAAAGAAAGTAAAAAAATAAACCATGGAATAATTATAATTCACAGTAATGATTGGTGTTCCTATTCAGATCAAAAGAAGGCAAACATTATTTAAATATTATCTAGTAGAAAGTAGTGTGGCATTGCCCAGTTAGAAGGCAACTAATATTAAATGAATAACACAAATACAAATTTACTTTTTAGTTTATGGCCTGTGCTGCACCCTGGCCCCCATAAGTCCAGCTGGAGGAAATAACATACTTCCATTGCAAAAATTAATCTTTCTTGGCTGTGAAACATTTACAGCCCATACTATATACATATAAAAGTGGGTGATTGGGGTACCGTGAGAACAGATCATGCACACACACACACACACACACACACACACACACACACACACACACACACACACACACACACACACACACATCTATTTATCCCTGGGATAAACCATCCCGTGATTCTATGCACAATACAGCTTCCTAGCTCACTTGAATAGGTGGGTGGAGGGGATGCTTGTGTTTGAATGCAAAATAAACATAAAATCAGGATAGGAAAAAATAATCAAACTTACAGATAGGCCTAGTCATTCATAAGGTGGCAATAAAATTAATAGAGTAAATCAGCAACATAGAATTATATTATAATCAGTAAAAATAAAAAAATAAAAGGGTCATCACGTATTTTGCTACTGTTGCAATTTATTATCAATATTACAAATCAATACAGCTTCTTCCAAATAGTAAGACTATGACTAACACTGTAGATGTTTCAACTAATATTAGTACAACTAATATTAGACTTAGACTGAGGAAATTGGTGCATTATAGCTCCTTCGGCCGTTGAAAAAAATATACGGCGCACTAGACTATGTTTTATAAAAGTACAAAGTTATTTCACGCTTAATTGATTAGTATTTTATAGAGAATGTGACCCTGCGTTTGGCCTTAGACTTTATTTCGACACAGAATAATTTTATTTTAACTAATATTACTAAAAATAGTGTAGTTACTCGCTTTCTGTCGATGTAAACTGAATACCGGCTCCTTTTTATAACTTATATTATAATATATATAACTTTATACTTATAACCATTTCAATTCGTGTCGCATAAATTTATATCGTACAGCTATACATAAATTAACTTCCTACGTTTTACCTTGGTCATGTTCCATAATGTGAAATATAACGATGAATATCCAGTATATTATTTCTCAACTCATCTTTTTAAAAAAAAAAGTATAAACATTCTCATGTGACCGATACGAGTTACCTGCAAAGGAAACAGTAAGTAGTCTCCCCTGGATTTTGGTTCTGACAGTAAAAATGCGCATACGATTTATTATTTTTTTTAATTGCAGTTTGAAATAAAATACATATGACTGTATTAGTAGCAAAATTGGTGTCAAAAATCTAACTCATTGTCTGTGGTCCAGTAGGAGTAGTTTGATTTAGGCTTTCGTTCACAGTTCAACTTTCACTGATTTTGCATGCGAACGCTCGTGCTTAGACCTATACTTTATATTCTGAATAGAAAGTGTGACAGCTTGGGTGGATTTTCTGTAATGCAATATTTGCTCTAGCATGTACAAGATTTCTAACGGCAATGTATTTTTTGTTCAAGGAGACAGTTACGGTGTTCAGCCTTTAGCAGATCCAGTCTATCCTAGTCACGTGTGCACTAAGCCCACCACCAGATAGTGGTTGATTTAACTGCAGGCCTAACTAAATTTTTCTCCTCGAGTCAACGAGAACTCAAACCTGGGCTATTTCGTGGATGATAGCTTTGGAGAACCCTCCCTACTTTCAGAACTCTATATTCTACCTCTGAACAAAAAATACAACAACAAATTGTAGCAAATACATATATACATGTAAGATATAGTAGTAAGAGTCGGCGAGGGGCGGGGGACACAGGCACAAACTTTCTGGATTTGGGGCAAAAGTAGCAAGCAAATTTCTATCAATCCATAGGCTTATTTCTACAACTATACATTTTTATAATGTTTACCAAGGCCACCGATCTAAAGCCGAGATATGCCACGTAGTTATTATGCTTGCGGTTTGTCCGCCAGAACCTTCCATTTGCTGGTGTGCTTAGGCCTATTTGTGGTGTCGGTGGGGAAGATGAGGGGATGTCAGAAACAGCGAAAATCTGCTTCATTTCAGTTTTTTAGGCCTACGAGTGAGTAGTGTTTGTTATTGTGTGAAGAAATGGAGTACTTTGTTATCTGTAGTGAATGTATGTTTTGTGTTTGGTTTGTGTAGAAGGAGCGAGAATTGATTGGCTTGTGTCTCAATTATGTTGTAGGTTTGTGTCCTGTTGATTTTTGCGGCGTGTATATATATATATATATATATATATATATCTCCGATGGGTGTGTATATAGAGGATAACCGTATTTTGCTGCCCTAACCTCCTCCAGCTTGTCTGCAATTTCGTTTCCCTGTCATATTTGTGGCTTGGGACTCAAACGAGTATCGTGTGCGTGCCTTATTAATTTTCTGTTTATACTATAGTTCGTTCATGTAGTGTCTAATTTTGACTGTGTTGTTAAAGGGATAGTTTAGTGTATGGAGATTAAGAACTAGTCTGTGAGGATTAGTGTGTTTTGTGGCATGGTTGTTGCGGGGTTTTTTTTTTTAGGATCATTTGCATATGACTGTTAATACTGTTATGATGCAGTGTAGAGGGTAAGTTTCCACGTCTACGAGTCTGTTAGGTTGTGTGTATTTACTGCTACTATGCTTGTTTGTCTGTGGGTTTTTTTTTTTGTAGTGTGAATGTATGTGTCCTAGTGCTGTTTTATTTAGTAGAGGAAGGTTTGCGAGTTTGATAGCTATGAGTAGGGTAAGATCTATAATAATGGTGAGTGGGTGGTGGTCAGAAGGGGGGGGGGGGGAATGGAGGTTTCTATTGTGTACGAATATTTGTACATGTTTGTCAGTTAATGCTTTTTTTTTGTATAGTAGTAATTTTGGCATTTTGTATGAGGGATGATCGAGTCTCTTGTCCGTTCATTTTTGTTATTTTTATTTTGCCTGAGCTTTTGTTTTATTTTGTTTTTGAATGTGAATCTTCGTTTGTCCCATTGTGTGTTTTGAAGGCACGTCCTGTTTGGCAACGTGTGGGAATGTGGTGTCCTGATTGCTCAGTGTTTTATTGCTTGTTCACCGCGTCTTTATGTTTGGTTATTCTTACTTGTTTGCATGTCTAGTTCTGTGAGTTTTGCTTTTGTTTGCGTCTTTGATTATTATAAGTACTTTTGTTGGTACTATTTTAAATGTTTTGTTTTTTTTATTAAATTGTGGTTGCGTAGGCCCTACCTGTAGATGCCCTAAACTATTATTGAGTTTGTGAACAAACTCAAGTTGATGTTTATGTGTGTGCTCCCCGTGTTTACCCATTTGTTATTATATTTTGATACTTGTGGTGCGTGTGGTGTGTTACGTCTTGGAATTTTTGTAGCTAATATGTGTGGGTGTTATAGCAAACATGTTTAGTTCATGTTTTCATCAGCATTGCGGTGCCACTGCTTTCAACAAAATAGTAGATAACCTTATTGCAAAAGGCCATGGCCTGTTGCTGCTGTTGTTAGTTAATAAGCGAGGTAAAGGCGTTTTTGTTTTTAATATTATTTTGCAGGGAATTTTTTGTTCCTTTCTTTATATACAATTAAAAGTTATAAAATAAAATGTAAGCCCAAATAAATGAATGAAAATTACAGGAAAATAATATCGATACCAAACTGAAACGTGCGTATTTACTACCACTGAGCTCAATATTTACTCAGCTTGAAGGTCAAGGTGGAATGATGCAAAGGGGGGTCAATCAAGCGGCACAGGCAGTCACGTTTAGGGTGCAAATGAGAATGCGCAGTAAGTTGAATGTTTAATACTGTACCACATTCTCACGTTCTGAAAGGTCAACATTATTATTTCACACCAGACAAACTGGTAGATTTGTAGGACGGCATTCTCAGAGAATACAAAGTCTCACATTTCGTTATATACTCAAATCGGTCCTATTTGCAGATCTGAAGTCTACATCCGCAAAAATCAGCCCTGCGGAGTGCCTAACTACACTGAACAATAAGGTAAGTCTAAATGTAGACTGTAATGCCAGTAGTAAATATTTTTATTTAATACTATAGTAATATCATTGTAAAACGTGACATTTATAGCGTAATTGTATTTTTTCATTAAAGAAAGAAAGAAATAGTTCAAATACATTTTCAGTTTTCTTTTCATTCTTTCAATTGTTTTTCTCGTGTCTCATAATTTACTACATCAGTTGGGCCTAAATATGCTCTTTAGTTTTTATTTGTTGTAGTTTAGTTGTTTTGCGAGTCAAGTAAGACTAACAAATATATTATGTATTAGTACTAATGTATTACTATTACAAGTACAATACTACTTCAGCTAATGATTTCCTGTGCTGAGCCTCAGGAAATATTGAACTTGTTGAAGTTCATTTGGGGGGTGGTGGTATTTTTTTAACTTGTTAATCTTATAAATAAATGTAATATTTCAGCTAATCAGGTGCTTTAAATTTAGTGGAGGATTTTTTTATTTAAAAAAATTAAGTCATTCACAATGCGTAAACAAGTAGTACTACAGTAGTAGTAGTAGTAGTACTAGTACAGTAGTAGCAGTAGCAGTATTCCAGAGATATATCAATTTAATATTAATAATGAACTAGTTTCTTCAGTCAACATTTGCTTCTGCTGTATTTCATTAAATCATTGACAAGTACACTTGAGAATCATTACACTAACTACAGTATATGTATATATATATACAATTACAAATATATATATATATATATATATATGATGGACCCAGCCAGCATACTATTTCATTAACAATAACAGGATAAGACATTTTTAAAATAAAGCAGAAAGAAATAAAATTAAGCAGAAATGTTAATTTTAATCATATTCTAATCTTATATTACTAATTGGTTGCGCAAGAATAGAAGGCTAATCAAATAACAATTATTCAATAACACCCTTATTTCCTATCTTTTATTTAAAATAATATTAATAAATGATTTTAAATATCTGAGTTTGTAGGATTGGAGATAACTGACTTGATCACTTACCATAATAGACTAGGGTGATGAATTTTGGTTTTCAGTTTTTTGTCATTGATGCTAAGAGTAAGAGTAAGAGTTAAAGACTAAGAGTAAAGAGACATAACTAAGTGGTAATAATAATGTTATGAAAGACATTAAGTTATGTAATAATAATGATTACTAATATTACTTATTAGAGGCATAAATAATCATTATTAATGATTCTTATTATTAGTTAGCTGTAATAACTAATATTTTAATTTGTTACAGTATTTTTATCAATGTAGGTACCCATATTCTTACAAACTAACATACAGTAACAACAAACATTTCATTAATCACTGAATTAATATATTTTGATATTTTCTTTTTGCAGGTCACAGTTCTACATCATCATTTTGCTTGTACTACTATTGTAGTTATATCTGTGTAGAATGTCTAGTGGACAGCCCCCAGTGATTTATGAAGAGAAACAGTCATCAAAATTATGGCGTAAAGTGAAGGAGGCACCTTTCGTACCCCTTGGTTAGCATTTTTTTAAAAAGTTATTTACCAACATTTTAAGGATTGTTTAAATTCAAATATATTTTGTATTTTCACTAAAAATTATATTAATTTCTCTCCTAATTGCTAATGCAATTCACAGCATTGTAAAAATAAGTTATTTGTTAAACCGTTGTTTTTAATAGTAATTTTGTTTACTTAGAATTAAATATTCATAAATAATAGTAATACCAAACATTGAATTTTTATATTTTTTATATTACATTTTTATATTTGAATTGGCCTTAAACATGTATTTCATTGCTAATTTTCTCTCTTTGAAATATAATGAAAATATGGCATTTGAGCTGGTTATGGAGGGAGGGAGTGGATCTATAGATTCTTTTCACTGGCAGTGACAGTTTTTAATTTTCATTAAGATCTGTTTTTACTTAGTCATGCACAAGCATATGCATCATATCTGAGTTCCACATTATTTGTGCATAAGTTCAATTTTTTCTCTCCTAAAACTGTAGCCTCTTATGAATTATATATCAGTTATTCTCTGGCTGAGTGCACCACATAGGGAGGGCCCATTTGAAATATGTTGTCTTAAAAATAAAGCATTCAGATATGTGTTTATATTCAGAATTAATTTGAGAAATACATAGATAGTTGCATGAATTCGTGTTTTTTTTTATTTTACAATTATTTGTTGCCCGATTTATGTTTAGTTGAAAAAAAAATAAAGCTTCTTTCACGATATTATTTTTTTATCCCTGTTAGTCAAGTAAGGTTTATGTATGACAGAGTTATAGTTTTACAGGTTAATAAGGAAAATATATTCATTGTCATGAGATTATTATATTGCTTATTTTAAAAAAAAATTCTCTGTAAAACATATCTGAAAGTTACTTTCTTAGTTTTCAACAGAAACATATACTGTTTACTTATTTAAAACTCCTTTAACACCAACATTTTTATAATTTTTCTCTTTTCTTATCTTTTATGTGAAGAGTAGATCCAGTTGTAGATTAATGTTTAAAATAATTACATTTCATCCACTTAAATCTAATTATTTTACATGTTAAAGTCTACTAGAGGACTTAATGCTCACATAAAAATATAAGAAAAATTATAAAAATATTTTTGTTATAAGAGTTTCAAATATATAAAAAGCATATGTTTCTGCTGAAAACTTAGAAAATAAAGTTGAGACATATTTTGCCAGAAAATAAAAATTAAAATATAATTTAAGGGTATCTTTCATTCATTTTAGCAGTTTTATGGTTTGGACCATCAAATACTGTTGAATACAATAGATATTCAACATAATGAGATTTCACTGCATAATATAATATATTTTTCTATATTTTAATACAAGTACAGACATGCATGTGCTTAATTATTATTTGAAATTATAGTGTTCATTTTAACTGATGAATACTATATTCTTTCTTTACTGTCAGCACATTGAATTGGTTTGCCATATATTATTTATATAAGGTTTCAGACCATTGTATACCATAGACCTACATAGTTATTGTACAGGGAATGAAGTCCATAACCCTTTCATTTCACATCATGAATATAGTATAAATATTCTTGATAATTTATGCACTGGTTGATAAATTGTATACTTATTAACTATTTTCCTTGTTCAGGCATTGCTGGCTTGATAGGTACAGTGGCCTATGGAGTAGTGCAGTACAAAAGACGTGGCAATATGTCTACATCAGTCTACATTATGCACTTCCGTGTGTTTGCACAAGGCATGGTAGTAGGGGCCATCACTCTTGGTATTGGTGCCAACATTGCCATGAGGATGTGGGACCGTTTCAAAGCTGGTGATAGTGATAAAGACTCAGAGAAAAAATAGACTTTGAGACATTGGGTTACATATTCTCCTGATTGAGAGTGGTTGAAACTAATCATGTAGTGTATGTTTGTTGTGCAAGTCCAGATATGTTGTAAGATTAAGTCCAGAGATATTTTGTAAGATAACATCCAAATATATCATAAGACAACTGAAAGACTTGAAAATTTATAGACCCACATCATGAGAACTGTAAAAAAATCGTAAAGGTAAATCCATGGAAAATTAAATTGCTAAGTCATGTAATTTTATGTGATAATATTCTGGCTGATATTTGTCCATATAAACAAAATGAGCTAATAAAAGTATTGGTTATTTTTCTGTATATATATAGTGAAAAATGAATGTTTGGCTTGGAAAGCCTCTTTTTATTGGAATTTTTTTTTAACTTCTAGTCCAAAACAAATACTTGTAATGTCTTTTAGTATCTTAGAAGAAAATTGATACATACTTTGTCAAATATACATTTGTTCATACCTCATTGGCTTTGAGTGAGGATGCAAGGAGTGGGGGTATCAAAGAAAAGGTAGCAATTTCTGTTTTCTCTTTTTTTTCTGAATGGTAAGCAGAAGTCTGTGAAGATAGGGGCAGTACTTGAAATAGGGATAATACTGGACACCTGCAAAATTGAAGAAGCATTTTCTAAAAGATAATTTTGCTTTGTTAGTTGGAACTGTAACATGCACACTTGAGCAACCATTTATACAAAATATGACTCATATCAACATTATTGTGTTGAGCTAATCCTGTTTATAATCACCTGTTGAAGTAAGCAAATGACCTAGGTGTCTCCTCTCCTCAGTATTATGATTTGCTCATTGTTTGTAGCTCACTTATGCTGGTAATGCCTTTCTTAGACATTCAACTCCTAATCCTAGGCTGTATTTATATGTCTGCCTGGTTGCAGTTTTCTACTGTTTAACTTCAAAATGCAAAAAATGTCTCATTTGACGTGCAAGGTTAATTATTATAATAATCAAAACAACATTTAGATAGAAACTGTCGACATACAGATTTATTTCCCATAATATATTAGTTCTGTGGGGGAAAATGAACTTGCTACCTTTTTTTTATAGTTATAGAAACACCTGCTAGTACTTTCAGTGAAGTAAACTGGGGAGGGGGGAGGGAATAAAAATTAAATTGGCTATTAGATATTGATATTTTACACCCTCATCTGTTTGACTTGTTATATAATGTAAGTTGTAGCCATTACTCTTAAAAATGTGTTTTTGACTCCATCTTATTCAAATTAAAATATAAAAGACTACATGTATTTGATTTGTGAGGACTATTTGATTTATGAGGTTATTTTTAGTTCAGACACCTAAGCTGCTAAATTTCTTTTTGTTGCATGAATAGTTAAGATCTGGTAGAATTTGTGTTGTTTAATTTAATCTTTGTTTGTTTCATATATATATATATATATTTCTTTCTTCTTTTAACTTTATTTTTAAATAAATCTCATACTACATTTTAATTAATGTTTGATTTTGATATTGTTTCTAAGAGCAGAACAAACTGAATTTGTTGGACTTTTTTGTTTTTGAATGCAATGCATAGTTTCTTGAATTTTGTTATAAAGTACCATTTTAGTTTTTACAAGAAATAGAAAATTATTTTTTATAAGCTAATTATATATATCAGAATGTAATGACACATTTAATTTCTTCTCATCCACTTCTTTGAGCAAATAAAATGAACACAGCCATAAATGTAACCCCTTGCCTGTCTAAAGAGGGTCTGCAAAAGTATGCAATATGGTCTGAAGTATGCAATTGTAATCAAACAAGAAATACATTTATCAGTTTTAGACCTTTTTTCCTTCTATAGTGTTAATCCTGTTTCTGCTGATATTGCTACTGTGTCAAGTGAAATAAAAAGAAGATAAGAATTGCTAAGAAACTTACAAAAATACTTTTAATGAAGTGAAATAATTTCATTATAAAAGATGGACTTGCAAGCTGAAGAGATATATTTATAATTTGTTTGTTTTAAGTTGTGTCTCTTGCATTTTGTCTTACCTACTTTAATATTTTCAAGAAAAATCAGAGAATAAAAGTTGTACAGAATTTTAGCAGCTTTATAGTGACAGTGTTGCTTTGGTTTAAAATTAACAATTGTGTGTTGTCACCATAGCGAAAGAAAAAGTGCCTGAAGACATTACAAATATATTATTAAAAGAAAGAATTAGTTCTTGGAATTTATAAAACCTAAAGTATTTTCTCACCAAATAGAGGTTTATGTTATGAGAATAGAGTAAATTTGGCAAAAAGTTCTTGGAATTTATAAAACATAAAGTATTCCCTCCCCAAACCAAGAGGTTTATGTTATGAGAATAGAGTAAATTTGGCAAAACACCCTTTCATAAAATGCTAAAGAATATGGAAAATAATTCAGATGATTAAATTTGCCATGGTTACTCCATGTCTACAGACACCAAGTCTGCCCTGTTTTGTTCTCTATCCTAAAAATAAGATGTGATCACTGCACACTTTCAAAGATAGCACAAGACCAAGGGAGCTAACAAAGAGAGGTAGTGGCAGAAGATAGGAATGAAAAAGTAACAATACATTATAACAAACTTTGACATGGCAGAACTCAAAAATGTGTGTGAAACGTGCATATAAAAAAATTTGTTTGCCACTCTTGGCAGATATACAGAAAGTAAACAATCTACATAAAATTTTACATTTGGCAATCTTGGGTTGACAAATGCTTCATAGATATTTTTTTCAATTCTTTTTTTTAGTGTTAGGCATTTTATGGGTTTTGTTTCTGATTGTAAAAATCTAAATATATTTTTTAAACATGAGAAAGTAGAGGATGATATTCAGTTTTTAATATTTAATAAGCATAGAAAATATTTTTTATTAAGCATATTCTCTCTTGTAAGATCACCACCACCACAGTCTGTCATTTATCAATATGTTCGCATGCATATTTAAATGATAGCAGTAGTTGATCATAAATTTAAAGAATACTAATTTTATTTCTATATCAAACCCCAAATCACTGTTTCTACTGTGTACAAAGCATTTCTGCTCTTGGTTAAAATGACCTTTGTACAAATACACTTACTTATAATGTGTATAAGTGTAAAGCTCTCCAATGTGATATCAGACAGCATATTATGTGATTTAGGGAAGCACATATATTTATTGCTCTTCCATTATATTATTGAATGTAATGGTCTTAATGGTTTTGTGATTAATATCTTGGTGGCTACATGCAAGGGTAGAAAACATGGTCTCTAGTAGAGTAACACCGGGAGAATTGTTTTCATTCTCCAAACTTGAAGTTTGAACAGATATCCTGCAATCCTTCAGGTAAATTATCAGTAATTTCCTCTGGTGATTTGTGCATATTCAACAGTTGGGCTACCTCATTTCCCCACAAGTTCAGAAACTTCCCACCTTTGTCTGTTTTATCAAATTTTATCAAATATCAAAGTTTTGTCATTATTTGATATTGAGAGTTACTTTCTTTTGTCTCAAAGAAGCATGTCCTTGGAGAATGGCTTGAATGGTGTTCACAATGATATCATTTTGATCAATGATGCAATATTATTCATGACATAGATACATGCTTTTTATGTTTTGTTGGATTAGATCATTCTCTGAGTGATTTAACAAACAAAATTGATCTTGTGATTTGTAATCATTAGCTTATATATTGAAATATATTGTCACTTCTCTGGTACAGTATTATTCATATATTTGTTTTATATGCTGTTTATAAATCATACAATTTTGGACCAACAGTTTTGTTATTGGTGTCAGTCACAGTGTTTGATTTCTTTTGTTTAGTTGGTTCTTTCTCATTTTTGAATTAAACATTTAGTTAGCTATTATTTCCTTTGATCATTATACATATATCCTAGTGCTTTTGTTCAGTTGTACTTGTAGTGGAAAATGTATGGAAAACAGATTGATTCACAGTAAGAAAAGTAACTCTGGCAATTTTTTAATATAGAAACAAAGTGCACATTCAGCACATGTATTTTCTCAACAGTCCACATGCCTTGTGGATCACCTACTGATTTGTGCCGATGATTAGAGGATGATTGCAGTTATTGAACCACAAGTTCTACAAGAGCATAGGTTTATGCCTTTCAATGAAAAGAAAAGTTTTTAATTGATGCTTGTCATTGTATAAATTTAAGAAATCAGTTGGAAAGTATGAGCACATTCCATTCGGTGTTCATTTTGGATATGAAACTCAGGAATGTTACCGCAAAGGTAGAATTTTGTCATTTGAATATCCAAGTATTATTTAAAAATGCAAAGTATATCAGTTTCGTCTGTGCACACATTACACATATGACAATATCCTGTTTCTTTTTATGTGCTGCTAAAGAGTCTTTCAGTTTTTTTTTCAAATATAGTTGGCAAGTCATTTATTATAAAATACATTTTGTTTTCTTTTTAATAGCATGAACCAAAACAAATAAAATAATTGTATGTATCAATTAAATGACAGTTTATTGTTTTGTTTTTAAAAGTTGTGGCATTACAGTAGTTTGTGTGTGTGTGTGTGTGTGTGTGTGTGTGAATTTTAATAATTGCATAGCCAAATGAACAGGCTAGACATACACATTTCTTAAGATCAGCTTTAAATTAGTAAAGCAGATTATAATTCAATGTAAATCAAATTTATAGACAAGTTATTATACATGATAATTCGATTGTGAAGATGCTATTCCCATATTCACAATTTTCAGCTAACTTCTCCTGTAAAAAGTATTCAGTAGTGCGAAATTAAAACTCCCTCAAAAAAGATAATTCGACAACATGCCTTTTCCCTTAAACTAAAAGGGTTATTCTTTACACACTGGAAGAAATCAAATCGTTCCACCTATCATTCTTTTCTTAGTTAAGTGTTTTTACCCTCTTTCTTTTAAACTGTTACGTAGTTACCGGACATTCCCTTGTTCATGAAATGGCTGGACTGGAAGTGAAGATGTATTTATTTGTCTATTTATTCTGGTTTGCGTGTGGTTGTCATTTAGTTCCCCTTTTTCCTTGTCTGCTGTTTGTCACGGTCTAGTGGTAGTCCATCAGCACAAAATTGTGTATGATTCGACAGCAGGTTTTTCCTAGACTGACCGGTACCTATTATACAATATTCGCCTTATCTGATACACTGTCTCTAAAAGCTTCTCCAGCTGCAGACAAAAATAAAATACGGTGCTTTTTTTTTTCATGGACGCACGACATTTACCATAGTTAATATCAAGCAGCAATCACTATTACTGAGTACTACACTACTTGTCTTATGTTAATATGAAAAAGAAATTCTACAATTGCATTAATATTACAAATAGAATATATTTTTAAAATTAAACAGACATTTGTAAAAAGTATAAAATTACAACAATTAAAAAATAAAATGCCTCTGGAATGAAATCAACATTTTTAGTCTGGGTGGACCAGCAGGTATAAGAGTCCTATATGTCTGCATGCTCCACTGAGTCAGTCCATTTGCACATGGACAATGCCCATGTGATAATTTTACACTAGCAGATATTGACATTTGAGAACAAAGAAATAATTGCTATAAGCCAAATTAACAAGATGATGCTATTTATATGATTTTAATTTAAAATGAGTTTATAAGAACATATTGCGTGGTAATTGGTATGTTTATAAAGAGCACATACAGGCAAAGATGCCACGAAACATTTTACAGATACAAAGTATTATATCTTTATGTTAAAGTATTGTTAATTGTATAAGTAAATACAATTAGTATTAATATAAATAAAAATGTAAATACTTTCTTCGCTGCATACAATGATCCTGAGCCAGGCATACAAAATAAACTTGATTTATTGAAAATTGACATGTCTCATGTAATGTTTAGATTCATCTAATATAGTAATAATATAAAATAGTGATAATACCGTTTCAATAAATAAATAATATTGAATTGCATTAGCACTTCATATAATAAAATATGAAAGTGTGATTATTTGAGCTTGACAGTAACATATTGCTCTAGGGAGAGAGTGTATCAATTGGAAAACCATTATGAATTTTAAACTCCTTATCCCCTGAACTCCGGCATAAAAGTTCAATGCCTAAACTTCTAGCCATCTTCTCCACTCCAGTCTATTGTAATTATGTTTTAAATTTTCACGCTGGTGGCTTGTTAATTACAAAAACATGAAAAACGTGGTTATAAATAAAAAGTACTAGCATTAACAATAATAGTATATGGAAAAGTATATAAAGAAAATACAGTTACATACTGCACATATGTGTGGTGTTTCATTCTGTCTGAATGATCTAAAACACTGAGCGGTTGCATGACCCCCATCATTTTCAGGATTTGGAGAAATTTTAAAACAGAAACAAGAAAATACCCATATAAATATATACAATTTAGACTAAGTTATTATTATAAAAAGTTTACTATTATCATATTAATTCAGTATATTTTATAGATAAATCCCAATTACCACTCATATACACAAACACACATGCACACACTTTCCTAAATTCTATCTTCCTCACAACCTAACATAATTCACACATTTATTTCATGGTTAAATGCACAAAATATTTTTTTAAACTTTTTTTAAGATAATCAGCTAAGACTAAGCAAGAAAACTCAAACTGTCATAAATTTTGGATTTATAGATTTATTGAACGATCGTCAAAGTGCAAATTGTTTGCAGTTCTTATCACTGATTACCAAACAACTTCATTTTTTTTTTTGTTTGGTTGGTTGTTTTGTTTGTGCGGCATTTAACAATTCTATCCAGGAAAACAGAATGAACACGAACACTATCGGCGATACACAACGATCAATCTCTCCTCGCAGTATCAAATATCAGAGTTCATGACAGAGCTTGATGATCAAGGAATTTATAGAATAAAAACAAAAAAAGCGAGAACAGTCAGTTCTTTGGTTAGGGAACTGATAATCAATTGCTCACAACTGTCAATAGCAGGAATTAAAAAAACTGCAGTACCGGCGATTTGTCACGTGTTGGATCCCCGGACAAGGGAAGTAAAGTCGGTCTTCAGTTATTACAAAAAGACAGTTTGTACCACACAATGTGAAAAACTGATGTTTTTGTACTTCCCCACCCCACTCACAAAGAAGTGGACACAATTTTCAAACAGAAGATTGAGAGGGCATATTGGGAGTAACAGCCCACGTGGTAATAAGGGACCCTCTTGGCAAAATTGGTGTCGTGTGCAAAGGTTCTTCGGCCAGCTTACTAGTGAGAACGTTGCAGAACGTTTGAGAACATAATAATGTGATTCTTACCAAACGAAGGAAAAAAATGTTTTACTAGACAATGCTGCGAGTATACGCAAAACCGATACCATAGTATTTTATACAGATCAGCCAATTCATGTGCAAGATGAAGAAAAAGAATTAGAATTGTGGGAAGCCTTAAACACTTAAGTCATTACGTCAGTTATCTATCATGTGAACTCAAGCGGACCTCCAATTAAGAGACTAAAGGTGTCGAGACATTGCTCTGTAGGAGGTGGTCGGAACGACACATAACTATTTTTAGTGACTGAATAAAAGTAAAGCGTCTCGGTAAGTCAGGTATCTAAACAGAAAGTCTGATAGTGATACGTTAAGCTGCAGCTATGTTCTGAGAGTAATCTTAATTTCATTAAATGACATGTCAACGTAATTGTCCTTAGGTAAACAGTAACAATTGTTTAACAGCAAGGCATAACATTCTTTTATTTGTCTTACCTGGAATCCAAACATAAAATAATAGACATATTTATCTTATGTCCCAGATGGAAATTTAATCTGAGACCAGACTCAATAAGAGCAAAGAAAGAGGAATTTAAAACACAACAACAACATAATATGTTGAGTCAAAAGTAAAGTCACAACACAATCATTACAAGGCTGATCAGTAAGTTTAACATTAACGGTCTCTGAAATCCCATCGAAGTCATGCTGTGATGTTAGTGAATTAATGAGTGACATTGTATCTTTCGATTCACACTGTCAGAGGTGCGTTCAAATGCAGAAATGGACGCCAGTTATACACTGTTTCTCTGAATACTAACACACACGTGCAAATAATTAAATGGTATTCGTACGCTGTGCTGAACACATCGTTTTTATTTCTACACTTCTTAGTTGTGATCTTTCGAGCAGTGTACTGCTCAAGACGCCAGTGAAATACATGATTATTTCTTGTGACATCACTTGCAATATATAGGGGAAAGGTAGGGGCGGTGACGGGAGAGGGGAAGGGAGATATGACAGCTGTTTCTTTGAGGTTTGAACTGGCAGTTAGTAGGTCTAAGTGCAAATATGACAGAACGTCTAACGATCGGACAACATACACCACGAAACAAGCTAAGCATATCCGGTGCTTGTAGTTCACTCGGTCAGGCACTAACAACGCGCGAGCACATATACACCGATAAACACACACACACACACACACACACACACATACACACACACACACACACACACACACACACACACACACACACACACACACACACACACACACATATGCCTAAAGGTCACATAGCACACTCATATACACAGGTTCTGATACATATTATCCCATGCTAAGCCATGAGTTAGAGATTAGATTGAGGGGGGGGGGGAATACAAAAATGACTGTCATACGCAATCAGGGTGCATAATGGTATGTTCTAAAACATATACACTTATAAACACGTGCACTCATACACACACACACATATACAAATACCTACACATATAAACACATATACAAACGCACATCCATATATATATTCATACACACTACACATATACAGATATATACACACATATATACATACATGTACAAACACACATATAAATAAATATATGTACAAATATAATTTAAGTACGTATACATATGCCATCAAAATAAAATTCAGAAAGTAAATTAATATTTTCTTTCAGGTAGTTACGGAGAACACTTTTGGATTAGCGCAATGATATTAAATTTCAAGAAATACGTGTAATATTAGAAGTGCTTTTTATTTCTTATTACTCGAGGCTTTTTATTCTGAATCTTTTTAGGGAAAAGATCGGCTTGTAGGGATGATTGAAGGAATGACACCTAGGGAGCAATTATTGGAGCAGTAGGAAACTTCAAATAGTACTATTCAGAAGACTAGGGGCCTGTAGGGTAGGGTAGAGTTTGAAGGAACAGTAAGACAGCCCAAGACGCCGTTCATTATGGAGCGGTAGGAAACACCTACAAGAAAATGTAGAGCATAGGAATGTAAAATGCGTGACACAAAGGTAGGCAACTACAGGATCGCATAATGACGCAATAAGGACCTACAATGAGTTCGAGACGGAAGAGTAAAACTACAAGGAATGTGCCATATAACAGAAGGAAACTACAAAATATGTGTTATATATCAACAGAGAACTACAACGTGTATGCTACGTATCAGTAGTCGCCTAAGAAAATGTGCTGTGTAACAATAATGAATTATAGGGAGTGTGGTAGGGAACAACGGGGAATGTGTTGTAAAACAGTAATGAACCTAACGAATGTGTGATATTCCAATAGGGTACTGAAAGGAGTGCGTTATGTAACAGCAGAGAACTATCAGCATTCTGAGAACTATCAGCTTGATAGAACAGTAGGGAAGTACAAGGACGACGTGAGAGAACAGTAGTGAAGTACAAGGACGACGTGAGAGAACAGTAGTGAAGTACAAGGACGACGTGAGAGAACAGTAGTGAAGTACAAGGACGACGTGAGAGAACAGTAGGGAAGTACAAGGACGACGTGAGAGAACAGTAGTGAAGTACAAGGACGACGTGAGAGAACAGTAGGGAAGTACAAGGACGACGTGAGAGAACAGTAGTGAAGTACAAGGACGACGTGAGAGAACAGTAGGGAAGTACAAGGACGACGTGAGAGAACAGTAGTGAAGTACAAGGACGACGTGAGAGAACAGTAGGGAAGTACAAGGACGACGTGAGAGAACAGTAGTGAAGTACAAGGACGACGTGAGAGAACAGTAGGGAAGTACAAGGACGACGTGAGAGAACAGTAGTGAAGTACAAGGACGACGTGAGAGAACAGTAGGGAAGTACAAGGACGACGTGAGAGAACAGTAGGGAAGTACAAGGACGGCGTGATAGAGCAACAGGAAAGTACAAGGACGGCATGATGGAACATCGTTAATCTGTTCAGATTTTGATTTGTTCATTAACTTATGTCATATGAATAATACTTTAAAATTAGCCTTTGCTTGTGACCACATATTATATATCAAATTTTTCTTGTTTAATTTGAATTTTAAATACTTTTTTATTTACTTGTTACACTTCCACTTCTTAATTCAACGAGAAGGAGATATGCGGTGGGGTGGGGGGTTAATTTTAATTGTGTTAACAAGTCAGACAGTAGATAGTTTGGGAAGTGTCCACCTGAGCTGAGGATTTCAGACAGCAGTAGTGGATGACAAAGCGGATTTCAGACAGCAGTAGTGGATGGCAAAGTGGATTTCAGACAGCAGTAGTGGATGACAAAGTGGATTTCAGATAGCAGTAGTGGAGGACATACTGGTTGTATCGGAGCAGTAATGGATGACAAAGCGGATTTCAGACAGCAGTAATGGATGAAAAATCGGATTTCAGACAGCAGTAGTGGAAGACATATTGGTCGTGTTGGAGCTGTAATGAATGACAAATCGGATTTCAGACAACAGTAGTGGAGGACATATTGGTCGTGTTGGAGCAGTAATGGATGACAAAGCGGATTTCAGACAGCAGTAGTGGAGGACATATTAGTCGTGCTGGAGCAGTAATGACAAAGTGGATTTCAGAGAGCAGTAGTGGAGGACAAAGCGGATTTCAGAGAGGAGTAGTGGAAGACATATTGGTCGTGTTAGAGCAGTAATGGATGAAAAGCGGATTTCAGAGAGCAGAAGTAAACCTTGTGGAGCAGGTCTATTTTACTGGCACACGCATTCTTTTGTATTTTCTTGCAAAAGCGATCCTATAAAATTCGTAAAATCTAATGCAAATCAATCCTGTAAAATGCGTAAATTCTAAGTGCAAATCAATCCTATATAATCCATACAATCCTAAATAACAACTGTTTTATTTTCCGTCCTTTGTCAGTTCAAAAATTGCCAGCGAACATAGCGGTTGGTACTTTTGTACAATGCAATCTTATTCTCTAGCGCAAAGAAATCTTGCCCGCATTACGAGGTTTTTACTACAACGTTACTGTCTAGAACATGCTAGTTTTGCATAACATCACGAAATCTTGCCCGCATTACGAGGTTTTTACTACAACGTTACTGTCTAGAACATGCTAGTTTTGCATAACATCACGAAATCTTGCCCGCATTACGAGGTTTTTACTACAGCGTTACTGTCTAGAACATGCTAGTTTTGCATAACATCATGAAATCGTGCCCACATTACGAGTTTTCAGAATGCAGCACAAATCTAAATCATAGAAAAGGTCCAATATACCACGCGCGACCGTTTTGTTTGCAATTTATTATAATCCGAAAATCATGAGTCTATTTTAATACAAAATAATGATTCCAAAATAAGGAAATATTAATTTAACAGATGGTAATGATAGAAAGACGAAATTTAAAATAATATTCGAAAGATTTTTTCTTCTCTAAAAATACGCAAAAACATTTTTCGATTTTAGTTTTGTTTAGATTTTCCTTCTTATAAAAGGGACTTCAAACTACACATGAATACGTTTGCTTTCGTTTTCTATAATGTTGGGAACCATTTACATATTCATTTAAACTTATTTGCAAATAGATATTTTCTGTTCGCTGCATTCTTCGCTTGCTGACAGGGCGACTCGGAAGCAATTTCTTGTACAGGAATAATCCATAACAATATAGTTTTTCAATCAATTACATGAGCCGTGGAATAATACTGTAATATAGCATTGTCTTAGACTACATGTACTACTTTCCTCCTAATATAATTCGATGAAAATTGTCTTTTGTCTCTTGCAATATTTGTTTATATCTTCTTTCTCTCATTCTAAATCTCTTAATTACTGAGTTGTCCACTGCCACATCCATTGGATAAAATCTATAACATCATATGAAATACTAAGCACTTTTCGTGGCTGGATTTTCTTAGCCAAAGGACGGATCTTAAGCAAAGTCTTCACTCAGAATTTGTTTTTAATTTTCAAGTCTCACCAAAGCATTTCTTTTTAAAGTGACTTCACGCTTGACCAATTCATTGAACAAAATCTATGACGTCAATGCGAACCAATACCAAGTTGGTGAACGTCTTATCTCCCGGCAAACATTTTTCCATCAGTCAATGTTCGACGAAGCAAAGTTTCTTTTTAGGGAGTGTGCAGCAATCCAATCCACTGAGAACGAAATTCACAGGGTATCAATTTTATGCAGCCTAGAGACTAGTGTACCTTTGGCAGATTGTTGCATGTGAGCGCAGGAGAAGAAAAAGACGAACAAAATAAAGGGTTGATTGATTTCTCTTCCGTCTGTTTCTGGAAACTAGTCCCGTTTCACAGTCATACGTAGCACAAATAATAAGCAGACGCACAACAAAGATGACACGTCACGGTCTAGTCCCATTTCTCAGTCACACGTCGCACAAATAATAAACAGACGCACAACAAAGATGACACATCACGGAACATTCTAGTCCTAGGGTAAACACGTAAAATTTAAAATCTAGCTCGGAGCCCCAGACTTCTATAGTGGATAAAGTCCCTACAGCCAGTACACATATGACGTAACGGGACAACACACGAAGAGTTAAAATCGATACTTTAAAGAAATTCAATAAGAGATAAGTTGAAAAGTGAAAGGAAACGATAAAGTTAACAATTTCACTAAGATAAACAATGTCTTTTTAGAGTCATCACAATCAGTGAAGAGTTCCAGTGCACTGGTACAGCAAGGTTAATGTATCACAATGTTTGTTAAAGCAATGGCAATGACTTCAAGAGTTTCATGTATTTCAAACTTAACTATCGATTCAGATGACCTAGAGCATGACGACAGCATCACTGTGTAGTCTCTGTCAAGTGTGGTTTGAGGTCTACTAGAAGTGGACCACAGCATATAGATACTACATTTGAGACGACGAGTAACCTTTCTTTCAGTTGGGTCAAAACAACATAGAGGAAGCAGTTTGTGAACAATCTTGTTTTTGAACTGGTCAGGCTGTGACAAAGTTTAGGAGTGATGGAGGAGTGAGAGGCCTTTCTTTCAGCTGCAGCCATTCCATCCATGACAATTTGCCAGGCTGGAGATAGAGCAATACTGTTCCTCTTTTTATATATCATTTGTAATGGTGTCACTCGAACTCGAACTCATTCAGACAGTTTAGAAAGATGAGGAAAAGTCAGACAAACTCACTCTCACGTGCTCTCTCGTTCAAACATTAATATAAATAATATGAGAACAATATGTATTTAAATAAGATGTGGAAAAAGATATTAGTTTTAATAACAACAGACTAGAGAAACCTCCACTACTAACCTCTGCTAGCAGTATCTCCTGAATTATAAAATCCAAGGAAAATTATCCCCACAAGAACACAGACTAAGAAATATTCACTCTGGGAAGTTTTACTATTGGCAAAATATACTCTTTAGAAAAGATGCTCAGCCGGGATGAAGACAATCTAATTTTGGCTTTCCCCATTGCACTTATTTATGCATTCTACCAGCTGTTGACAGTGATTTGTTTACTCTGTTGACATGCCGTGCCTCCAGCCAGAGTTTAGGCAATGGTCAAGAGACAAGGGTCCTCTTGCTCAGACACTGATATTTTGAGCAAAGTGGCCAGAGCAGTGACAAGCTGGATTAGGAATTGCATAAAACTAACGATCTGGGGGGTTTGACGCTAAGTTTAATTAAAGTGTCAGAACGTTGAGTTAGAAAACTGATTGTAAGAATTTAGAGTGACAAAGTCACAACTATTACTCCTATTTTAATTATTATGATTATATTTGAAATATTATCATGAATTAAAATGTGTTACGTTTCCAGTATTTATTTAAAGACCCTGCTTAGAATAATTAAAAGACTTTAAATATAATTAATTCTTCCTCTCATATTCTACGCAGACTGGTTGCTCAATTTATTATCTGACTAATTAAAAGTGCGTCTTGTAGTTCAGACGACAAATTTACAGACTAATAAACTGCGAACTTTTAGCTAGATTTGAAAACAGTTAAATCCCTCTAAATTAATATGCACTCGTCATCAATCTTTCTGCTCATCCGCCCCCATTCAAATCTAAGAATTAATCTAATTGGTCTATTGTGCATAGAAATCAACTACTAAGAGGTATTAACAAAGAAAATAAGATTTAATAAAGTTTAACAAATTAACAATAAATCGAATGCAACGCGAATAGTCTTCACTCTGTCTTTACGCGCCTATGCCTGATTTTTGTCAATCTAAATTGCCAGAAAAGTGTTCCTTTGAGATCTGTACACTTGATTTTGCACTTAGCTCTATTCTTGTATCCTTGGTCTCAACACTCAGTCATGCTGATTCGTTCCCTCAGTCCCCCTTTAACGACACACGTGGTGCATAAGGAATGATGTCCCTTTGTTAGTGGCTAGGAACTGGAATTTTTGCAGCATGGCCCTCAGAGTGGATTTCGACACGCTTACACCAATAAGCTAATGCAGGTGAGGCATGGTGAAACATGAACCATGAGCCGACCTGTGGATGCAACGTGTTTGGATATAATTCTCAACCTAACAGGTCCTACCTAGGCATGGCTCAATTAAATGCGCTGAACAAAGAGTTTCGACCTCGCGTCGCTTACAATTAGATTTTAGAAAAAATATAATCGTCTCACATGTGTTCCATTTAACAGTCATGACGTATGAAGCAATAAAATAGATACAACGTTAAATTAATGTTCATACAAGAGGTAATTCAAACCGACAGAGCGCTTCACAATTTACAATTAAAATTACACGCAATAATTGAATTACATGAAGAATTCATATCGAGCGCAGCATTCTGGCTCTTAGTGAATTAAAACAATATAAATTAAAGTACAGAAATGGAAAAATGGTTACAATAAATTTATATTCCGTAACATATAGGTTTTCAGCTATTTCTCTGAACCATGCTCAAGTGTATATGGAAATCATATAATACATAGCACAAATACATACTTAAACAATACATAGGCAAATACTATTAAATAAAATGATACCTTTGAGAGAAGTCGAAGGGTACCTTGATTCTCTATGGCGCCGGCTGCCTCTCACGACCCGAGTAAGCTGATGGAATTAGCTAAAATGTGCTCGAAGTGAGGGAGCGGAAGCGTGGGGGTACATATATAGAAAGGTATATTGCGTATCACGTGACTGTTCGCAAAGCATGTGGTTGGTTCGAGAACTGGACAATGGTCCTAAAGTTACATAACATCTTGACCTGTTCTGGAAGCACCTAGAAAAAGGAAGCTTTGAACAAAGGGGTCAAGGGTTTCAAATATTCGAATTTGAAGTAAACAAGGCAAGTGGGTCACGAAGTCGGACAATTTTATCAGACTGTGACACCCCCTTGCTTTTGAGGCGTTTATCTTGCCAAAGATAAAATGCCTCCTACAAATTATGTATGATAAAATGTAGAAGTCCACAATGAAGAAAAATTTACACAAAAAAAATTTCGACATTCCTAGAAATAAAGTGTGCAACTATATTTCATATTTACAGGAAGGAATCCGTAGGGTTCAGTTAATTGATTAAACAACATTCTATCAGTACCGGCACTTGATGGCATCAAGCACGACTCATGTAATCTGCGCCAACATTCAAAGACCCTTTGATGTAATGAATATTTGCGTCATACTGTGTCAGAAACAAAGACCAACGCATTAAACGGCTGTTCGTAAATTGCGCCTGTCCGAGAAAGGCCAACGGCTGGTGATCGCACTCAATGACAAAGGTTTTTCCGTACAAATAGTTTTCGAACTTTTTTATGGCCCAAACTATTGCAAGACATTCCTTTTCACTGGTGGAATATTTCTGTTCAGTAGTTGTGAGTTTACGGCTTGCATATGCAACTGGGTGTTTGGTGTCATTGTGTTCTTGTAATAACACTGCTCCTAATCCTGTGTTGCTAGCATCAGTCCTTAACAAGAATGGTTTTGTCAGATCTGGCAGTTTAACAACTAAATCTGAAGTCAGTCTAGATTTCAGTGTGTCAAAAGCGTTTTGGCATGCATCAGTCCACACTACTTTTGTAGGCATATTCTTACGTGTCAAGTCAGTCAGAGGACATGCAATGGCACTAAAATCTGGTACGAATTTTCTGTAGTAGTTAGCAAGACCAAGAAAACTTCTAACTTGTGTTTTTGTTAGCGGTTGTGAAGTGTCCTTAAGTTGTGCTATCTTAGCTTCACTTGGCGACATAGTTCCATGACTCAACTTGTGTCCCAAGAAGTCTAAGGAGAATTGTGCTATTTCACACTTCGTAGGGCGGGCAGTGAGGTTGGCTTGTTTTAATCTGGCTAGCACATCTCGTAAGAGTGTTAAGTGCTCCTCCCATGTCTGGGTGCCTAGAATTAAATCATCCATGAAGTTCTCAACTCCACGTCCGTACAGTGGTTCTAACAATGACCGCATCATTTTAGAAAAAATGCTTGGAGCGTTTGAAACTCCGAAAGGCATAACTTTCCATGTGTAGTTTCCTACTGGTGTAGTGAAAGCTAGTATGTGTCGATCAGTGTCCTTGACCTTGATTTGCCAAAAACCGCGTGACAAATCTATTTTGGTATAGTAATGAGCGTTAGCTAGCTTAGTGAAGATGAGATCCGGATCAGGAAGAGGTTCGGCACAAAACTCTGTCACTTGATTGAGTTTGCGGTAGTCTACGCAAAAACGGAACGAGTTATCACGTTTTTTAATCAACACGATGGGTGATCCGTAGGCACTGTCAGTCTTCTCTATGACCCCTAGATCTAGCATAGTCTTAATCTCACGTCTAACGTCATCTATCTTAGCGTGTGGCAACGGATACGGCTTCAAACGTATCGGTTTGTTGTCAGTCAGCTTCAGTGAAAATTCTATTAAGTCTGTCAACCCTGGTTTGTCTGTCAGAGTAGATGAGAACTCATTAAGCAATTCATTCACTTCTTTTTTCTGTCTTTCTGTCAAGGCTTCATTTACCCTAACGTCTTTGACAGTTTCGTCCGTCTGTAGAGGACAGTTTGGTAAAGTACCAGTGACGCAATCAGTATCCCCCTCGTCTTCTGTAACTATCGTCGCTACGACAAAATCAGCTTGAGTGGTTTGATCCTCACGGCTTATGTACTTTTTGAGTAGGTTAACATGAAAGATTTTCTCTCTCTTTCCTGTCTGCACCTTATAGTTCAGTCCCCCTAGCTTGGCGGTAACTACAAAGGGTCCTTTCCATTTCATCTGAAGTTTGTTATGTGCTTCAGGAAGCAACAGTAACACTTTGTCATTAACTTCAAATTCTCTAGGTTTGGTGTGCTTATTGTAATATTCTGCCTGTCTAGACTGAGCTATCGTCAAGTTTTCCCGTGCTATCTTGCCTATAGTTTCAAGACGGTTTCTTAAGTCAGTGACGTATGTATAAGTTGTCTTAACTTCGTCATCTGTCTTTTCATCAGTCCAAAGTGCCTTCAAAATCATCATCGGTCCGCGTACAGTACGTCCGTAAAGTAGCTCAAATGGTGAAAACCCGGTGGAAGATTGTGGCACCTCCCTATATGCAAATAGTAGGGCAGGGATGTATCTGTCCCAGTCTTTCGGTTTATCAGTGGCGAGCTTTTTAAGTGCTGTTTTTAATGTCCCATTGTATTTTTCAATCAGACCATTTGCCTGGGGGTGGTATGGTGTGCAAGTAAGATGTTTGATGGAAAGTAAACGATTTACTTCCTTCATTACGTTGCCTATGAATTGACTCCCCTGATCCGTCAAAATTTCAGTAGGAATTCCAACACGACTCCAAAGACCGAAAAGGGCTTCGGCGACAGTTTCAGTATCAATATTTTTCAATGGTACTGCGTCGGCGAATCTTGTTGCGTAATCAATAGTGGTCAGCACGTATCGATTACCTCTCGTTGATGTGGGTATTATAGGCCCAATCAAATCCAATGCTACGCGCTTGTAGGGTTCACTGATCAGTTCAGGCTCTCCTAACGGTGCGGGTCTGATTGAATTTTTAGACTGTGTTCTCTGGCATGTGTCGCAACTTAACACGAATCTACGGATATCGGCAGTGATGTCCGGCCAATAAAACTCACTTGTAATACGACTAGTTGTTTTTTGTACACCCATGTGTGCACCAAAAAGACTCTCATGACCTAATCGTAATACGTCATTTCGTTTGGTTTGTGGAACGACTAATTGTTTCCGAAATTCGTCTCCCACTTTCGAATAGCGGTACAATAAACCCTTTTTCAGAATAATGCACGCTTTCTTATTCGAATCGTCAGTGTTGACGTCACTAACAAGTACAGCTTGCTTGCGTAACTTGTATAGTGTTTCGTCCTCAGCTTGTAATATTTTAATCTCGCTAACTGTTGCTTTATCTACGGCTGGTGCGGCAGACATCGGTGCAGTTACAGATTTGTCTTTACTACTCGCTGCTCTGGTTACAGCGTTAACCAGTGGTGGTTCAGTTGAAGTTTGTTTTTTGCATGGCAAAACATACTTGCAACCAAGGATCACGTCATGCGGTGAGTTTTCCATAACTGCCGCTTTGACTGTTCCTTCTACAAAGTCTGAAACAATCGAGACTTCAGCTACTGGTAAAATGTCTTGCTCGCCGTTTGCAAAGGTGACAGAGATTGTCTCCCCTGTGTAGTCGGTACGGTTAACTAATGATGCATTTACTATAGCGTCCAGCTCACACCCTGTATCAAGCAAAGCGATTGTATCGTGACCGTTTGCCTGTACTGGTGTTCGATTCGACTTTTCTGTTTTAGGTGTATGACTTTCTACTGCGTAAACCTTAGCTGTTTTCTTTTCAGGACATGTTCGTGAAAAATGGCCACTATCACCACAAGTGTAACATGCAAGATTCTTTTTATCTTTCTGTTTGTCGGACTTGTTTTTAGTGTCGGGTTTAGATGTTTTATCATCACGCTCATTAGGTGCCTTCCCGTCATTTTTCTTATCCTTTCGAGTCTGCGGTTCGTTCGGTCGAGACTTGTTGTTCGCGTGTGCGTTCGAGAATTGAGAATGTGCGTCATCAAAGCGATCGGCGGCGTTGCCTATCTCCTCTAGCGTAGATTTTTCCCTTATTGCTAAGTGAATCAGTAGATCTGATTTGTATGACCCGAGAATATGGTCTTTTACCATTTCATCCCTAAGACCTGCGTATGTCTGTGGAGTTTCGGCTAGATCTATCCATCTTTGGAACAAGTCAGCTACGCGTCGTATGTACTGTGCGTGCGTCTCTGAACTGGCTTTAGTGGCCTGTTTAAACTTACGTCGGTATGTATCTGCTGTGAGTTTGTAACGTTTCAATAATGCGGCCTTGACTGTGTCGTAATTATCTGACTCAGAATCGCTAAGCTTATTGAATTCGTTTTTCGCACTGCCCTGCAATAACCCCGATAAATTTATCGCCCAATGTTCCGCTGGAATGTTTGTTGCTCTGGCTAACTTTTCAAACGTTTTTAAATACGCGTCTATTTGATCTTTGTTCTCATCAAATGGGACCATATTTATCTTTGGAATGATATTTTCAATTCTACTGTGATTATTTCCATCGCTAGAACGCGAATCACCACTGCTTCTGCGGTCACGGTTTGGATTGGTAACTTCTAGTTTCTTCACTTCCCATTCTAACCGTTTTATTTCCGCGTCTGCTGCGATGCGTTTAGCTTCTGTGTCCGCTGCGATACGTTTTGTTTCGATGTCGGCTAATCTTTCAGCTTCTAACCTTTTAGCTTCTGCGTCAGCTGCGATGCGTTTAGCTTCAGTTTCGGCTAGTTTTTCAGCTTCTAACTTCTTCAGTTCGCGATTAGCAATACGTTCTTCTCTTTCTATCTCTTGCCTTTCTTTGTCCGCTTTTTCTACTCTCTCCTTTTCTGCTTTTTCCGCTTTCTCTAGCTCAGTTTTGATGTAGCTAGTCAGTTCGTCACCCTGGTATCCTATCATGATACCGGCTTCTTTCAGGTCTTCGATAACCTGTTTGCGATCCATTTTACTGTCTTAGCGCGCTGGCTACAATAAGAATGTATCTCGTGAATTGTGTGTTTTAACCGTCGGCGATAACTCCGCTTATCCCGAAAATAACTTTTAGGCTACAA
The DNA here is from genome assembly GCA_028829895.1 of Sinotaia quadrata. Taxonomy (NCBI): domain Eukaryota; kingdom Metazoa; phylum Mollusca; class Gastropoda; order Architaenioglossa; family Viviparidae; genus Sinotaia; species Sinotaia quadrata. Next base: position 45,129,697 of record CM054179.1, read on the forward strand.
CCTTACAAAAATTATTTAATTTACTCAGAACACCTTCCGAAATAAATTACGCGTTAACTCTTTACACGTTTCACCTGCTTGTCACAGTGTCCGCTGTTCCAAGACTTCCGTAATGTCACGGCTCCTACCATACAACATTACACATTATATCTAGCACCCTAAATATAATAGTCCGAAGTCTGTTACTACCGATAACTCTCCTAGCTGGCGGTATAACCTTCGACTCCTCACAATGAAGTACTCAGTAACACAATACTAAATAAATCATTCAATAGCTAACATGACATATTTAACTACGCTTAAATATATCAACATTAACTAACATGCACGCTACTCTGCAAAGGAATACATGCACATGTCACAACAAAAGCAAAGAAAATCAGTGATACAAAAATCAAAAGAACAATTGGCAATTTCTGTTCGTTCGTTCGTTTCTAGGTTATGATGCGCCCTATGTATAAAAATGTTACAATTTACAATTTAATACATATCAATCCCGCGACGACCCACACTTGTTACGTTTCCAGTATTTATTTAAAGACCCTGCTTAGAATAATTAAAAGACTTTAAATATAATTAATTCTTCCTCTCATATTCTACGCAGACTGGTTGCTCAATTTATTATCTGACTAATTAAAAGTGCGTCTTGTAGTTCAGACGACAAATTTACAGACTAATAAACTGCGAACTTTTAGCTAGATTTGAAAACAGTTAAATCCCTCTAAATTAATATGCACTCGTCATCAATCTTTCTGCTCATCCGCCCCCATTCAAATCTAAGAATTAATCTAATTGGTCTATTGTGCATAGAAATCAACTACTAAGAGGTATTAACAAAGAAAATAAGATTTAATAAAGTTTAACAAATTAACAATAAATCGAATGCAACGCGAATAGTCTTCACTCTGTCTTTACGCGCCTATGCCTGATTTTTGTCAATCTAAATTGCCAGAAAAGTGTTCCTTTGAGATCTGTACACTTGATTTTGCACTTAGCTCTATTCTTGTATCCTTGGTCTCAACACTCAGTCATGCTGATTCGTTCCCTCAGTCCCCCTTTAACGACACACGTGGTGCATAAGGAATGATGTCCCTTTGTTAGTGGCTAGGAACTGGAATTTTTGCAGCATGGCCCTCAGAGTGGATTTCGACACGCTTACACCAATAAGCTAATGCAGGTGAGGCATGGTGAAACATGAACCATGAGCCGACCTGTGGATGCAACGTGTTTGGATATAATTCTCAACCTAACAGGTCCTACCTAGGCATGGCTCAATTAAATGCGCTGAACAAAGAGTTTCGACCTCGCGTCGCTTACAATTAGATTTTAGAAAAAATATAATCGTCTCACATGTGTTCCATTTAACAGTCATGACGTATGAAGCAATAAAATAGATACAACGTTAAATTAATGTTCATACAAGAGGTAATTCAAACCGACAGAGCGCTTCACAATTTACAATTAAAATTACACGCAATAATTGAATTACATGAAGAATTCATATCGAGCGCAGCATTCTGGCTCTTAGTGAATTAAAACAATATAAATTAAAGTACAGAAATGGAAAAATGGTTACAATAAATTTATATTCCGTAACATATAGGTTTTCAGCTATTTCTCTGAACCATGCTCAAGTGTATATGGAAATCATATAATACATAGCACAAATACATACTTAAACAATACATAGGCAAATACTATTAAATAAAATGATACCTTTGAGAGAAGTCGAAGGGTACCTTGATTCTCTATGGCGCCGGCTGCCTCTCACGACCCGAGTAAGCTGATGGAATTAGCTAAAATGTGCTCGAAGTGAGGGAGCGGAAGCGTGGGGGTACATATATAGAAAGGTATATTGCGTATCACGTGACTGTTCGCAAAGCATGTGGTTGGTTCGAGAACTGGACAATGGTCCTAAAGTTACATAACATCTTGACCTGTTCTGGAAGCACCTAGAAAAAGGAAGCTTTGAACAAAGGGGTCAAGGGTTTCAAATATTCGAATTTGAAGTAAACAAGGCAAGTGGGTCACGAAGTCGGACAATTTTATCAGACTGTGACAAAATGATTTTATCTTTAGAGTGATTTTAATAAAATGTGAGAAGGTGGGCCAACATGCCACAGTACCCTTCGCATAAAAATCCAGACTGTACAAATATGTTTGTTAATTCGTTCTTGCACAAATCCATTTCTAAAAAATCCATAACGTCATTTGATATTAAGGATTACACATCTGCTTGATTGTGTGATCCAGTGGACAGCGACAACCAGGCGACACTTGCAATTTTTATCTCCCCATTTCAATATATGTTTAGGAAAGGAAACATCTATCTATCTATCTATCTATCTATCTATCTATATATCTATCTATCTATCTATCTATCTATCTATCTATCTATCTATCTATCTATCTATCTATCTATCTATCTATCTATCTATCTATCTATCTATCTATCTGTCTATCTGTCTGTGTATATTCTTTGAGCATGTATTAGAAAACAGATATTGCAAGTTCACCTTAGTATTCATGTAAAAGAGAATGCAATATGCATACAGCATAATTACATTAAGTACGGCACGCTATTTACATCCCACTCAAGTGAGTTATGAAGTGAAATTTACTTAGCAGTTACATAAATCGATTGGTACACACAACTGCCTATTAGCTACTAATGCTTTGGTTTGGAAATTGCGTATTCCATTAGTTGTATTGTGTGCTCCAAAAATCAGTCTTGCACAAAATTAATTAATGGAATTCCGATTAACAGACTAATAAAACACGTCAAGCTTTTACTGGCTTGGAGATGTCGAAATGTGAGGTTTGTTTCTCCTTCTGTTTTATTTGTTTTAAAAACAAATATCTCTTTGAAGTCCTAAAGACAAAGTACATGTATTACTGGCGCTTATTCCAAAAATACATTCATGCAATGGTAATTGGAGCTATGTTGTTGCGGGCAGGTAATCGGTCTTATCAGTCGGACAAGAGGGTTCCACCTTATTTACTTTTTGTCGCTGTCACTAGATTTTGATAGAGAGGTACATAAACGACTTTTTCTTCATTTAACAATTTAAGCCAAATCGACATATTCACCCACCACTCTCGTCGTTCTCATCCATTTCTGGTAAGTCGCAATAGTTTTACTGTCGCTAAGTCTTGTTTTCAAGACTCATATCTGGTAAGTCGCAATAGTTTTACTGTCGCTTAGTAATGTTTTCAAGACTCATTTCCGTCATTATCGTGGTCAGAAGATTCAACAAGCATAGAGAATATTGCCAGGCACGGCATAAATATTAATCACACACTTCAAACCGACCAACCCATGTATTTCAGTCATCGTCAGAAAATCGCAAAAGGAGAATGAAGAATTCTGATCTGGGTCAAAAGGCAAGAGTATCTAGTTTAGTCAGAACGCTTTCGTCTTGGGTTGTGGCCTTTTAATTTACTATCTTTTGATGTTTAATATAAGAACCCCACCCACACCGTACCTTGCCTAGTTGCAAACCCAAAAGTGGAGGGAAATAAAAATATGAAATAAAATGTTAGCAAATAAAATGATTTTTTTTGTACAAACTGTTGTGCATCTCTTGGTGTTTTGTGTGTGTAGGTGGGTGAAAATGATTTGACTACGATTCCGAATACCAAATGCACATACCGTTCTTGTACACATTTTCCATAGTACAATCACGTGATTTGTTCTAAAGCTAAACCAATAAATCAATAAATCGTTCGCAAAATGCGCTAAAACCAACTGACGCACAGCTTAGTTTCCTTGACGCACAGCTTATTTCCTTGAATCACCTAGCGCAGATGTCTGCTTCCTAATTACCAAAGAACACGAGCACGGATCGAGATAACTCCCTCTTGGAGGTCGTACATAATTAGAAACTACAAAAACCTGTAACGATTCTTACTCTGCTGTTATGCTGCAGTAGCATTGATTTTTCAGATTCCGGTAATATAAAATGTTGCACATTTGAAGATGACTAATTAAGATCGTATGAATATTGTTGATTTTTAACAAATGAAATATAGAACATATTCTCTACTTTTGAAATACAGAAAGGGAAAAAAGAAAATGAAAACGAAACTATAAGTGCAAAAAGTATATAAGTACACGACATTTATTTGGAAATTATTAGATATCTAGTGCTAAAAGTAAACTCATAATTTGAATTCTTGAAATGTGATCGTTCTGGTACAGCCAGGAGAACATTTGTGTGAGGTTTCAATCACTATTAGAAAAAGTCTGATTGTTTTAATATCGATTACGACTTTTGAATGACTGCATCGATAGGTGACATAATTCTCTGGATTAGATTGTGTGAGGACGTAGACAAATGTAATCTGTACTAAAACCAAGTGACACATAAAAAGATAGATAGATAGACAGACAGACAGACAGATAGATAGATAGATAGATAGATAGATAGATAGATAGATAGATAGACAGACAGACAGACAGACAGACAGATAGATAAATAGATAGACAGACAGACAGATAGATAGATAGATAGATAGATAGACAGACACATAGATAAAGAGATAAACCGATAGATAGATAGATAGATAGATAAACAGACAGATAGATAGGTAGGTAGGTATCTAGATAGATAGATAGAGAGACAGACAGACAGACAAATAGATAGATAGATAGATAGATAGATAGATAGATAGATAGATAGATAGATAGATAGATAGATAGATAGATAGATAGATAGATAGATGGATAGATAGACGAACGGTGGATGGACGGACTGTGTCACATGTCCGGTTTTCATTTGACGACCCTGTCCTAATTTAGGCTCTAGTTATCAATATTGGGTTATTGGATAATTCCTAACATTAGCGACAGCCGGACTACCTAACCTATCTCCACTCAAATACCACAATATCGGCCAGTCATCCACGACACTTCGCCAGATAAGTTAGTTGACTTCTTAGCGATCGATGTTATCTCCCATTTATTTATAGATTAATATTTATGATTCTTTATCCCTTTATTCCTGGCTCTAGCCTCCAGTTAGCTAATCACGATCGATTACAAACAGTTATGTAGCAACATGGTGAGATAACAAGAAGGGAAATAACAATAAATTTAATAACAATAAAATTAAATTTGAAACAAGAAAATGAACAATTCAATTTCCGTGACTAACAATATAGAGTGATATCGCGCAACCTGATAAGTCAATTTACTATCCACACATTGAGAGCCTGTTTCTTGTCAGTTCAGAACCTATCTTTCTATTATTGTCCAGCTGGACATTGTATATTGTCATTCATACAACACACACTGATGTCACGTGACAGCCTGGCAGTCCCTCACAGTTCAGACAGGGCGATGATAATGGCTCAGCACAGATGTGGTTTGTTCTGGCTCCACGTCTAGCAAGACTGGAATCCCCCCATCAAGTACAGTGTTCGAGGTTGAGAGTTAAACTAAAGACCGGCTGTAATAAATAGTTTATCCTATTACAGCCTCGTGTGGTAATAGTAATCCTATGGGCTTAGTGATGGCAGCAATAATCACTCTTTATAATTCCACTAATTAGCTTTAGCTAATTCACAGTTTAAATTGCATGAAGTTCCAAAGTTATAAAATCTTTACAATATATATATTTCCTTCATTACAATACAGTTGATCATAATATAATTTAGCTAGTGATTCATGCAGCGCATGTTAGCTCTTCCGTGATAACAATTAATCAACGGTAATACAACTACATACACATGGCATTTTCCACCACTTTACAAATGTAACAATGCTAACACCACATAGCTTTTGTAGGAAAATATATTAGATTTTAGCATCATCAAAATCACAAGAATATTCTACACAACATTCATTTTACAAAATACATGGTATATCAACTTCCACAAGAAAAATACAGTCTAGGAAAATCAAATATATTACCACTATGTATTCTTAGGCATGGTCATAATGGTAGACGCAATTCGCTCATTCACCCTTGGTATGTGGGCATTGTGTGTTACCGGGCTTCTACCGGGTCCAGTTCATTCAGGTGGTATTTGAATGGACATATAGGTCAGTTAATGATTTAGCACTACGTCATTGCCTGGTAAGCAAACGACCATATATGGGTGATTAGTATCCGGGTTTTTGAAGTGTTCTTCACCTGTGACCTGGCCTATATTCTCTGAACACTTAAACAGGTATTTCTGGCCTAAGCTTTAATCCTTCAACGGAAGTTCTCAATAGATAAGCAAAGCCGGGGGAAACCCGTTAATGTAAAGAATGATTTAATGATAATAAAAATGTTTATTAAAAATACATAATTTGTTTTAATATATCCTCACAGACTGGTAGATAGATGAATGAGTGGATGGATGGACAGACAGCTAGATAGATAGATGAATATGTACACATATATAGTCTAATATATGTATCGGTCTGCACACAACATATATTCACATAAGTGGTTAAATATGTGACAGGGCATGTGCTGCACACCTTTAGGTTTGCAAATGTACGCTCACTTATTGGGTTAAATTACTGCTAGCATGCTTGATCTCCTCATTGTCCAATAAAACTGAGAATTCATTCCAGTTCTGCACGACTAAATGTCACATAAGAATCTATTTTTAATCGGGAAGCCACCCGACAGTACTTAATTAGGCTGTCTGTATTAATATCCTGGTTTTCTCTTTCCTTTTCCTCTTACCGGCCCTTGCTCAACTTCACGCGTTTAAGGTGATGACGTACAACCTTTCTCGCCAGTTTGTTTTGCATTTTCACCACTCGCTAGGCACCAGAGGGTAGAGAAGTAGTTCTTGTCCCCGCTAGTCGAAGCTGTACGCCTCGAGCTCCACGCTTGTCACTGCTTCCCTTGCTGTCTTCGTTTCGCGCCATTCTCAGTGCTACGGGCGGAGGGAGGCTACAAGGGCGCGAATTGCATCCGACTGTCTGTTTTTCTGGACAGAGAATAACGGGAGGGAACACAGCTGTGGCTGGTGCCAGACAAGTTGAAGGTAAGTGAAAGTGCATTGAGTATATTATCAGGAAAGAAATGTGGAAACAATGCAACAAAATACAAGTAAATGTAAATAAACACATCGTAAGTACCAAATCTGTACATTAGGAGAGAGTATGTAACATCATAAGTTACCAAATCTGTACATTAGGAGATAGTATGTATCAAACGCGTGTTTATTTTTCAATTTTTTTCATATGCGCACACAAGCTTAGGAAGTTTACTTAGAAATACTTTTAGAAAAATGCTGTAAGTATATAAAATTACTTTCTGTCATTCATTGAAAGTTTGATGAGGAAGAACGAAGAACGACTCGGTTGATAAATAAGATTTTCATGGACAATTGATTCTGATATTGAAAAATGTGCTCAGCATAGCTGAATGTTTTTTCATATAATAAGAAGTATATTTACTTTATTGTGATATTTCTTTATTTATGTATATGGGTGTTGTCTGTCTGCACACATTTTACGTTCGGCTCTGTAGCAAGATCGTCCCGTCGTGGTTGATGCTTCACTGAACTGTGATTGAATGGCAACCTTGGGACAACGCTGGATTTATTTTGTCGGGTTTTGGTGTTTCTGTTATAATGCGCGTGCATACGTGCATGTCTGTGTGTGATTGTGTGTGTGTGTGTGTGTGTGTGTGTAAGAGAGAGAGAGAGAGTGTGAAATGATTATTTACCCTGTGCACTTTTCTGTACAACTAATTATAATTATATATTATCTTTGCGAAAAAGCCCATCATATAACAAAATCATTTAAGAGAATAACAAACAACAAGAAGTGTTAGGTGTCATAATTGCTCCTTAATAATCCAAACAGCTAATCTTGCCTTTACCTGAAATACTTTTTGTTTTATGTGTTATCGAACATATTTATGATTTATTTCTTTACATTGAGAGTTAAACTGCGAGCCATTTGTGTTTCATTGACTCAGTTTGATTAAACTGAACCATTAGTGTCTCCTTGACCCGATTCATAAAACTGTGAAACCATTAGTATTTCTTTGGCCTAATTCAACATTGTACATTACACAAGTACACTCAGGACCTCACTTCCAAAACAAGCATGATGCAATATACACGTCATTCAAATTATAAATAGCGTTTCAATTTAAATTGCACGTCATGAAAATTTATATATAAAATGTATTTTCCCCATCATATAATCTAGTCTAGTCCTTTGAGTTGACGTCAGCTCATACCAATACATGTCGCCTGGTTTACCAACATTGTCACCGGTGACCCGTCAAATGCGCGATAGGGTTAGGTTTAGGGTTAGGTTAGGGTTAGGTTATGGTTATGGTTAGGGTTAGGATTAGGGTTATGATTAGGGGTTAGGGTTAGAGTTAGGGACAGAACGCGTCGTCGCGATTTTGTCGGCGCGCATTTGTCGGTGAACCATTGTCACCCTAACCGACACAACAACAACGATTGGCAGTGACGTCTCGTGTACCGTTCCGTGATCGACGAATTCAAGGACGCCGCGCTAGACTACATACGCACACAAATAATGAGATTAGACTGAACGCAGACCTTCCCGAATCAACAAATACGACATCGAGAAAAACATCAATATTACGCACACAAATAATGAAATTAGACTGAACGCAGACCTTCCTGAATCAACAAATACAACATTAGTGAATTGTCAAGTGGTTTCATTCTCTTTGGGTAATCTGTAATTGAAAATCCTAGCTGTGTGTAAAGGAAAACACACACACACACACACACACACACGCACGCACGCGCACACACACACACACGCACGCACACACACACACACGCACGCACACACACACACACGCACGCACACACACACACACACGCACGCACACACACACACACGCACACACACACACACACACACACACAAAAGTAAAAATTCCTGCATCTGTGTTCAGTCCTTTTGTTCAGTGAGCACGTGCAGCAAACGCTAAATGGAGAAACACGTGCAGGTTTAATTGTTTAAATGATTACAAGGCCATTGTCGGTGAAGCAAGGTTTTATTGGCATTCAGGCCCTTTGTCAACATACAGAGGAACAGTAAGATTGCACTCACGTGCATTAATATATTTAGCGACATATGCGACGTGTGGCATTAGCCTTTTACGTCTTCTTTTGTGATCTCACAAATATTAAAGGGCGATAACACTGGCTTCATTCTCTCTCTCTCTCTCTTTAATATGTTTTGTATTGTATGTGGCGTCAGCCTGCTTTGTGTTTTTCACAAATCCAAAGGGCGTCAACAGACAGAGTCATTGATTGCATAGGTCTCTCTCATTAGTATGTTTAATTTTACATTTGGTGTCAGCCTGCTTTGTGTTTTTCACAAATCCAAAGGACAACAACACAGAGTCTGTCTCTTCAATATGTTTTGTACAATTGTATCTCATTCAATGGAACTATGAGGTAATCCAACTTTAGAAAATTGTTTCATCTACTAGTATCATCAGTCCATTAGCCTGTGATTATTTCGCCTCATTACCATTTTAATCTGGAATCTATCAAACGGACCTAGTCTTTAGGCTGGTCACACCGACCGGATTTCCAAAAAGAAACTAGATTGTCATATCAAAGGGTGACAATGTCTCGCCATCCAAATAAATAGCTAAACGATTCTATAACAGAAATATTTATGACCCATACCTCAGATTAAAATAAATAAATATAATGACCTAGTTACTGACCTTTGTTTGGAAAGAGGTTGATGTTAAATAAGCAACGCAGCAAAACATGGAAATGGTATTAAAATTGTCGTAAAATGGATGTTTTGTTTGTGCATAAATTAAATCCAACTAAGTGAAATGTAATTCTCTGTCTGGGTGTTGTGACATTATATTTTATGCAATATGAAAGTTAATTTTTCGAAATAAAGAAAGAGGAAAATTGTGAACGAAAACGCTAACCAAGTATATAACAAGCGCTACTTTGCCTTTATTTTGCCCACGGTTGGAAATCTGTTTCTAGCTATCAAACAAAGCAGAACATAGATAACAGTAAAAATGGACTGACCCATGGATCACAAATCAGAAAAGGATATTGAATGAAAGACAGAAGAGAGACCCCTCACGAATGTGTAAACGGAAGTACAGTGCGGACACAGGGAATGTGTAAACGAATCTGCAGTGCGGGCACACATAGGGAATGTGTAAAAACTGTAAATGAAGGCACAGTGCGGACACATGGAATGTGTAAATGAATCTACAGTGCGGAGACAGGGAATGTGTAAATGAATCTACAGTGCGGACACACTTATGGAATGTGTAAATGAATCTACAGTGCGGGCACACTTAGGGAATATGTAAAAACTGTAAACGAAGGTACAGTGCGGACACACTTATGGAATGTGTAAAAACTGTAAACAAAGGTACAGTACGGACACATGGAATGTGTAAATGAATCTACAGTACGGACACAGGGAATGTGTAAATGAATCGACAATGCGGGCACACTTAGGGAATGTGTAAAATCTGTAAACAAAGGTACAGTGCGGACACAGGGAATGTGTAAACGAATATACATTGTGGTCACATCTAGCGAACGAGTGAACTGGACCATACAACTGTTTGAGAAATCGGAAGGCTCGGTGCGAAGTAAGGCTGAGAATTTTGACAATTAACTAAGTGGTAAATCCGGAAGGAAACTGTGCTGATGGACATTCAGAGATTCGAACCTGTGAAACGTCATTCTGACATTCCTAGAACTGAGAAACCATGCTTCCGGGGTATTGTTGAACCTCTGCAAGAGATCAGGTTAGATAATACATGTATTTTGTGATTTGAAATTATTTTGAAGAATATTGTCAGGGTAATAAAATAGCTCGTTTAGTATTGAACTGAATTATACAAAGGGATGTAACTATACCATTTACTATCATATGCAGGAAAGAATCAATTGCTTATTTTATTTATCTAACAATTGAAACATAGTGAGACATTTACTTGCAATGTATTACGATAATACTATGGATAGAGAGAAGGATACACAAAATTAATCAAATGTTTCCCTTAACGATGGATACTGTAAACTGTAAAGAGCAACGTTTTAAAACAAATATAGACGGGATATTTAATTCGTAGAATCTACTAAGAATAGATCACAGTTTTTATACAGGAGTTTCGAGGTTAGCAGTGAAGAATACTAGAGCAAAATTCGAGTACTACTTTAGGCTACCAGAGAAGGGTACGGCTTCAAAATTTCAAAACTTATACCATAAGCTACCAGACAAAGATATGGCTTCAAGATGCAAGGACTAAGCTCCAGACTGCCAGAGGAGTGTATGACTTCAAGGTTCAAGAACTACACTCCAGGTTACCAGACAAGGGTATGGCTTTCATTTTCAAGGATGCAGCTCTAGGCTACAGTTGAAGAGTGTGGCTTCAAGACTCCAAGAAGTAAGTCAAGTTTCGAGATTTAATGATTATACTCCATGATTCCAGAGAAGGGTGTGGCTTAAAGATTCAAAGATTATACTTCAGGCTAAAGGTATGTCTTTAAGAATCAAGGACTACGAGAGAACGATGTGGCTTCAAACGTAAAGGTTTATCCTCCAGACTACGGGAGAAGAGTGTAGCTTCAAAAATATATTTGACTATCTTCCAGGCGACCAAGCAGGTATCTCTCGAGAATTAAGTGCTGCCGCATTTGGATTCCAGAGGGAAGGATCTATCTATCTATCTATCTATCTATCTATCTATCTATCTATCTATCTATCTATCTATCTATCTATCTATCTATCTATCTATCTGTCTGTCTGTCATTCTATCTACCTACCTACCTACCTACCTATCTATCTATCTGTCTGTCTGTCTGTCTGTCTGTCATTCTATCTACCTACCTACCTACCTACCTATCTATCTATCTATCTATCTATCTATCTATATTTACTAAGTTCAAGCGTAGTATTATAGTATATACAAGATACTCTTCATTTTAAAAAAATTGTGAAGGCCGAAGAAGTAAACGTCATCTGCTAAATTCATTAAGTTATTCTTGATATTTCATGAAGTTTTTCCCCAACCATTACATATTATTTACTTTTTCGTTCACTTCCATGAAAAGAAATAAGTATCAAATCTTTATTGCTAGACAGGCGACATGACTGTACCGCATTATGAGTATTGAATATTTTCGTTCTAACTTTAACAATAATTCGCTCTTGACGTACACGCTGAGACTTCCGTTCCATAGCACATTTACTGGAGGCGCGGGATGGGTGAGAATTGCTGTCTCAATTGACAAAACGAAACAAAAAATAGATTTCCTATTTTTGCTTTTGATGCCTACGCACCTGGAACGTAAATACGAACAACGTCATCACTTCTTTCTTATCATTGGCAGTCTACGCATTTCACTCGGCCAGCCTTGATTCTAAATATGAACAACGTCATTACTTCTTTCTTATCATTGGCAGTCTACGCATTTCACTCGGCCAGCCTTGATTCTAAATATACAAACAACGTCATCACTTCTTTCTTATCATTGGCAGTGTACGCATTTCACTCGGCCAGCCTTGATTCTAAATATGAACAATGTCAACACTTCTTATCATTGGCAGTGTACGCATTTCACTAAAGCCAGCCTTGATTCTAAATATGAACAATATCAACAGTGCAGTGAATTCCTAGCGTATAGAATCTCTTGCTCTGAACACTAAGCTTTTCGTAGTCTAGTGAGACAGTGCCATAGAAAGAGCGACAATCAGTTGACCATCCAAAGGAGAAACTCCCAAACCGACACCTAAATAAATAGGTGGCTTCTCTGGTCGGATTTGAAGTGCTAGCTAGCTAGCTAGAGAGATAGATCTGTTTAACTCAGAAAGTAATCAAGATCTCTTCACTGTAAGTCATATTTCCTTTATCACACACATCTATATTTTCTTTCCATAATATCTTCAAATAAGCAATTATCCAGCCATTTTATTTAAAGACGTGTGTTGCGCATTATGTAATTAGCGACGTGTTAAAACAACATCAAAACGAATAGAGTCCTTTCTGGAACTAATTTCAAGACATTTTTCTTCTTAATTTATAAACTATTATTTGATTCCTATATTTATTCGCCTATGTCTTGTGTTTTGCGTTAGAATAGATAAATACATTTTGTTCAGATATGGCAGCTTGAAAGTCCTTAGGACATTAAATTATGTATAGGAGAGACCAAAGCATTTTCTTTATTGTAAATTCAACATTTTACGCTAAAATATGTTGTATTCGTAATTAATCGCATTAAAAATGATCACGTGATATGAAGTGAACGTTTCTTTAACTGAACGATGAGATCGTGACAAATAAAATAAACTTAGGAAACTAAAAAAAAAAACACTTCAAAGCAAATTTAATCTTCAATTGTAATCATGTGACTTGTTTGTTCTAGAGAGTGTTCGTGATGACTGCCGTGCTGAAAATGGCTTTAGCAAGTTTTTGGTTGGTCCTTTATCCTTAAACAACTGTATCCATTTCACTTTTCAAACACTATTCCCCTCCCTCTCCCCCCTAGAAAGGTCAATCTTACCAAAGAAATTCCACCAGAATTGACTTATTAAACATTTGTAGATGTCCGTGCAAAGTTAATAATTTATTCATTCCAAAACCACAATTTGAAAGATCAGTGTATATAATAAGAGTATTATTATTTTATGCTGATGAATTTAAATATACTCCAGATATTACCTGTTTCATGTTGGATACACGTCATACGATCGGGTTCCGAGATCTACAAACTCTGATTTTTAGAAGATGTATCTGTATTGTGTGCGGCCGTGCGTCTACGTGCGTTTTGCGTGCATCTGGTGTGCGTGATTGTTGCGTGTTTGCTTGTGCGTTTGTTTGTACTTGTCTTGAAATGTGTGTGTGTGTGTGTGTGTGTGTGTGTGTGTGTGTGTGTGCATACAAGGCTATCTAAGGAATTGTATATGAGTGAATATGTGTGATATGTATGAATGCATGCTTATGCGTGTGGAGTGTGCAAGTAGCGTTTTTGTATACGGGTGTCTGTATTTGTAATAAGTGTAAGTTATGTAAGCTTGTACGCGTGTATTTGTCTGTAAGGTTATGTGCGCGCTTTGCAAGCGTGTGAGGTGTTTCGTCCTTTTGTGTACGTAGGTGATTTTAATGTTGTGTGTTTGTGCGTGAAAGTGTTTGCCTTTTTGGTAGTGTGCTCTGTTGTGTGTGATTGTGTGCATTTAAGTATTAGTGGTAATTTGTGTGTTTATGGGTGGGTGTGTTTTCAGTTAAAATTTTGATTTTGAACAAAATAAAGTTTCTAGCAAATAAAATTTCTCCAAAATAAATGAATGCAAGTAGTAAGAAAGAGAAAATTAATCTGTATCGATTCTCAATACCGAAAATAATTTTGTTCAATTGTCTCTATGTGGTTTAAATGTTAAGTCTTCATCTTATGTAAATTCTTGACTGTATGAATCTTTTGCTAAAGTGTCGGTATAATTTCAATTTTAGCTTTGAAAGATCTCTCGAAACAGAAAAGAAGTTCCGAGGGAGAGAGATTAGTAGAGAGATTTGTGTAAAACCAATTAAGAAATGCAGATTGTTTTTATCACTTTTTAGTAAAATGTTCGTAATAATAATATTTGCACATTTTAAACCTCATTAGTTTTGCTTTCCTGAATATGACCCTACATAGGTAGATGACAATAGGTGAAGTAATATTGACAAATAATGATGACAAGCATTAACTTATATACGTATGCGAAAGGTTCTACGTAATACTGACAAATAATGATGACAAGCATTAACCTACATGCCGTATATGTAAAGAGCTGAAATAATACTGACAAATAATGCTGACAAGCATTAACTTATATACGTATGCGAAAGGTTCTACGTAATACTGACAAATAGTGATGACATGCATTAACCTACTTACCGTATATGTAAAGAGCTGACGTAATACTGACCAATAATGATGATAAGCATTAACCTGTTTACGTAGGTGAAGAGAGCTGACATATAGTGGTGACAAATAATGGAGAATTGATAATATCTAATTGTGTCTGTATTGGTGATATGAATTATTCTTAAAAGTTCTACATTCAGTGACAACAAGCACACAGTCACGTGATCTTACGTACACACTTCTATTGCAGACTTACGTATCAATGAAAGGTTCTAGCAAGGGTGTATGTATGCGATTGCCAGTAAATAAAAAAAAAAAAAAAAAAAAAAACTCCCCAAGCTTCCTGATGTCATTTGGTGACAGTGGAGATATTTTCTCTAAGGCGCACTTGCAGAATTATATCGGTGAGAATGTACAGCCAATTGCTCCGATTGTTAATAAATGGAGTCACATTTTCAGTTACTCAGTAATAGGGGGAATGGGCTGAGTCTAGCGTATGTATCATGTTCTACTGACAGGTACTGTTGTCAGGGGATTCTGTTCCTTTTCATTAGTGTAAGAAGTGCTGTGAAGGGTGTACGTTCTTGTTCATTAGTGTAAGAAGTGCTGTGAAGGGTGAATGTTCTTGTTCATTAGTGTAAAAAGTGCTGCGAAGGGTGTATGTTCTTGTTCATTAGTGTAAAAAGTGCTGTGAAGGATGTATGTTCTTGTTCATTAGTGTAAAATGTGCTGTGAAAGGTGTATGTTTTTGTTCAATATTGTAAAATGTGCTGTGAAGGGTGTATGTTCTTGTATATTTTTATCGTGCGCCGCATGTTAAGCAAAACGCGCAATACAACATTGTAAAAGTTCACCCTAAACGGATATCTAGACATCGCCTGAAGCAATATTTATTGAGAGGGATGGAGATAATTCAGAAGAACAATCACAATCAATTACTGGGAGCATATAGACTTGAACCGTTAATATATAACAGTTTCTTTTATTCTGTGCATGTCTGTATGTATTTGTTGTATATGTCATTATTTGTACTTGACCACTTTTGAGTTTCTGTGTAATGTGTGATTAATTTATCCTTAATACATTCTAATTCTTTATTTATCAACATCCTCGACCTCGTTGTCACAGTCTGATAAAAATGTCATGACTTGCTGACCCACTTGTTGTTTACTTAAATATTGAGATTTGAAACCCTTTGTTCAAGCTCTCTCCTATCGAGAAGCTTCCAGAAGAGGTCAAGACGTTATGTAACTTTAGGCCCATTGTCTAGGTTCTAGAACCAACTACATGCCACGCGATCCGTCACGTGATATGCTTTATGCTTTCCTATAAATATTGGTAAAACGCTTCCGCCCTTCACTGCGAGAAAACAATTAGCTACACACGCACCAACGTTAGCTACTCGAGTCACACGGCAGGCCGGCGAGGTAGATGAGAATAGACACTTCGACTTCTCATAAGGTACCATTTTTATTTGATTGTATTCTGTATATTTTAACTATGTATGTATTTGTGCTATGTATTATATTATTTCGTTATATACTTGAGCACGGTTCGTGGAAATGACTGAAAACCTATAAGTTATGGAATATAAATTTATTGTAACTCTTTTCCATTGTAACTTTAATTTATATTGCTTTTAAATTCACTAGAGCCAGAAATGCCTGCGCTCGATATGAATTTCTCATGTAATTCAATTATTGCCTGTAATTTTAATTGTAAATTGTGAAGCGCTTTGCTGTTTGAATTACCCCTTTGTATGAACATTAATTTAACGTTGTAACTATTTTTATGATTCATACGTCATGCTGTTAAATGAAACATGCGTGAGAAGATTATGTTTTCTAAATCTAAATTGTAAACGACGCGGAGTTGAATTTCTAATTCAGAGCATTTAAACTGGAACATGCTTAAGTAAGGAACATGTTAGCAGAGACTATATTGGGACACATTTGCTTTCCCCAGGTCGGCCTTGGTTTTGCTTGGCTTTGCTTTGCTTGGCTTTGCTTTGCCTTGCCTTTGTCTTTGTCCTGTGTTCCTTGTCTACATCCTTGAACTTGGACAAGTTGTCTTTGTCTTCGTCCGAAGACCTGTACAAGCTGGTTCGAATTCTAATGAGAGAATTCAATTATTCTGAGAGTCCACACCATTGTAAGCAGCGTCAAGAGTAGACGTATGCTGGTCTAAACTCAAGTTCACTAGCAACATAAAAGGACACTTTTCCTGTATGCCACGTGCATCTCCGCTAGAGTGACTACTGTGAGACAGACTGGTATGGACTGGAATAAGGAGACCAGGCGAATACAGACTTACAGCTGAGTATTCCTCAGTTGAATTCAAATTTCACAAGGAAACAATTGGGCACTTTTTCCTCTCGAGAAACTATAAGCACATACGTGCATGAATTAAGAAATAGACTTTCGCGCTCGTATTTGATTATTGTTAAATTGTTAAACTTTATTAAATCTTATGTTTAATTGTTAAACCTCTTCGTAGTTAATTTTTATGCATAATAGACCTATAGATTTCTTAGATTGGATGGGGGCGATTGAGCTGAATGACATAACGAATGCATATTAATTTAGAGGAATTTAACGACTCCAATCTAGCTAACGTACGCAATTTATCAGTTTGTAAATTTGTCGTCTGCACTACAAGACACATTTTTAAATTAGCCAAATGATAAGTTGAGCAACCAGTCTGCATAGGATATGAGAGAAGGAATTAATTTATCTATTATCTTTTAAAGTCCTTAATTATCCTAGGCAGGGTCTATAAATAAATACTGGAAACGTAACACTCGTGTGTTCAGCTGGGTTGAAAGGTCAGAGTAGGAGGTGTTAATAATAAGAAGGGCATATAGGCCTTTGAAGAGGGTTCCACTACTTATTGGGATATGCCAGAACAGTGCTGGTCTATTGTGTCTACATGTAACGTGAAGGTCAGTACTGATCTATTGTGTCTACATGTAACGTGAAGGTCAGTGCTGATCTATTGTGTCTAGCTTAACATTAAGGTCAGTACTGATCTATTGTGTCTAGCTTAACATTAAAGTCAGTGCTGATCTATTGTGTCTACATGCAACATGATGGTCAGTGCTGATCTATTGTGTCTACCTGTAACATGAAGGTCAGTGCTGATTCTTTTGTGTCTATCTGTAACATGAAGGTCAGTGCTGATTTATTGTGTCTACATATAACATGAAGGTTGGCGCTTGAAGAGGGATGGGAGTTGCTCCTTCACCCAAGCCCGGAAAACTGAAAGGTGGTGTATTTATCATAAACGTGAAGAAATGTTAATATTCTCATAATGTGAGATACCCTCTTGTCGTTTCACATACCCTGTCGCAGTACCATTGTAATGTTCTTATACAACTACTTCTACTACTGCTGCTACTACTACTACTACTACTACTACCAATAATCAGCACAACATGTAGAACTCATCATTGAGTATCACAGACTGTATTCGATCATTGATCAATGAGTTCAGTGAGTTAATCTGACATCGACAGTAAGCCATGGACACTCATATACTAGCGATGAACTATCAATTAAAACATATTGTTAATGTAAAGCAAAATTACTTTTTGTAACTATTACAGCAGTCGCACTGATCACTTAACGTACACATGCTTCAGAGTCACCAGCGTACGAAATAAACAGCCAGAAAAACTCCTACCGTCATACAGTAAAGTTAAAATGATCGTTTGTGTAATACTTAACTGTAATCCTAACTTCGTTTATTTAATATCATTGTGAGTCGGGGATCGATAAAGAGTATGTGAGCGTGTGTTAATGTGTATGTATGACTTTGGATATGTAATTAATGCTAATTTAATATTTTTGTTTGTAAACTCCTCGACTGCCCAGCCCTATGCATATACTGAAGAAATGTTGCACTGTTTATTTGTACTAATATTATGAATATGTTGCACTGTATATTTGTACTAATATTATATGTTGCATTGTTTATTTGTACTGATATTATGACTATGTTGCATTGTTTATTTGTACTAATATTATGAGTATGTTGCATTGTTTATTTGTACTAATATTATGAGATTGTTGCATTGTTTATTTGTACTAATATTATGAGTATGTTACACTGTTTATTTGTACTAATATTATGATTATGTTGCACTGTTTATTTCTACTAACATTATGAGTATGTTGCATTGTTTTTTATGCTAACAGTAATAATATCTGCTGGACTATTTTTATAATAATAGTCTTAGTAATTGTTGTTCTGTTTCTACACTGATACTATCTTACGTTAAAAAGAACAGCAAAATAAAGCTTTGGGATGGGAGCAAAAAATACAGTGTACACTTGTGCTGAACAAGTTTAGTTGAGTTTGATCACTTTGAATATTATATCCTTGTAGGGGAGTGGGGATGTCTACCTGGGCAGGCAAAGCCATTAACAGTAGACTACAATATTTGCTGTTGTTCCTATTTCATATAATTATGTATTCTCATTTTTCGTTTTAAAATGGAAGTTTGTTTTCCTTTGTAGATTTACATTGCTCGGAACTTGCAGAGAGTTCAAAGCTACTTTATACCCTGACCATCTGCCACCGACCACAAACCATCGGTCACCAACCACCAGCCATCAATCACCAACCACCAGCCATCAATCACCAATCACTGACGCGCGCTTCAGACCGGAATCAAAACACCATACTTCCGCTCCAATGCCCTCTCAACGCCCTACATAAGCAGTTGGGCATGGACAGCGATGGATAAAAATGAAGTGTTAGAGGTCATCTCGCGAGAACTAGTCGTCGGAAGCTTCGTCACGATCATCATTCTCAGTGCGGTTAGCAACCTGTGCATCATCGTCGTCTTCATCGCCAGCAAAAAGAACCCGCAAAGCGTCACCAGCATCTTTATCATGTCGCTGTCCGTGTCTGACTTCCTGGTAGGCGTGGGCGTGACACTGCTGGCCATGCTGCAGATTCTATACCCAGGGATTACATACGGACTCGCATGCAAGCTCCCACCTTTCATGGAGCTCTTGTGCGTCACGGCCAGCGTGTACAGCCTCGTTTTCGTCAGCCTGGATCGCTACTTGGCCGTGGTCCATGCCACGTCTAGGAAACTGTCGTACAAAATATCCGTGCTCATCGCGGTGGGCGTCTGGATCTGGGCGTGCTTGTACTCATCACGTGTTTTCCTTCAGTTCAGTGTAGATTTTCTCGGCCCCGACCTTGAAAGAGAACGCGTGGTGAACGTCATGAAAAGTGATAACCTAAGCCCCACGATACAGGGGCTGAATGCTGAGCAGGTTGGCGACTGGTTGATGACGACAACGCCGTGGAGCGAGGGGTCAGGAGTGACGCATCAAGACGTCATCAGTTCTTACGAGGCGTACATCTTTTGCAACTTGTTGGTGGAGAAAGACGGGGATGACCTCCTGTTCCGCGTCCTTGACCTCTTCGTGCTGTTCATCTTTCCTTTCATGGTCATGACCATCATGTACGCCCGAGTAGGCAAATGTTTGTGGTTCAGCCGGATCGCGGTCAATAACGTCGTTCGACGCAAAAGGAAGATTGTGAAGGTCTTAGTCGTCTTCGTCGTAGTGTTCTTCGTCAGCTGGGTTCCTTTCTACATCATCGACATCGTCAGTGACTCCATCAAGGTCGCCATGGACAACGAAAGTGCTGATTTGATAGAGGAAAATCGCACGTACATCATATGCCGTTTTTTCTTCATTTTATTGTCACTGTCCAACAGTTTCATCAACCCCATTCTGTTTGCATACTACAACAAGAGTTTTACAGACGAGAGCAAAAGGTTCCTCTGTAACATTGTGAAATGTCTACGGAAAGCCAGGCAGATCGAGCCTCTTGTGCGGGGTGACAACCCTGCCACCAATCACATTACGATCGTGAGTTGAAGGGAAACGGCTATTAGGGAGAAATGACACCAAAATGAGGTCTTCGTACTGTACAGCTTATGTCGACTTATTACGTTGATCACTTTGAATATTATATCCTTGTAGGGGAGGGGGATGTCCACACAATGATGTGTGATGAATGATGTGCGAACACTCTAAAATGCTCTTTCAAATGACATGGTAACCCTACTTACGTCTCTGTCAATGTCAAGGCAAAACCCTGGCACAGTTCAAGAGTTAAAGGTAATTCTAGCACGTGAATGTATCGAGTTTAAGAGACATCTACATCAAGGTCAATAGGTACCTCTATTTCAGATTAAGAAGTTTGTGTATCACGTTATGATACATATTCTTCAATTTTGTAGATATCATCATGAAGTTGAAGATATCTCTACCAAGATGAGGTATCTTCATCAAGGTGAAGTGATTTCTTTATCAAGATGAGGTATCGCCATTAACATGAAGAGGTTTCTCCATCAAGACGAGGCATCCCCATCAAGGTCAAGAGCTGTCTCCATCTATATGAGGTATCTCCATCAATAATGACATCAAAGATTAAATGCACTACTACCAAGACGTTTTACAAGAATCTTCATCACGATTTGTAGGAATTTCAGTTGTGTTGCATAATACATTCGTGTTGCTAATCCAAACAAATTTGCACAGGAGAAATTTCCTGGTTAAATGTTCTTCTTTCTTTTAAAACATATTATTTACACAGGGTAAAAAGAGTAACACAGTGTACACACCGACCTTTAGACGAACTTTTATCAGCTTTGTTGCAAAATTCAGCTTCACAGTTTAAAATAGGAGAAACTTTTAATCCAAGATTCTTGCCATCCTTGTCAAGGTTATACTGCGGAGCTGAATGTTTCATTTGTATTTTATTTCTTGTGGTTGTTAAAGACCAAGTGAAATGGAATCTAGGTCAGCCATAGATAAGAATAAATCCGTATGAAATGAGTTATTCCCATTCTTAGAATTAAGATTGCTGAAATTTCCACTTTCAGAGATTTGTATAAATGAATTTATTTTGGTATTGAAAGTCAATATTTCTTAAAGAAACCAGCTTTCGTTCATTTGCAAGACAGACTTTTCACCATAGCAACATAACACGTGACGTCACGAGTGGGAAAAACAATCTGCATGCGCTGTCCGACGCATTAAACACGTGGTTTGAAAAATTAAAACATGGTTAAATATTGCAGTGCATATGGCTGCACAAACAGCGGACAAAGCAAAATTATTCTTTTTTTTTTTTTACATTTCCCAATGATCACAAATTACAGAAAAAGTGGATAACAAAACTGAAAAGAGAAAACTTTCATTTCACACCCACCGACGGTAGTGTGTAGCAACCACTTCCAAGAAGAAGACAGTGAAATGAAAAGCAGACATTCTTTTCGGGACAGTTTAGCAATGACAGGCGTTCAGGTGCCAAAAGTTAGACTTAACCAGTTTAAAATCAGTCTTATATTTCTATCGTATGATCACTGACAGTGATTTGTAATTTTACATACAATCGTTTCATGACAGTGACAGCTGATATAAATATGCGGTGTGTGATGTTAATTGAATAAGTTTTAAATCCACTTATTCGGTGAATCTTCTTGTAACTGAGAAGTTGATAAAAAAATAAAATTTATTGGAAATGTTAATATAATTTCTAATGGGTTTTATTTTTTCTTAATTGCAGACACGTAATTAATGTTTGATTTATGTACACCTACTAAAATTAATTTTAATTCACTTTCCACATTTGCACCTATACAATAAAGATAGAAAACAGTATTCATGCAATAATTAAAAAACGCTCTTGATAAGTTAATAATGAATGTTAATTAGTAAGTGCATAAAAATAGTTGTACTTGTAATAAATTACTAAAAAAGACAAAAGGAGGGATCTAAAATATTGCATATTTACAAATGTATACAGATGATGACGTCAGCTAGCCAAGTGTATACATGATAATTAGGCTATCTAAAGTAGTGCATATAGACAATAAAGAGAGTTGAAATGGTGCATACAGACAATGAGGTGAGTTGCAATGGTGCATAAAGTAAATGAGTTGTAATGGTGCATACAGATAATGAGGTGAGTTGTAATGGTGCATACAGACATTGAGGTGAGTTGTAATGGTGCATACAGATAATGAGGTGAGTTGTAATGGTGCATACAGACATTGAGGTGAGTTGTAATGGTGCATACAGACATTGAGGTGAGTTGTAATGGTGCATACAGATAATGAGGTGAGTTGTAATGGTGCATAAAGACAATGAGGTGAGTTGTAATGGTGCATACATATAAAGAGGTGAGTTGTAATGGTGCATAAAGACAATGAGGTGAGTTAACATAGTATGCAGATAATGAAATTAGCTGACACAATGTACGTAAACAATGCGATGAACTAACAAAGTGTATGCAGACAAAAAGGTGAGCTAATATATCGTTCGATGAGTTCATAAAGATAATGAGATGAGTCAACTTGAGTTCATAAAGATAATGAGTCAACTTCGTAAACATTGAAATAATAAGAAAAATCAGAGATAAAATAAACGCAAACGTTAATTACATTTCGATTTGAGTAACAAATAATAATGAGAATCAACATAAATATGGATGGATAGAGAACACTGGCTAAGGGAGATAATAGCTTGTTCTTCCTTTGGACAATGGCAATGTACAACGAAGACTGCACAAATCTATATACTATATACATAGATTACAAGAACAATTATAAAAAATGAAATAATTTACGGCGATAAATTAGCTTTCTTCTTCACACATTTTAATTGTAACATATAAATAGTTGTAACTGCATTACATAATTAAACAGCTTTGCACGTTACAATTATACATATATATGGAATTATAATTTGATGCACAGTAATAACATATAATCACACAATTTAAGCATAAATAGACGTGTAGTCTATAGAAATGAGTGTTCTTTATATGTCTAACAAACTCATACGTGGAAATCTGACAGAAAGACAGTCTCTCTCTCTCTCTCTCTCTCTCTCTCTCTCTCACACACACACACACACACACACACACACACACACACACACACACACACACACCAGTATGCAGATGGACTAATGTGTGAAATAATTATGCGCACACTATCAAGCTCTAATTCTCTTTTTGTTTGTCTGTCCATCCACCTGTAGTAGGAAATATCTTCAAATACGTATCCTCTAATTCATCCATAAGATTATTAATATCTATCTATCTATCTATCTATCTATCTATCTATCTATCTATCTATCTATCTATCTATCTATCTATCTATCTATCTATCTATCTATCTATCTATCTATCTATCTATCTATCTATCTATCTATCCATCCACCCATCTATCCATCCATCTACCTATCTATCTATCCATCCATCCATCCATCCTCCCTCCCTCCCTCCCTCCATCTATCTATCTATCTATCTATCTATCTATCTATCTATCTATCTATCTATCTATCTATCTATCTATCTATCTATCTATCTATCTATCTATCTATCTATCTATCTATTAATTATCATTAATTGCTTCTCATCTTTACTGTGCTATATGACAGTACTTATGATTGTTTTCTTTAGATTATTTGTAACTGTTTACTGAATTTGTAAGCATCCATAACGTCAAGGGGACGTGACTCTGTTGACTGCATTGATTACGAATTATGTACCATGTCCTTTAATTCCATTCAGCGATCGGTCGATGGGTCTGACCGTTTATCCATCTATCTAAGAGAATAAATAAATGCACAATTTCACTTGACATGCAATATATTAACTGAGCTTTCACTTCAGACTATGTCACATGAAAGAATACTGGAATAAAGCTTATCTTTCTATACACCGACTGTGCAAGAAGTACATAAACGACAATAGAAGAAATGATGACGTCAGTCCTGCCGAAGCCTTACTGACGTGAATGGTCACAGTTTGATTGTCGCTAACGGCTAGAATGTTGTTGATGCGATCCCAAGTGCCGTTGTTGGGCGAAGGCGAGATACCGAGTAGAGCGCACATCACTTGATACAAATCGACTGTGTGGACAGGTTCAGTCAGCAAGTTCCTGCGGAATGCTGCACACATAATCAAATGTTTTTTTGGTCAGTGGAGCACTCTGACTTGAGGTAAAATCTAGACTGGTTAAACTGGAGAAAGAATTAAAATCACTTAAGACTCGCTTGACTTCCTTCATCTGACATTCCTTTGTGTTGAATTCTATGAGGGTGAAAAGCTATGGGCTAATGGATTTTAACAGGAGAAAAAAGGCCAATCGTTAGGTTTTCTGAGCATTATAATGAGCCATAATTATATGATTCAATACTTGAAAATGTCAACATTACAGGAATAATTTTCAATCGTGGGGATGGGGCACTAGTTATGGGATGGAACACGCGGAGACACCAAATTGCATTGAAAAAATAAATCAAGGGTGGGATTGAGATATATGTCTGGAATCACATTTTAAAAAATTCTATTATATGTTGATGCTTGCAATACAATGCCCTTATTTCATACTACAACTTGATTGACCTAATTCATTTATAAGATCTAATGCATTATAAAATAATGTTTTCTGTATTATGCAACAATCATTCTACATTATCTCATTCACATGCTTTCATGAACACAATTGCTGTAATAAATTCTGATACATAATGACAAGTGTCATTGTTCCAAAAGGTCGTGTTAATGCACAATTGCGCTGGTTGAGATTTGTATTGTAAATAAATCCATGTCAGCCCACACAGTTTAGTCTGGTTAAATTGGGGGGTGGGGTGACCCACAGCGGAGAAGGAACGAGTGATGAGTACGCTGAGTTGATAATTTCCGTTTTCCCACTCACAAAGTTACAGATCTGAGCAAAGGTAATAACAAATGCAGTGTGAGTTTGGTGGAACACCAGTTCAATTTAACGAGCGGCGAAGAACTGACTACGTCAAAGTGTTTGAACAATTATAAAATAGATATCCAAGTATAACATTTCAATAGCAAAAATGTACGAAATATTTCTAAGTCCATTCTTTCTCAATCAGTCAGTTAATTCACCATTACGCTAATGGTCATCTTTCATGGCCGGAATTCTTGCCAAACCAAATTCAAGTTATTAGACAATATAATTCTCTACAGCAGATTAACTTTTGATCTCAGCCTTGGCTGGTCTCGTTCTCGTAAATCTCAACCCTTGGATAATAAAAACAACTCATCCAGTTGGTACTTGTTTGCACAACAATTTCTAGCATATTCTCAATTCAAGTTATTTACTCCAACTTTGACACTTACAAAAATGCCATCATAAGTAGTACCCAAGGTTGAGTTATTTCAATTTAACAATTTATATTACAATTAAGTCTAGAAATAGGGAAAAACAAATGTACTCCGACACAGTAACTATAACTGTGTTTGCTACTTTTGGCAGTATGCTATATATCTGAGTTACTGTCAAGGAATCAACAATACGATAAGACAGATTCCATTTCTTCCATCTTCTCTTTCAAAATATACTACTTCTCCAGACAGTTTATCAGTTATGAAAAGCACACATAATTCCATTTTGAAGATTGGCTGTTTTCTCTGAAGCTTTTACATCATTAATAAATAAAATCCTTTTAGCAAAACACTCTGCAAAACTGAAATGTAGTATTCCTAATTTTCTTTTTACTTCTAGAAATATTTGCTAAAATTTCCTCATCCAGAGGGAATTTCTTTTTCAAATGAAGGAATACTCAAGGGAATTTCTTTCACATATTAAGGAGGACCCAAAAGGGAATTTCTTTCTCATATTAAGGAAGACCCAAAAGGGAAACAGAATCAAACACTGCGGCGTTTACCGGGAGATAAAAGATATTCTGAAATCGGTTCCATCATAATATTTTATCTTTAATCATTTCTGCGATATATGTGTTACGTGCGTACTCGTCTCAATATTCTGAGAACATTTTATTTTTTGCACAGCATTTCTGCCCATGCTTCTATTTTTGTTGTCGAGGGGGTGTTGGTCGGTTTCAGAATGTTTCTCTAGAGGCGACATTTTGATTTCAAGAACTGAGCCTTCGCTCGTGAAGACCGGATAAAGATAATGTCAAAGGCACTCTATTACATTTTTTTTTTTTAAAAAACACGGAACTTTGGATAATATCGTTTTGTTAAAAAATGTAAAAAATATAGAATGTGTCAGTTTGCTTCATTTTAGCAATTGTGTTCAAGGAAAAGCCTTTGCCAGACACGCAATGAACAAAGAAAAGGATGTTTTCCAAGTCTTCTGCTATGGACACGCACATTGCCGTTATGTAGACGAGAAAAATTAGGTGTTAGATGTAAAATATTATGTTTGCTTACTTTAAAAAATTAAAAACAAAATTAATTTAACCGAAAATACGTATATTTAGAATAGAGGGATCGCAAACTGCGCGTAAAAGAAAAATTGTAATTAATTTCGTTTATTATCCATGATACAAATTTGAAAATGTGAAAGATGCATTTAAAGAAATTTATACAGGGAAAATGTTACTTTTCTGTAATGAAGTTCCCAATTAAAAAATTAAAATTAGCGTTGAATGTCAAAATTAACATAATAGTGGAAAAGACATGAATGCATTCAGGATTAAATCCATCGTTTATTCAATGCGTATGGAATATCAGGAACAAATATCTTAAAGTCTAACTTTAATGATGTAGAAGATCTCGAGATCCGGGTCTGCATGCATAAAGCGCAAGTCTGAATTGTATATTACATTATAAAATAGTTTTACCTGGTTGTCAGGGCCCAGAAGAGATCAATAAAATATTCTCTGAAAATGCATTAATCTGTAAACGCTGAACATAACGTGGACGTGGGTGTGTGAAGAGAAACCCCCACAGCTGGCCACGCACTTCAAATGCACTGTGAGTAGTGTTATGAAGTGGATATTGTTTTAAATGCTCATTATTAAAACGGCTGTCAGAATTCATTTAAAATATCAGGAAAATAGATTACATTTCAAAGACTAAGACCATTAAACACCCTGCCAGCACGTACATAAATCAAATTCCTTATCAGACCTATTTCTAATTGTTCCTTGACTATACATTTTTAGCGTACATGCTACATTTTTAGCGTGCATGCTACAGACTCAAAGACAAGAGTAAAGATTGGAATCGTTTGATCTGACCTGGTCCAATCGCCAGGAAGATCCCCATCATGTCTAGGTTGTTGTTGTCGTATCCGTGCCAACCTTGTTTCGGCACACCCTCTTGGCGTTGTGGAAAATCACGGCTGTTGGGCTGCAGTAAATGAACAAGTATACATTTGATGGTAACAACGATCACATGTCTAAGGATTTTCAGAAAGTAACAATGGTCTTACTGTTACAAGCACTTTGCCTGCTATTGCTACCGCAATTATTGTTACGGCCTTCTAATACCACTGTCTCTACACTACAACTACTCTGACACTACAGCTAATATTACCACGTCTACCGTGATCATCACTATTACCATTGCCACCACAACCATTATCACCACTGCCATCACTATAACAAATATCACAATTACCATCACTAACTGTTTCTTAGCATGCATTCTTAGTACTATAGTGCAAGAAGTCTAATTACTGTTCAGCACTCATACTTAGGCCTAGTACCGCAAGAAATCAACAGTACATACAGTGTTAGTCAGTGTGTACGTCTTTGAATTATTTTGTACTTTGTACGAAATCAAAACTCTGTTTACCTGGTTGTTTATGGTAACGGAACGAAACGCTGTTTCATGAAAGCTGACATTCATTTTAATATTTTTTTCCTGTTAATGTACAGTGTAATCGTTATTTCATTTTCGGTTTATTTTATTTTTCTGATTCATTTTCATATATTGAACCCATTGACTTCAGTGAAGTTTTCTTTTTTGAAATTTAAAAACCCTTATTAAAACTAATCAAAACACAACGCTTCCTACATATTGCCATGATAATTATCTTTGGCGTCTCTAAGTAGATGTACTGTTTGTTTTAAAGGTTGAGCCTAATGTATTCTAACTTAACAAACATTTTCCCTGCATACGATAGAGAAAGTGCTTGCATAAAGTATAGTGTGTAATGTGTGATGAGAAAAAACTTTAATAAAAAATGTGTTCTTCATTTCTTCATTTTGTACGTTGTTGGTTTGCAACTCTGCAATGACAATTCAATTATCTTCATGTTTTTTCTTTAAAATGGACACAGGCTTCAAATACATTTTTACAAAATATGTTCATTCAAAATCATTTTGAAAGGAGCAGACGATGGTCATACTGATACAATATTCAGTTTCCAATAACGGGTAAGATTTAAAAAAAATATTTTCTACTTTTACATGCAGAATTTCTATAAAAGTTTATAAAACGGTACTAAATTCCCAACAACAAAACATTTTCGTGCAATTCTAGTTTCATACACCTTTTGCCTATAGGTCTATGTCGATAACGCTATAAATCACTGTGATTCATACACCGTTTGCCTATAGGTCTATGTCGATAACGCTATAAATCACTGTGATTCATACACCTTTTGCCTATAGGTCTATGTCGATAACGCTATAAATCACTGTGATTCACAGAAAACCAAATGACGGTGACGAAAGAACATTGATCGTTACAAGGGAATGTGTCTCGGTATTAAATATTTCTTTGCAGTTTCTATGATGTACAGAGTAACTTATCTTAGAAGACTGATATGTGCCTATTAAAGTTATAACATTTTCTGGAAGCCTCCACACAGCCTGTAGTACATAATGCTCTCTCCACATCAATGATATATTTCATATCATTATAAATAAATCAAACCGGTGATCAAACAGTGAACGATATATATTTATGTTTAATAAATGGGGCATTGTGTAGATAATTAAAATAATAGCAAGACAGGTATCCTGCTTGTTGAATTCAAGTTAACGCTTTTCTCAACACATCTAATTTCTATTAAAAAAAAGAAACGAACAAAATGAAGACATGTGAAATCTGTAAGAGTATGAATATAATAAAGAAATAAAAATATTTAAAAAAATTATATTTATGATAACATTTGCTCTTGTTACCTTTCGAGATCAAAAATGTATGTATACATAGACCTAGGCGTGTGTATGCGTGTGACTATTTTTATATAGCCAGTAGTTATCATCATCCAATGTAAAGTAAGCTTACAGTCAGAATGAGCCATCCTGGATCAGCCACACAAGTGATGGGTGCTACATATTTGCCGTGCTTGTAGTGCCATCTGTAGGGCAGATCTTTCCGATTGTACACTTTCATGTTGGGGTGGAAATGCCTCAACTTACGGTACATCTTGAAGTAGAGAGAAATACACACGCACATGCGCGCGCGCGCACACACACACACACACACACACACACACACACACACACACACACACACACACACACACACACACACACACACACACACACATACACACACACACACACACACACACACACTATAACTTTAAATTATTTCATTCGCTACCTTCGTTAGTAGTTTCAAGTGAGTATTAATTACATTATTGTCATTGCGCGTGCATAAATGTATGTGTGTATACGTATATGTGCGTAATATAATGTAAATATTCATGTAGATAGATAGTGTGGCGGAGTAAATTTGCCTATCCCTATTTCTACACTTAATTGTTATATAAATTGTTAAATTGTCAAAGTAACCCGACTCTGGACACTCATTATGATGGTATTTTTGTAAGTGTCAGAGTTGGAGTAAACAACTTGAGAATATGCTAGAAAATGCTGATGCAATCCAAACCACTTCCAACTGGGTGAGTAGTTTTTATTATCCAATGATTATGATTTACGAGAACAAGGCCAGCCAATGAGCTAAGATCTAAAGTTTACAAGCTGAAGAATTATATTGCCTATCACTTGAGTGGCAAGCTGTCCGTTATGAAAGGCGGCCTTCAGCATAATGGTGAGTTAAATGACTGATTGAGAGAGAATGGACTTAGAAATATTTTGTGCATTTTGCTATTGATATGTAATACTTGTTTTACATAGAGATGTATCATGGGAGTAGACTATTATTTCTATAAACTTTTGAACTAAGATGCTCGTATATAGTACGCTAAACACTTGACATTGTTTCTAGTGAATGTGCTGGTAAAATTAATATACTGTATTTTTTATGCTATGTGTGTATTGGGTTAATAAATACTGTTGCAGAAAACTACTGTAAGCTGGGACATAAATATAAGAGAGAATGGAATTAAAGATGAATAAACTGGAAACTTAGCATTGTTTCTGATTATACTTTATAGGGAATAAGCAGCTTTTATTTGGTTTACTTGAATCTCCTGGCTTACTGAGTATAAACTGCTGTATGGTACAAAGAAGATACTGATAATTGCTACAATTGTTGTTCTGCTTGAGGGAGCTAATACAGCAAAGGAATACCAAAGTTGGCCTTGAAACAATAGCAGGAATTAGTGTTCTTCAATGTGAGATTTGACAGTAATAATGTGAACAATAAACTTCTGACTTTGTTAATGAAAAAGTGTGCAAAAGAACTATTGCAGCTTCACATAGGTCAAGGTTACATAGAAACTATTATCGCTTATCTCTAATAACTCCATTTGTGTTCTCTGATAAGAACTATCCTGTGATAATCTAATCTAATCTACTGAATTGTGCTTTAGGTTAGGATATAAGACAGTATAGGTATTAATATTTTTCAAACATGGTTTTGTGGAAATATTGATGTCAAGTAATCTTTTCAATTGTATTTGTTAAATGTATATTTGATTGTTGATTTAATAAATTTATTGTTACCTTTATTGACCTTCTTACACATATTGATAACTCATGTTGGATAAGAAAGTATGTGGAGGGGGACTCGCTAAATATAGATTAAAGACGGATTTGTCTTCTCCTTTAGTAAGAAGTTTTCTACATACGGAAACATTGTATGGTGTTTGTTTGTCTTTGATAATGTGGAAGAGAGAAAACGTTTACAGTGCCACATATCCGCCAAGTGAGAGAGACGAGAGGTGTCTTTTGGAGAATTATTAATGACATAAATTAAGATTCTCATCACTTGTAATTAGTTATGGATGATTAATTAATTAATTAATTAATTAATAATAACCATTAACTAGGTGGCGTTAGCATCATAGATAGATAGATAGCAGACAGACAGATGGACGGACGGGCGGACGGACGGACATACATACATTCAGACAGACAGACAGATAGATAGATAGATAGATAGATAGATAGATAGTCATTGCTGCTCACATACACATTCTCTCTCTCTCCTGTTCTCTTTGCACATTCAGATGTTAGTCTACTTTATTTATACTTATACATATAATAAAATCTAAAACTATTAATAAACGTTACCAAGTCTTCCATCCCATATTTGGGAAATATACTCGACAGAGCAAAGGACCCCATGATGACGTCATATTCCTCGGGTTCTAAAGCTTCGTACAGCTTAATTACTCGGTCTGGACTGACACCTGTCATTCCATGATCAGAGAATATCATCAGGTTGACGTCGTTAAGACCCTGAATGGTGAGGCTGTTCATCAGGTAGGATATCACTGGGTCAAGGTCGCGTACAACGTCCATGACCTCCTTGCTCAAAGGGCCGTAATTGTGCCCAAAATTGTCCGTCAGTTCAAAATATATCCCTGCATTACGACAACCTAAAATGACTCATTTGAACTTCATTAGGTTCTTTTTTTAAACAAGGCAGTAACAGAATTAGAAACAGTAGTAGCAGAGGCGATGACAGAACAGGAAATTGTCAGTAGAAGTGATAGTGATATAAGTAATGAGTGCAAAACTATCGACGTGGTAGAAGGGTTATGTGTAGGAATGGTAATAGTAGTATTAAGGGTAGTAGTAGAAGAAGAGATAGTAGATTAGTTAGAGGTTATATAATTGCAGTAATGGAAGTAATTACAACTTCTGTTATCTAATAGTAGTAGTAATAGTTTTAGAAGTGCTAATGGCAAAAATAATATATTAGTAACAGCAGCACAGTAATTAAAATATTTATTACTTTTGGTAGTTGTATCAATAGTGACAGGCGAACTGGTAGCGAGAGTAGTAATGGTGAGGTAACAGAAGTGATAATATTCGTGAAGCAGTAGTAATAGTAGTCGTCGTCGTAGTAGTAGTAGTAGTAGTAGTAGTCGTAGTAGTAGTAGTAGTAGTAGTACATGTCACTAATATTGTGATTATAAAACACAATTTCTCTTATCTGTGTACCTTTCTTTACCTACCAACCATGTCAGCATCTCCTTGTTTCAGATGATCTAGACCTGAAACAATGGCGTCACGAAAGTTCCACATACTTGGTACACCCGTGTACTGGCGGCAAAATGTTGGTCGTAGACCACGAATTTCAACCTCACAGCCAGGCCAGTAGAAAAGGTAGGCAGTTTTATTCTGCGCACGTATGTAAAAAAAAAAAAAAAAAAAAAAAAAAACACACACTGAGAAAGAGAGAGAGGAGGGGGGGAAATCTCAGAGACACTTAACTTACTTGTGCTGCCTCACACACTGTCGATACAAGATAGAGAATACAATCTTAACCAGACGCCGAGAATTGCGCTGATACAAGGGAGCTAATATATTTAATAAGTGTAAATGTACTGGTTCTTGCCCTTTCTAGCGTCTCTCACGAAAACCTCAACGACGCATACGAGAGGCCCTAGGCCTAAGTGATATCATTCTCACTTTTACATTATTTGCAATGATAGAGATATTAGATATTTGACTCCAGTGGTCCGACTTTCGATACTATATCATCAAACACTTCTGCAAAGTTGCTGACTATGTATTCTCTACAAGCAGGTTGAAACGATCGGTAATAGAAATTGTATTACTTAACACTTCTTTGTGCTGAACATATTTCCATTCTGATCTGTGGTGTCTCTAGACTTGGTCTGTTGTATTAGATTTACCTTTCGCGGTCTAACACAAGACAAAATGCCGATGCTGTAGGTGCACGCACGCACGTACATGATATACACAAATTAACAAACCTGTCTGACGGCTGTGGTCCACAAAGGGTCTCCCCCATCCCACCAGTGCGGGTGAAATTGTTCCTTATTGGAGCCTATCAAAAACGACTCCTTCAGCCTGACGTCATACATGTGGTTTTCCGTCATGCCATGCGCTTCAGTGTACAAGCCTTTGGTCAAGAGGTAAAAATATTAATGTGAACTAGCGTAGAGAGGTGGGATGATTGGGGGTAGTGGTGGAGGGTAAGGTCATATAACTATAAGCAGAAGTTTATTTAACGACAAAAAGAAAGCTGCTTTTAAACCTACAGTTATTGACAGGAGAAACATTACCACTACAGGAGTTGCCAAGACAACGGTAATAATAAACAGTAGTAATAATATAGGTTACAAGATATCAAGGGAAATAAATATGTTAAACACATTTTATGAAACAAGAACTTATAGAGTTAAATCACACACAAAAAATGTCTTTTAAATTTTTTTTATTTAGTTTACTTTTAAAAAAAATCTCAATAATGCTCTTATATCTTTCACCTTATCATCATCGTCCTTTTCGTCATCCTTCGTATCATCGTCGTCGTCCTCGTCATCATTTCCGTCTTCTTTTGTCCTGCTCTTCTTGTCGTTTTGAATTTATTTACATTTGGTTTCGAAATAAGAACAACATATAGTAATTGATGCATGCTTTGCATTGGAACCTTAATAATTAAGTATGCAGTTCATAAATTCTTGTGATTAAGACATTGGTAGTTTAGTATTTAGTATGTATTTTGACGATTATTGTTGTGCGGCATGCTCACCCGTCATGATGCTGTAATAGTTTGGATACGACAACGTAGGAAATTCGGGGATTAAGTATTCCGCCTTGACTCCCATTTGCGTCATTTTCTGGAAACCAGGCAGCTCATTCCGGTCCGTATCCAAATAGTCATGGCGGAATCCGTCCAACAAAATTAGCAGCAACTTCGACCCGGCAGGCTGCTTTTGGTAAATAGCTTGCGCATGTGCAGAAAGAGAAAACTGGTGTACCCCAGGGTAAAGGGCAACAAACAGTAGCCGGAAGCGGAAGAGATTCATCAGCGCCTGAAACATGTTCGGAAGTTCTCTGGTGTCGCCGTGTTCTTCTGAATCAAAATGATTGATGACGTCACACTGAAACATTAAAAGAAAAAAGGATGGTGTGTGGACGCTCACGCTAGTTATTATTATTATATTCTATCAATTAATAATGCGTAACCAGATAGAAGTGGCTGGAAATCTTCATTTATATATTGTTCAAATCCCAACAGGACAACCGTGCTCCTATTCAACTTGGGCGGATGCACGGGCGTTTCCAGAACTCTATTTGCCCCCCCCCCCCTACATATATACATAGATGTTCTACTGACACATATACTTATTCTTTCCCGCAGGTGGAACTTCTTGCAGAGAGAGTAATTTGGTCCGTCTTTTAATTTATATTACCGAGCTCCCATCCACCCACTATTACTCCAGACATAATTTCAATACTATGAGAATGAAGACTCATTGTAGCCAGCCTGTAACAACGTTGTTCACTTTACCCACAGTAAACACTGGATTTAACGTGTGCCCTTAGGCGCAACAACCCAAACTGCTCCCAGGAATCCCTGTGTGAATTTCTCAAGACCAGGAGACTAGGCCGAGTTCCCGACGTACGAGTTCTTGATGGGAATTCACCACAGCCAAATTCCGACAACCCTGTTGTAAAGCGGTTGTGCAATGACTGATGTCGGGATCCATGTATTGATGAAAACCAAAGGAAGAGGACCGCAGATCGCTACAATCACATTCGATGTCGGGATCCATGTATTGATGAAAACCAAAGGAAGAGGACCGCAGATCACCACAATCACATTCGATGTCGGGATCCATGTATTGATGAAAACCAAAGGAAGAGGACCGCAGATCACCACAATCACATTCGATGTCGGGATCCATGTATTGATGAAAACCAAAGGAAGAGGACCGCAGATCACTACAATCACATTCGATGTCGGGATCCATGTATTGATGAAAACCAAAGGAAGAGGACCGCAGATCACTACAATCACATTCGATGTCGGGATCCATGTATTGATGAAAACCAAAGGAAGAGGACCGCAGATCACTGCAATCACATTTGATGTCGGGATCCATGTATTGATGAAAACCAAAGGAAGAGGACCGCAGATCACTACAATCACATTCGATGTCGATGCTAGCAATCCAACCGAACATAACAAAAATTGAAAAACAAAAGTGCGTTTTTTCTGATTGTCCACACGTACAATTCTTGTCTAAAGGTCTACACTTTCATTCTCTCAGTACAAACATAAACTTACTTTATCTGAAATAAATGTCATTAGCCCCAGTTACTCAACATGGGCATAAGTAATTATAATTTAATTCAAATAGATCATGATTAAACAAATGTACTATAATATGTAACATATCAACGGAATGCAAATGTACAAAATCTAATTTTGTACATCAAAATTTAATCAACAAACCATATTAATCAATAACCCTAAACACGAAAATTTATAAGTCTCATTTTTCTGCATTCTCTCTGTCACTCAAACAGCTCATCAATAAGCTCACAGCCATAAGACTGGACTTGATAAAAAAAATCAAAGTGACGAGAGAAACTTTATAGGGTTCCTTCTTATATCACCTGAGTGTCTAGATATTTCCTAGGGCTAGCAAGTCTACAATCCTTTCTGTCCATTATATGTCATTTTCCTCCACCTGTAAGGTTAACTTTGCAAGGTGGGGCCCTCGACATGCCTACTTAACGCTAGCTTTAGCATCTCAATGCTTGTGGAAAAGGTGCTAACTAACTTTGGAGCATCATAAACGTATTATTTTATATATTAATTATCTCACAAACAGGTGCGAGCAAAACGTTTTATGGAATTGGGGTGGGGGTGGGGGTGAGAAGCAATGATGAGAGAGGCCCTTATAAGGAGAAGAAAAGGCCGGCATCGTGAAACCGAAAATAACACGTGTGATTGCCGCAACGTGTATCACAATCGTTTTCATTGTTATTTTATGTCTATTTCATACTTTTAAAACTCTTTGCACCCATCTCTCTCTCTCTCTCTCTCTCTCTCTCTCTCTCTCTCTCTCTCACACACACACACACACACACACATGCACAGAGAGAAATCACGCATACAAACCTTTGTTCATAACCTACACATATTAAAGTCTGCTCCCCTCTAACATTAAAGAATAACAAAGACGCTGATTCTTCGAATACTAGTTTTGAACACCTCTACAGGTGTTGATACTCGTTTGAATGGCACTGTATCTCACTAGTTCTGAATTGGTCTGTATCTCACTAGTTCTGAATTGGTCTGTATCTCACTAGTTCTGAATTGCACTGTATCTCACTAGTTCTGAATTGGTCTGTATCTCACTAGTTCTGAATTGCACTGTATCTCACTAGTTCTGAATTGCACTGTATCTCACTAGTTCTGAATTGCACTGTATCTCACTAGTTCTGAATTGCACTGTATCTCACTAGTTCTGAATTGCACTGTATCTCACTAGTTCTGAATGGCACTGTATCTCACTAGTTCTGAATGGCACTGTATCTCACTAGTTCTGAATTGCACTGTATCTCACTAGTTCTGAATTGCACTGTATCTCACTAGTTCTGAATTGCACTGTATCTCACTAGTTCTGAATTGCACTGTATCTCACTAGTTCTGAATTGCACTGTATCTCACTAGTTCTGAATGGCACTGTATCTCACTAGTTCTGAATTGCACTGTATCTCACTAGTTCTGAATTGCACTGTATCTCACTAGTTCTGAATTGCACTGTATCTCACTAGTTCTGAATTGCACTGTATCTTACTAGTTAGTTCTGAATTGCACTGTATCTCACTAGTTCTGAATTGCACTGTATCTCACTAGTTCTGAATTGCACTGTATCTCACAAGTTCTGAATTGCTCTGTGTTTCACTAGTTACTAACCGTCTGCCTTTGGCTTCTGAATCAGGCTTGAAGGGAGATTTTTCTTATGCCGCTCTGCGCAGCCATATCCGTGGACTCTTGCAGACTCCGGGAATTGTGAATGGTAAACTGCTGATAAGACAGAAAAGCAAAACCGAGAAATAATCACGGCTTGAATTGCGCGATCTGTTTTGCCGGTTCGCTCATCTGTTCAACTCTGAGTCAGCAGAATGGGCGGGAAAAAAATTCCATTTTCTGCCGGTTTAATGATTCGCAGAAGTTCTTTCCTCAGAGCCCGTTAAACTGTCCAAGCAATAAGCCAGCGGCCGGCGATGAGTACTGTGCACTGGAGGTCCTGAGAGTGAGTACCCTTGTACTCAGTCCCCCCCCCACCCTCTTCATCCATTCCACTCAGTAACTGAATGCCTCGAGAATGATAAAGATGGTTTTTAAAATAAAATTCCTCCTGGAAAGTCTCCAAAACTTGTCAGGTTGTTTTTTTCTTCTTATCCAGCTTTGTTGTTATTTATTTTTTCTTTACCCCACAATTCTTAATATTTATTTTTCTATATTTATAACAAGCGAGTGCTTAGCGCTTGTTTTAGGACTGATGTACGTTACAAAGAAAACAAATCAACAAAATGCAGTGATGTAACGCATTTTGAAAGCACACACTCATACACACACACACACACACACACACACACACACACACACACACACACACACACACACACACACACACACACACACACACTGCCATCTAGAATACACAGGCATGCACCAAAGGCAATGAGAGTAAGCATATGGTACTCAAATCTTACCATTAACATTGATCAACATCGTATCAACGGGCCTCATGTCGTAGATCTAAGGGCTATAAACATTTGCTGTTTTAATATACACAGCTGACTCACACGTGGTGGGCTGCAGATTATGACCGGAGAAAAAAAATAAAGGGGAGAAAATCCGGATTCACATATATTTCAGCCTGGAATCATTTACCATAAGTTTTATGGACACCTGCCTTGCCGATAAAAAATTTCAGAGTGTTTGGGTGACGTTAAAGGTGTTGAGGGACTGTGAAAGGTGCAGGCGGCAAATGTCACAGCATCAGTCCTGGATTAACCATTAAACATTATAAGTACGTGTTTGGGACACCGGGGGGAGGGGGGGAGGGGGGCGAAGCACAACAGAGTACCATAACTGTGGCCATAGAATTTAAGACATTCCAGATTCATAGAAAGGGCCTAGTGGCATATTCTAAGAGGGCAATTTTTGTGCTTTTTTGCTTTGTGTTTTAAAGAAAAAATATTCCCAATCAACCAGCTTTAGGCTCTCTGTGTCCCGCGACGTCAAATGACGACTGAGATAACTTTCTAGCAATCTTTGTCTCAGTATATACCTAGAGCTGTCTTACCACTGTTATTTTCTGAACAAATTTTAAGTATTTTCATAATCATTATAAAAATATATTATCCATATTCCTTTGTGTGAGGGGGGCACCCTTAGTGGTCTGTGTTTAGTGTGTTATTCTTGCCCGAAATATTTTACAATAAATCAATCAGTCAAAGCAAATTAAAAATAAACCAAGATACCTAAATTAGTCAGAAACCCTTGTGTGTGTGTGTGTGTGTGTGTGTGTGTGTGTGTGTGTGTGTGTGTGTGTGTGTGTGTGTGAGTGTGTCTGTCTGTGTGTGTGAGTGTGTGTGTGTGTGTGTGTGTGTGTGTCTGTGTCTGTGTGAGTGTGTGTGTGTGTCTGTGTGTGTGTGTGTGTGAGTGTGTGTGTGTGTGTGTGTGTCTGTGTGTGTCTCTGTGTGTGTATGTGAGTGTGTGTGTGTCAGTGTGAGTGTGTGTGTCTGTGTGTGTGAGTGTGTGTGTGTGTGTGTGTGTGTGTGTGTATTTGTGTTATATTTGTATTGAAAGAAAGTTTATAATTTAATAACTGATATAAATATAATAACATTT
Source organism: Sinotaia quadrata (assembly GCA_028829895.1). NCBI lineage: Eukaryota > Metazoa > Mollusca > Gastropoda > Architaenioglossa > Viviparidae > Sinotaia > Sinotaia quadrata. Next base: position 45,169,378 of record CM054179.1, read on the forward strand.
ATAAACATAACTGAGTAGAAGTAAATAAACTTATGCCGGAGAAATCTCGCCGATTTCGGACGTAACTTGAATTTATTACAGAAACTAAAACGTAGTGGAGATAGTCGATTTTCATTCAAATATTTTTCCGAATTACGTCAGCGTAATCGATACAGCACAGTGTTGGGTTGCGAGTACGCATGTGAGTGTTGTATGTGTGAGTGTACGTGGAAAGATTTCGAGGAAATCTTCAAGGAACTTTTGTGGGATTCGATAATCATTTCCTAGAAGGATTTTCAAAGATCCTTTGGGGTTGCACGCGAAACATTCTTTGCTAAAAAAAAAAAAACCCCAGTAGGTCTTCACATGTAAAACGGTTTTCAAGATGCTTCGAGTTGGATATCTAAGAGATCTAAAATTAAAAAGCAAAAGAGCGGTTCCAGCACAACGCTCTAATGTGCTGCATAAAAGTATGCATGTAAATATCCCATTGAAAACAGCGATGATATACAGCATAGAGCATAGAGCATAGAGCATGGAGCATAGAGCATAGAGCAAACATTGACTGCAAACTATCGAGAATTATAAAAGCATTAGGACTGCCAAGTACTGAGCATAGAGCCACTATCAAGATTTTCAATAATTTGAGCATAATGATCTATCTATCTATCTATCTATCTATCTATCTATCTAACTATCTATCTATCTATCTATCTATCTATCTATCTATCTATCTATCTATCTATCTATCTATCTATCTATCTATCTATCTATCTATCTATCTATCTATCTATCTATCTATCTATCTATCTATCTATCGATAATAATAGTAATAACAATAACAGCGGTAATAACATCAACAACAACAACAACAATACTACTACTACTACTACTACTACTACTACTACTAGTAAATTATTAGAAGAAAAATTTCAAATGATTCCAAATGTAGACTCTGCAAATCCATGGATGAGACAACAGAGCACATACTATCTGGACGTCAGGTTCTGGCTGGAACAGAATACACCAAACGACACAATGAAGTGGCAAAACACATACATAGAAATCTGTGTGAGAACTATGACATAAAACCCCCAGAAAGAGCATGGATGCACCAACCAGAAGCAGTCACCGAAACAGAAGTCAAAATACTATGGGACTTCGAGATAAGAACAGATAGGGTGATTCCTGCACGAAGACCAGACATTGTAGTTATCAGTAAGTCCAACAGAACAGTAACAATCATTGATGTCGCTGTTCCAAGTGATAGAAACATAAAAACAAAAGAAAGAGAAAAAAATAGAAAAATACCAAGACTACAGATTAGAAATCCAGAGACTGTGGAATGTAAAAGCAGAAGTGATACCTATAGTGATAGGAGCCTTGGGGAACATAACATCTGAATTGGAAGGCTACCTGAATAAACTCCCTGGAAACCAGAACTCGCTCCACTACTCAAAGCAGCGCTCCTCGGAAGTGCCCACATCCTCCGTAAAACCTTGGATCTCCCAGAATCTTGGTAAGATTCCGAGACCTTGGATCACAGCCGACAGTCAAACAGAAGTCGTGGAAAGAGGCATAATAATAATTGAGTGTAGTAGAAAAGAAATAAGCCAAAATACAGCAGCAGCTCATACAAATGGAAAACTGAAACAGGCAGTAGTAAACAAATACCATCTAAATTATAGAAATATTAAGACCGCAATAGAACATGCCAAACAAGAAAGTATTATTATTATTCCATTGATGCAGCAGAAAGGGAAGAAACTACTTAAAGTACTGTGTTTCATATTATAAAACTGGATTTGTTTCCCCTTAATCACCAAACTAGATGGATTTAATATCAATGCAAGTGTATGACCTGTGTGTGTGTGTGTGTGTGTGTGTGTGTGTGTGTGTGTGTGTGTGTGTGTGTGTGTGTGTGTGTGTGTGTGTGTGTGTATGTGTGTGCGCGCGCGCGCGCGTGTGTGTGTGTGTGTCTGCTCAAGTACATACGCATATACATATTCAAAGTTCCCCTTCATTTTATTTTTTAAACTTGTAAGAAATCTTTTCAACACGATAAGTTGCTGTTTATTTTATTTTTATTTGTTGGATTCTATTAAACCTTCATCATATTAGCCTTCTTATGTACTTACATGGAAACTATTTCTTTGTAGACCACAGTTTAGTAAATATTTAATCATTACCATTCACCAGCTTTCCATGTTCAGAACAATCAATAATATTAATTTCAAACTTGCAGACTGTCTAACCCTTAATAAGGTGGCATTTAATAAAAGTTTCCAGATACATATATATTCCAACCTTGAATGGAGTGTGCACAGAGTACATTTGGAGCATTTGACTTAACAGTGAGGTAGTGTGTAAATCCTGTTAAACAATGATGTATTCAGAGTGCTGTCCCCTGAGTCACAATTAGAAATGGGGTAAACCTAGTTGAACAATGATGGTGAACTGTGATGTCTGCGCCGTTCAGCTTCAGAATCAGTAGACGACCTATCACTTTATATAGTAAGATTGTTCCTGTTTGCTGTAAATTTGAATGATGAAACCAAAATATAGTAGTGCAGCACCTTGTCCATACTTGCTGGCTTTAAATATGCAAAGTATGGAACCAGCTTTTAATGTAATGAGTTTTCTATCAGTGTGTCATAATGTATTGTGAATATAGCACTTTGAAATGCAATGTGTATGGCTGATACAATTTCAAAGTGATTTATTTCAAGGCCTTGAAAGTATGAGTATATTCGAAAATGCCTGACACACGAAAAACTGGTATGTTCATTTAAAACTATATAAAATTTATACTATAGTATCCAGTTTATACACAGATGTGAAGCAGGTAACTGAGAGGGTCTGAACTTTGGATTTTCATGCTGGGGTTTCAAGACCTACCTAGCTCGAATGTGAGAAGATTTTCTCCATTGAATGCACCCACACACTGCTCCTTAAGAAGTGATTTACGTGATTGTAATACTAATTGAATGCACCCACACACTGCTCCTTAAGAAGTGATTTACGTGATTGTAATACTAATTGAATGCACCCACACACTGTTCCTTAAGAAGTGATTTATGTGATTGTAATACTAATTGAATTGTGAACTTTGAATTGTGAAAAGTTTTGAGGTCCTAGAATTGGAAATTGCTAGTAAAAATATCTGCATTCATCCTTTTCTTTTTATTTCCTGTTTCTTTCCTGTTTTATTTTTATAATTCTTATTGGCTTTCTTTGCTCACCACCACAGTCGTCATCATTGTCGCCATCACTATCAGAGCAGCAGCAGCCTTTTTATCATCATCATCATCACCATCATCATCGTCATCATCATTAGTATCTTTTTAATATTTTTATTTCTGTTTATAATTATTTGTTATGCTTAACTTACGTCTCTATGTTTGAGTATATTTCTATACTAACATCGTGGTGGAAGTTAAATATTTCCGTTATTGATAAATTTAGGGCCTATTGAATATGAGGTTGTGGTGAGGCCCTTATGTATGGCTAATGGAAGGCCCAGATCGATGAAACCAGTAATTAGCAGTTCCGAGCATGGACTGTTGTTGGGTGAGTTCCTGACTGATGTGATTTGTTAAAAACCCGGAGTTGTGAAAAAAATCATTAGCTGTTTTGTCACAGAAGGACTGTGCATCAACTAGACACATGATTTAACTCACCAACCACGTTGAGATTATAAATAAAAATAGTTGGTAGGGATTTGTTTGGGTCGGAGTGCTGTGAAATGTGAAATGCAGTAATGTTGGGTGAAAGGGGAGGGTAGATCTCCAGAAACGTTGGGGTTGATCCCAAGGACACTAATTGAAGGAAGCCATCTATTTCAGATTCAGTTGATAGGGGTCAGTCACGTGGACAAACCCGTGACGCCTCAGGCGAACTGGTAGATTATTGTAGGAGAAGCATAAATGTACTTTCGTACTGAAGAACGTATATGTGTGATGTTGTTGGTCGTATTTACGGCTTACACACTGCCTAGATGTGAACAACTTCAGTTAGATCAGTAGCGAGAGTTTTACTCAAGTCCTCCTATTTCTGTATAAGAGTTTTGTAACTTTAATTGCCTCGTGCACACAAAGTCCTCCTGTTTCTTATAAATGTTTTATAACTTTCATTGCTGCATACACACAAGTCCTCCTGTTTCTTATAAATGTTTTAACTTTCACTGCTGCGTACACACACGTCCTCCTGTTTTTTATAAATGTTTTATAACTTTCATTGCTGCGTACACACAAGTCCTCCTGTTTCTTATAAATGTTTTATAACTTTCATTGCTGCGTACACACAAGTCCTCCTGTTTCTTATAAATGTTTTATAACTTTCATTGCTGCGTACACACAAGTCCTCCTGTTTCTTATAAATGTTTTATAACTTTTGCGTACACACAAGTCCTCCTGTTTCTTATAAATGTTTTATAACTTTTGCGTACACACAAGTCCTCCTGTTTCTTATAAATGTTTTATAACTTTCATTGCTGCGTACACACAAGTCGTCCTGTTTCTTATAAATGTTTTATAACTTTCATTGCTGCGTACACACAAGTCCTCCTGTTTCTTATAAATGTTTTATAACTTTTGCGTACACACAAACGTAATGCTGAGACCGTACGTTTTGGAAGAATTAAATTCAAGGCACCTTCTCAGGATTTTATTGAAATTATTGAAGGTAGATATATCTTCTCTAATAGTATTTTAAACTTCGTTAATAATAACTTGGGTAATAATAATACTTTGAAACTTTACCATTTTAAATAATTATAAAATTTGTGATATCAAACTTGTAACATTTTAACTTCAGACATTTTAATTAACTCAGCCTTGGGTTTTCCAACTTTGTCAGTTATGCAATCTCTCGTCTTACTTGTACCGACTTTGGACCTAATACGTAATTGTCCATAAATGGGAATCGTGGTCCTGGCCAATGGATGTTAGAGCCAGATATGGAGTTTATCACAAGGCTTGGGGAAATCTGGATAATAGATTTTAGGATGTTGAAATAGTAGAGTCAAGGAAAGCATAGTTAGGTTGCCTTAGATACCACTCTAGACCTCTCCTACAACAGTAAACGTCTTAGTAAAATTTCCCAAATTGTTAGGAATTGTAAGTTGGTGTACTCTGTGGGAAACCTGGATTTTACAATTCAGTTACTGCCAGCAAAGGTCGTTCTCATGGTTTCTCTAGTTATTCATTAGACAATGATTCCTTTTTTAATTCTCCAACTTGATACACACACACACACACACACACACACACACACACACACACACACACACACACACACACACACACACACACACACACACACACACACTTTAGTTAATTTTCTCAGCGAGAGTGCATGTGAAACTTTTGTCCCACTTTTCCTTTTCCTCTCCTCTGTAAATCCATCTGAATGGGGTAAACATGACGTCACTTAGATGCACGAAAGTGGACAATGTTCTAGTACTGCTTATAGTCTGGCAATTTGAATTGGAAACGAGCGAGTGCGTGCAGAGTAGACTGAACAGGCCTGCCCTCAACTCGATCCATAACCAGAAATGTTGGCGTACTTCTGGGCCAGCAATGTTGGCGTACTTCTGGGACAGCAGATAAGAATCGAAACGTCTCCCGTGTCCAAACCAGTCAACCGCGGGACACAGCCAGTTTCCCCAGTCAATTATGAAATTCTTCTCTAACCAAAGAGGGAGATAAGTCTTAACATCTCAGGAAGACATTGCTTATTCTACTTGTGCACTAAACACCCTTCTCGTTTGGTGACAACGAGTTACGGAACCTATTTTTCAATCACACCTAGTCCTATGTGTATTTTATCTTAATCCAATGTTTTCTTTCATTAAATTCCTTGTTAAATTTATATATTGCATTTTATCGCGTCCCGCCTACGTTTATATGTCATAGGGACATAAAGGGGAATTCGGGGAGGATGTGTGTGACTTGGGAACTAAACTAAATGTTCTATGTTTTTAGCATATGGCTAGGCGATCGTGACGTTATTTCACTGTGCGTGTGTACCTGTATTTGCAGATAGTGGATGCGTGTAACTGGAAGACAGGGTTAAACTTTCCAATTGACGAAGAGAGAATTGCTTAAAGTTGGTTTGTCTCTCTCCTCAACTTTCTCTTCTTCCCCAATCATACGCACACATCTTCGCTATAATGAAATAGCGTCACTGGGAAAATTGCTCTAATAAAATAGCGTCACTGGGAAAATTGCTGTCATGAAATAGCGTCACGGGGGAAATCGGTGTGTTCATTTCAGCCAAGTGCCTACGACTGTCTTTTGGACAGCATTATTCAGTAATATTATTTAGACTAGTCGACCTTTTCTTTGGTCGTCAATGACGTTCAAGCAAATCTGTTAAGCAACAGACGGTAACTATATTTGACAGATTATCAATTATTTGTTAAGTCCAGCTTACGAGAAAGGGGAGTTAAATCCTTTGGCGGACTTTTCATGTCTGAGATAGGTTCTATTTTGCAGGCTGTTATTTAGCGTGTGCTTGTGTAACCAGCGATCAGAACCCAATACGAGATCATGAAAGTAATCTTTTTTTTTCCTGGCCACTGATAAATATCGGTGACCCGTCAAAACCGCGAACGACAAATGCGCGCCGACAAAACCGCGATGGACAAAAGCGCGCCGACAAAATCGCGCTCTTTGAAATCGACAAAATCGCGCGGACAAATGCGCGCCGACAAAATCGCGATAAACATCACCAAGTAAAGAGTGTTATGTATGTTCGCTCTATTACGTAACTGCACGCATTGCAGGACGGAGGGAGGGAACCTGCAAGGTAGAATTCAATAGACCTAAGTATGTTAGGAGGCACCGACCTTTAGAGAACCGTCATTCAACCGTGACTATGCAGACAAAGGGGGAAGACCATTTTTTTCAGCGCGATATCAGCATGCTTCATTCTTTTCATTACCTTTGTGTAAGGATTATTTGCACTCAATATCTCTTAATATTGCTCTTTAAACAAAATTATTAAGATTAGATATATGCTTCATTCTTTTCATTACCTTTGTGTAAGAATTATTTGCACGTAGTATCTCTTAATATTGATCTTTATGGTAAAATTATTAAGATTTGATGTATGCTTCATTCTTTTCATTACCTTTGTGTAAGAATTATTTGCACGTAGTATCTCATAATAGTGATCTTTAAATAAAATTATTTAAGATTTGATGTATGCTTCATTCTTTTCATTGCCTTATTTTGAGGATTATTTGCACTCAGTATCTCTTAACATTGCTTTGTGTATCGTAATATTGATATCTACGTATGTTATTATTACATTCTTGTACGATTTAACATGTATCATCGCGATTTTGTCGATCGCGATTTTGTCGGCGCGATTTTGTCGACGCGATTTTGTCGGCGCGATTTTGTCGGCGCGATTTTGTCCATCGCAGTTTTGTCGGCGCGCATTTGTCGTTCGCGCATTTGTCGGTGAACCATAAATATCAATGCTTTGTGCACTTTTTATCATGTGTTTATACTCAAACAATTCTTTTTTCTGTTTGCTGATCTCATATTTCAGAATATTTCTATGTTGCGCATCAGATCCTGTGAGAAAATTTGTGTTGCTCGTACCTTACGGCTTACTCACTGCCTAAATGTGAACAACTTTAGTTAAGGGTGATTCTCTGGAGAGGTGATCCAGATAGGCCATTAATGGGTCACTTAGTTAGGGTGGATGTAAAAAAAATTATTTGTGAAGGAAATTGTCCGAACCCTTGAATTTCTGTTAAAGATAATATTAAACTAAGAAAATGTAAAAAAAAAACTTTCTGTGTTTTCTGTATGTTTCTTTTTATAATTTTATTTTTGTTGACGAAAATGCCCAATAAAATTTATGATGCTGGTTGGTGCAAATACCTATGATGCATACATTTAATATATAAAAATGAAAACACAAACGCACATAAATCGAATAGGTACATCCAAAAGAGTCTACAAATATTTTTATGGGTTTAATAATTTCATAATCTAACACATTTCATAATCTAACACATAATGATGCAACAAAAATGTATGAACGCTTGCAACGCTTCGTTACTGACACCATACACACTATAAACAAGAGAATGCAATGATTTTCTAGCATGCTTAAACTTCCAGTGACCGGTTTACTTTTACTGACACCATACACACTATAAACAAGAGAATGCAATGATTTTCTAGCATGCTTAAACTTCCAGTGACCGGTTTACTTTTACTGACACCATACACACTATAAACAAGAGAATACAATGATTTTCTAGCATGCTTAAACTTCCAGTGACCGGTTTACTTTTACTGACACCATACACACTATAAACAAGAGAATACAATGATTTTCTAGCATGCTTAAACTTCCAGTGACCGGTTTACTTTTACTGACACCATACACACTATAAACAAGCGAATACAATGATTTTCTAGCATGCTTAAACTTCCAGTGACCGGTTTACTTTTAGCGCAGATAAATATCATTAGTATTCTTGGGTGATTTTCAGAAAATACAAGCCGAGACTTAGTAAAAATAATTTGTACCCATAAAAGGTACGTTTGTTACCAAAATTTCCCATTACGAGCGAACAACTAAAAAAATGTTTAAAAAATAATCCCATAAGAGAATAACTATTTTAAATAAAAATAAGTCACAAGGTCATGTCGGAAGGTTAAAAATGTGCGCGGCCGATGTTTCCGGCGAGCAGACAGATTCATAAAAATAATTTCCTTTTTTGTTTTAAACGGAAGTAGTACCGGTTACGATCGTGCATGGAAGACTATGTCAGTGCCTATTAAGGTAAGAAACATTTTTGTTGTTAAAATGCGAAAACCAGTTGATGAAATATAACAATTCTTGCAGTAAAGTGTAGCCAAAAGGTCTATTTTTTGTTGGTATAAAAAGAAACTAATAATTCTAACTTTTATTATTTTACCCTCATGTCACACTTATGGGTCACCTTTCGAGAGAATCATCCTTAACTCAATTAGGTCATTTACGTTAGCGAGATGTTTACCTAAGTCCTCCTGTTTCTGTATAAGTGTTTCGTAACTTTTATTGCTGCTGTACACACAAGTCCTACTATTTCTGTATAAGTGTTTTGTAACGTTTATTGCTGCTGTACACACAAGTCCTACTATTTCTGTATAAGTGTTTTGTAACGTTTATTGCTGCTGTACACACAAGTCCTACTATTTCTGTATAAGTGTTTTGTAACGTTTATTGCTGCTGTACACACAAGTCCTACTATTTCTGTATAAGTGTTTTGTAACGTTTATTGCTGCTGTACACACAAGTCCTACTATTTCTGTATAAGTGTTTTGTAACGTTTATTGCTGCGCACACACAAACTTAATGCCGAAACCGTACCTTTTGGAAGATTTAAATTCAAGGCATTTAGCCCCCACTCTGTTTTAATTGAGTACAAGAACCAGCACTTCATTTCACTATTGTTATGTACCTGTGCTGGCAGATCGAAAAAAAACATACTTGTGATTGAAGAGACACCGAATGCTTTGATCTTGAATTACTAACAGTCACAGCAGAGCTTAAAACAGGTATACCAAAACTAACTTTATCGTGAGTAAAGAATCTATACTGTGAATATATGATTATTGATATTTAGCAAATTCAATTAACTGCTGCATTCATTATTGTGTACAAAGATTTTGAAGTGTCCCCAAGCAATTTAGGGTACCGAAGCACACACAACTATACAGTGTGCCATAATAAATGTCAAGGTCCTTGGAGAGATTTTGGAAATATGTGACGTTGTTTCATGTGTACAATGGGACTGGAACGTCACAGGGATAAGCACCATGACGCGTTGAGATCATACTTACGGCACGTTAATTTCGTAATAGTTTTGTTTCAACCACGTGGGTGGGGGGCGGAATGAGGGAAAGCTTTTGTGTTCGTGAGTGTATTAAGTGTATGTTTGTGATTGTGTTTATGTGCGTGTGATCGCGTGTGTCTGCGTGCGTATTTAGAGTTAATTAATAGTTAATTATATTAATTCATTCTCATTGTTCTTTAAATTATTTCTACTGAAAACTGATTTTGGTAATTCGTACACGTTTTTGCAATTTTAACTCAATATGATGCCAGTTCCCGCGTGCATGAGGACGAAAAGGTCACACAGAATACTGTAAAGAAGAAATGTTGGGGCTGTGTAGAAATTATGATTGATTGACTTTTGAGTTCTTTGTGCTTGTCAGACAAGATGTAAAGGTCTCATCTTTGATAATAAATTATCAGTCATGTTCCCACTGTCGGATTTACTTTAATGCGAAAATGAATAGAACGGAGTATTGATTGCACTGGTGGATCCAAGGCGGTAAGACATTGTTCATCCTTTAGCATATCAAGAGTTTTAATTAATTCATGCGTATACTTTTCAGTACAAAAAATAAGACTGATTTTTTTTAACAACTGTAAATCATATTCAAGGCTTCCTTTGTTGTCGAGGTGTTAACTTTGGCAGTCAGACTTAAAAATAAATTTCAACCAATAAAGAACATTCAACAAGAAAATAATGTACGATAAAAATTAATCAAAACACAATATTCTCACAATGAATTTATTAAAGTTTGACATTTCTGAAAGAGTAGATGACAATCAACAAATACATGTCACAAAATCTGAATGGAGTAAACTGTATTTTAAGTTTCCGTAATCTGTGATAAAGTGTCGTAATACACTGACTGTAGAGGACTACAATTGCATATGAAAGAAAATAAATAGTTGATGACAAATAATCCCAAATGGGTTTTGTCACATTTGGTCTAAACTCACTCTACACTGCGTTAGAGACATGGCAATAGTTTTAGTGAGAGTCGTAAAGTCAATGTGCGGAAGGGAATAACAAGATTAGTCATCAAATTCCCAAAGCTTATGATACAATCTTGTTTCTTTCGTTCTTTTTTTCACTCACTTCGTTCTCATCCCTAAAGACTTTGCTGTCAGTTCTTAAGAATTCTGCTTTCTACATTTAATACAGAACATAATTTAATTAAATGCTTAAATTCTACGAAACTAAATTAAGACAATTGATTTTATTTGACAACACGCCATCGCTTTTTCTTTTCTTGTAAATCCCTTCGAGTTATTGATCGTGACTCTCTTGGTAAACCCAAACTCTCGAGGGCAGGGGCAAGCCAACACGCTAGATGTTGAAAACAAAAGAAAACAAAAAGAGGATAGGGGAAAGTTATAGCCTTCTAAAAGCGTTAGTTTGTGAATGGTTTGATGCCTTGTGCTGCATAAAAATGTGCCTGAAAAAAAATTCGATTTTTATTCTTTGCTCCCTCCAAAAAAAAAAAAAAAAAAAAAAAAAAAAGAAAAGAAAAGAAAAAGAATAAAAGCGAGAGAAGTAAACAAAAGGAAATTGGAAATGAAAAAATTATTTTATGCATCTTTTCTTTAATATTTGTTTTATATTAATATAAAAAGTTAATCATAATGCAAGAGCAACGCGAATTTAGGAAGGGTCCTGAGACAGATTGGTCCAAGAAACGATAACCCTCGCCCCTTGTGTGGTTGTAACTTGTAATTTGTAGACCCTGGTTATTTCAAGACTGCTAGCAGCTTTCAGTTCGTTGAAGTGCGTCAGGTGAGTGATGGAGGACGCAAAAAAATGACGTAGGCAGACTTCACACGTGGGCTGTTGTTAACGAAATGCAACAAGGCGTTCGGGCGGAACAGGAAGGTGTGAGTCGAGTGACTGGAGAAGAAAACTCTTTTAAGTGGTTTGAAACACGGCTTTGACTCTTTCCTGTGAAAGAAGTCTTATGTGTCTTGTTTATGCCGAGAAATTAAATCAACACATAAAAAAAAGTAACAAACAAACCAGTCCCTCCTCTAAAATAAAAGCAAGCAGAGGAAGCAGGAAACGAACAAAGAAGACAGCAATCTAGCCAACAAAACATCAGTCAAATAAACAATAAAAGTAACCAACAATCTCATTCATTCACTCACTCACTCCATCCATCCATCCATCCATCCATCCATCTATCTATCTATCTATCTATCTACTTATCTATCTATCTATCTATCTATCTATCTATCTATCTATCTATCTATCTATCTATCTATCTATCTATCTATCTATCTATCTATCTATCTATCAAACAAGCAAACCAGAAAAGTAAAAGCAAACAGAAACAAACAATTAACAAATGCTAAACAGGGATCTCTTATATAGTTTACAGGTCTGTGTATAACGTATTCCTTTCAGCACGTAGGGGTTTGTTCTTTTTTACTTGGCCAGCTTTGCCCTCGAGCACGTGGGATTTTTTTTTTTTTTTTGGGGGGGGCGACACTTGGCCAGCTTTGTTGTTTCAAAGTACTCATAAAAAAAGGACGGTCAAGGTAATTTGCTCGAATTTTAACTCGCACTGTGACTTTTTTTTCACATGGCCAGATTTATGTTGCATTGTTTGTTCGGGCAACTTCGCTCTGTCACAATATCTGACTAACAAATTATCCATCAACCTATCTCTCTACCTATCTCTCTACCTATCTCTCTACCTATCTATCTACCTATTTATTTTATCACCGTCTTCATAAGGTAAGGTTTAAATTCCTCTTCCTTTCTTGTCTAGAAAAGTAAATGCACATAAATGTAACATTCTCTCTCATTTTTTTCTCTCCCTCACTCACTCACTCACACACACACACACACACACACACACACACACACACACACACACACACACACACACACACACACATATGCACACTCTGAAAGTAACGTATACAGACATTCAGACTCTTAAAAATCCTAAAAATAGAATGTGTTTAATTATTGAAATGCTTCAATTTATACTGCTATAATATGTTCGCACTCTCCCTCTCACTCAAACACACACACACACACACTATGCATGCATGCACAGAAAGAAACATTTTCAGACATACAGACTTTGTACAGTGTGTTCCTTTGATTAAATGTTTCCATTTATTCTGTAATAACACCAGAATTGCGAGTCACATCTTTACACCTTTCTATAAATTGTGTAATCGACAATTTCTGCTGTGATGATGGTAATCTGTATTCATGGGAATGGAAAATAAGTAACTGGTGAATAATGCCTGAAAATTTTCTTTTTTCCCTATAAGTAAATTTTCACATGGCCAGGAAGGAAGGAGGGAGGGAGAGAGAGAGGAAGGGAGGAGAGGAAGGATGGAGGAAGGAGCGAGCGAGGGAGGAAGAAGGGAGTGGTGGTGGAGAAAAGGAATGGAGGGGGAGGGAGAGAAGGAAGGTACGGTCAAGGTCATTTGCTAAATGATGCTCGAATTTGCACTCGCAATGTGACTTATAATCAAGCCTTTATGTTCCTAGCAATGCATTCAGTTATTTTAATTTTCCACCCGTCATCACGAATGGCAAATACTCTATGTGACATGTATGTAATTCTCAGCTACCTGATTGCATTCCTAATGACTAGCCATTTCAGGACTTTCGAATATGGATTTAGGTTTACATCTCATTAATTATCATCTGTTGCGGTTTTTTTAATTAGAAATATTACATTACGATTATTATATTGTTTTCTCTTCATCCTTTCATATTAAGTAAGTTTGCACGAGGTGCATTGCTTAAAGACTTATCGTGTGTTTACCTTTTTGAAAATGATGGGAACTTTCCAATTAAAACATCGTCTCATGGAGTCCTCGTCGGTCTGGGGATTATTTGATGGAGTGCATGCACAAAGTTCTGCCCACGCATCCTGAATTGGTGTACCTGTCTTGAGTGGCAGACATACGGGTGAATTTCTGTGCGTACAACTTGAAATGATTACAGTATGGTCGTGGTATTAATTTCACAACCGACTGACTAGCTGGATGCTCATTGCTGCTTGCTGGGTGAGATGAGATTTTATATCCGCCTCCGAAAGTTTACAAGCTTTTGTTTGTAATGTATTAATACGTGTTTGGTCAGCATGTAAACTGCAGAGGTAGGAAGAAAAGGGTTGGGGAGGAGAGACCCCTCCCCAAAAAATCAAAAGAAATCCAGGAGTCAGAGGGAAAATGTGTGTGTGTGTGTGTGTGTGTGTGTGTGTGTGTGTGTGTGTGTGTGTGTGTGTGTGTGTGTGTGTGTGTATGTGTGTGTATGTGTGTGTATGTGTGTGTGTATGTGTGTGTGTGTAGGGGTGTGTGTGTGTGTGTGTGTGTGTGTGGTGTGTGTATGTGTGTGTATGTGTGTGTGTATGTGTGTGTGTGTGTGGTGTGTGTATGTGTGTGTATGTGTGTGTGTGTATATTTTACATTTTAATCTTCTATCGAAAGCTGAATGCAAACAAACGGTTAGAATGGTGTTGATAGTGCTCGTGGAATTAAATCACCGTGCGTTTTGTTTTTTGTCTGCATCTATGAGAGAGGGAGGGAGAAAGAGACATAAACTATGTGATTTGTGATTTGTGTTTGTGATTTTTTCTTTATCTACGGAAGAGAAAGAAAGAGAGTATGTGTATGAGTTTGTAGTTGTGATATTTTTGTCTTCATCTACCGGAGAGAGAGAAAGAAAGAGAGTATGTATTTGTGTTTGTAGTTTGTGATATTTTGTCTTCATCGACGTGGGAGAGAGAAAGAGAGAGAGAGTATGTGTTTGTAGCTTGTGCATTTTTTTTTTTTGTCTTTTTCTACGGGGAATAGAGAAAGAAAGAGTATGCGTTTGTGTTTGTAGTTTTTTATTTTTTTGTCTGCATTTATGAGACAGAGTATGTGTTTGTGTTAGTAGTTTTGCGCGCGTAATATCAGCTATAAAATTCAGTTTATATTTCTAGACCCGCTCACTAAGAAGTGTTTTAAGGTTGTAACCTTTAAAAGAAAAAGAATTTGTGTTTTTTCTCTGTACCTATTGTACAATGTATGTCTGCGTGTGTGTGTGTGTGTGTGTGTGTGTGTGTGTGTGTGTGTGTGTGTGTGTGTGTGTGTGTGTGTGTGCGTGTGTGCGTGTGTGCGCGCGCTTGTACTTCTGTGTATATGTTCTCTATACTTGTGAAAATGTTTTGTCTGTGAATGTGTGTGATGCATATCCGTTGTGAATATATGGTAGTTTTGTGTTTATGTGTGCTTATGCGTGTGGATTATGTGTACGTCTGTGTTTGTATGTATCAGTCATTATTTTGAGTCTACTTGCAATAGATTTAAATTCAAACTACATCCTCTCCTGTCCGAAATATATTGTATTTCTTCAGTTTAACTTGTAATAAATAATATAATATCTTCGCGTCTCTCTGCTTTCCTTTATTCGCTGTAATAAATAATATAATTTCTTCGCGTCTCTCTGCTTTCCTTTATTCGCTGTAATAAATAATATAATTTCTTCGCGTCTCTCTGCTTTCCATTTATTTGCTGTACTATTTCTATTTGTAATCTGTTGGCATGTTTCCTTCAACACTTCTTAGAACTCTTCCTGTTGAAAAAAAATGAGAAAGAAACAAAAATTCCCGATCAAATCTTCCTTAAAAAGCAAACACATTAGTGAGTTTCTTCCCCTTTTTATTTGAGAAATGAACGCGCGCATCTTTAAGTGCATGTCTTGGGCGATGTGACAGAAAACTAAATGTATGATGACTGAGAGGCATATTAAAAAAAAAAAAAAAAGCACAGAGAAAAAAAGGTAAAAATCTGAAAGAAAAAAGTCCTTTCTTTTAGTTTTTTTTAATTTATTTTTAAAATTACATTTCAACGGAAACTATTCCACGAAAGATGCGCGAAGCGTCCGCTCGCAAACCGTACTGTCTCCAATGACAGACCCTCGGGTTGAAAGCGGTTGGTGTTAATCAAGTCTCAAACGCGAATGATGAAAGGCTGCTACGGGCGGATAATTCTACTCGCATTACACAGAACGACGTTTCTTTTGACCTTAGCCAGTCCAATGTACAGCATGTGATCCCTACCACCACTTCGACTATTGCGTTGGCGTGAAATCGGTCAAGGCCGGAAATGCATCCCGTTAATGCAACAACTTTGTATTCAGCCATCCGTTACGGTTCTGTTTTCAATATTTACTCTGATTCAGAGCTTAACCTTCGGGGGGCGGGGTGGGGGTCAGAGGACGAAAGAATCTATCGTTTTATGCTGAGTGAGTGGATGGGGTTGCTTTTGATATATGCGTTTTGGTCACATCGCCTCTCCCGACAGAGACCTCCATGTCTGCTAATGGAATTGAGCAAAATTAGAATGATGTCGTTTCTTCTTGTCTGAGTAAATGGAGCTGAGTGCGAAAGGAATTATTGGGTGCTGAGCACTTTTACCAGACAACAGTAGTGTGTAAAACCTGTTAAAAAAGGCTTTTCAACTCCATTGGTTCTTTAAAGTATTGAAATATAAATATTTAGTTCTCAATTACATCTAGGGTAAATTATAACTATCTGTAAATCTCAGTATAACAAAGCATTATATCTATTTTTAAATTTAAGCCCAGATTTTTTCCTACCTATTATGACATAAACTTTATTTACTGAATGTGATCTTGTCTTATCTTAAAAATAAGCTAAGATTTCTTTGAAATGAAAAAGCATACACAGTTAATTGTGTATTAGTGTTCGACATATAAAAGTGATGAATAAGCTAGTACCCGATTGCTAAAGTGCACAATCCAAATTCAAAGTCACTTTAAAGACTACCATTGCCAACTGTTGATCTGTCTACACTAGCACTCTGTTGGTCACTGGCTTTGCGAGTTGGTCAGTGTGAGCCGTGTTGAAGTCAAAGGTCTTTCGGGTGGATACTATGCATGTTAAAAGTTTAGCATGGCCAGCCGAATTTCCGGACAAGTATATGCGGAAAGACTGCCAAACCCACTGTTAAAAGTGTAAAGCTCCTTGTAATGACGTATTTCGTCTGACGTGACACTTCTACTATGTTAGTTACCGCAGATGCCACTTTTACGTCTTCAGTTTCAAATGTTCCGTGTTTAAAGAGGCAAAAACCTTCGTGCGCAATTTTTATTATTTATCAGCAATAATCTAGCGTTTAATTGTCCCCATAATCAATAGAGATTTATTCCAGGTTTTAATAAAAAAAAACACTGATGACAGGCATGTGGCTGGAAAATTGATTTAACATTCTCTTTTCTTAAGGTAGAGTGTAGTATGTTCTGATGCTTCGTTAGTTTCAAAAATGCGATCAGACTTAACAACTCTCTTCAAAGCAACACCCAAAATTCTTGTTTCACCCGCTTAGCAACCTTCTTGAATCTGAATTTAATGATTTTGCTTTTCAGTCAAACAGCTCGTGACAGGTGAACTGTAATGAAAGAAATAAACCAGATGTTCGAATTGACCTTAATAGAGATATCCTCTTTAAATATTTGAATGTGTGTACTTTGGAGATTCCTAGTGGGTGAAAACTAAGATATATGCCACAAAACATAAAAGCAAGATTAAAATGCGCGCTGCCACACAAACATGCTCACCTATATAAATGTCCACGAAAAACATCACATTGTTTGTTTCTTTATTTGCTTCATACCCCACCCACCCCTATAAATAGACACCTACTGTTCGTGTTTATTATTTCGTACACGTGTTTTAGACAAGCCTAAGCATTCAATACACGCTCGTCTGGTCTCTTAGTTCAGAAGTTGTAGCTTCCATGAAATGACATATATTCTCCTTTCGTTTTAATTGGCATTTATTTATCTAAAACCATGACATCACTTATCTCACTGTAATAAGAAATTTCCCACCTCTTCATAAAATAACTCATATTAATTACTCGCGTCATTATAGAACCTACTGACCCACATTGCTACATTGCTGGGTCATTGTTTGTCATCACACGCAGTATAAAACAGAAGTGCAAACACTTTCTCTCGAGAGTTTATTACCAGGTTGTATTGTAGTATATTAGCACAGTAGTCAACATTACCAAATGAAATCACCCCTCCCCATTTTCACGCTGGTTAAATTCTCGAGGCATTTTGGCTTTTTTTTTGTTTTTGCTAAAGGTCATCAGAGAGGCAGAAAACATCGAGGCTAGCACGCTCCAGCGTTAACATATGGCCTTGAAGTAACTAATAATGTTTTAATGAGCACATAACTCAACTATCTAGCTCTTACAAATTAATATAGCAAACCAGAGGTGCTCGCGTAAAGACAAATTTTACACATTTACATGGTCGCTGCAGCCTAATGTAGCAGGTTTTATTGGACATAATTTGCCTCTAGATGAATGGGTTTTTATTAAAACAAGATCTTTTTTGTTTTATTTATTCTTCTCCTATCAATCAGGAACTTATTTTACAAAATAATATTCTTTTCTGTGTTCGCTTTCTTGACACAAGTAAATACTAACCTACAGTCACTGTTCTGTGTTATCTCATCGAAGTGACGTACACAACTCTTACGCCCAGAACAAGAGCACGTGTTGACAAGTGTTACGTCACGGCACTCACTCATCTGTTTCGCGACCCCAGTGAAAAGATTTCACAGCCCGTTTCATGTCTTCGTCGTCAAGGTACGCGTACCCGGGGTAGACATCGATCTCGTCATCCATATCTTCGTCTCGCTTACCGAAGCGAAAAAGTCCCCCGCGCTTTCCGAAGCGGAACAGAGAGCCGCGCTTGCCGAAGCGGAACAGGGATCCGCGCTTCCCAAACCTGAAGAGGGAGCTTCGTTTCCCAAATCGAAAGAGGCTACTGCGCTTGTCCATATCGTAATCCTCTGGATTAGAGCCTTCCGGGTAAGCTACGTCTGGTGTTGGCAGCTCGTCTGCAGACCGCTTCTGGGGCTGTGATTCAGCATTTTCTTGCAACTGAGTTGCTGAAACAGAGATACAAAAATGCCATCATAAGGAGTACCCAAAGTCGGGTCACTTCGACAATTTAACAATTTAAATATCAATTAAAGTCTATATCAGGGTTAGACAAATCAACTCCACCACACCTTCCATACCCGATTAAATGCACTCTGAATTCTTTAGGCGTTGCATAACCCACAAACCGATATAGACGTTGCATTTAAAGTATCCAATGCATGAATTAAGGCGAGCCAAGGCACTTCAAATGAGTATCGGCCATGTAAATTCATCCTATTTTTGACCAAATTCAAATCAGATTCACGGTTGGGTGAACAGTATTCTAAAACCTCACACATCGAAGAAAAGAAATAATTAAAGGGATGAACGGACGAGTGGCAATGTAAAAATAAGTCAGAAGAGTATGTGCACTTGTGCAATCTTATTTTGAACAATTTTAACTAATTTTATTTTTTAGAAAAATCGAAATAATTCTACTTAAATGCAATATCCAAACACGGCGACTAAATAGCCAACCGAGTCTTCCAATAAGCTTTTCACAGCTGCTCAGAAAAGCCTAACTCACCAAAGAAATGATTAGGCTATGTATCCGAATCTAAACGTGTTTTCTTGGCAAACACTGAACATCCTATCTTAGCTCTGAAGCCGGTAATGACGTATTTATCCCGAATGGCGTCATCGATCAAAAACGTGCCTTTGACTTTCATCTTCAGATGTAGTTTTCTTTTACTTCTCTTTTTTTTTCCCCCTGGCTTGTAAGGTTTGGCTTGATGTGAATAGGAAAGAAATTTGTTGGCTTTAATACGTTGGTTTAAGGAAACAAGTTATTTGTAGGATTTAAAAGAGAGTTGGTTGGATGAGATAGAGAAAGAGAGATCGTTGCAAACTGTGACGTGTTTGCGCAAAGAGAAATTTGACAAGCAGTAACAGATTGTGCAAGGGGATAAAAAGGATTTGTTGGTGGCGTTGTTGTTGCTGTTCAACTTGCAGTGAGCTGGAAGTGACGTATCTCTCTAGACTTATTTTGCTACTCCAGAGAATGGTGGCTATTTTAGTTTGCAACATGCGTTTATTTTTAAAACTATTATTGGACTTTAAAGTTTTGTGTTTAAATAAGTGATATTACTAAGTTTTATCAAATTTGTGTTAAGTCAAAGACATCTATCCATACAAACATTTTCTAGAGTTCATTTACCAGCTTAACACGAGATCCGTCGTAGTACAAGCAGTTTAAAAATAAGAATAAGAAACAATATATCTAAGTAATAGGGTGAACATTGTTGATATCTCAGTCCCCACCCCACCCCACTCCTTATTTTACTGAATCATGTTCATGAATTTTTACTCATTATCCGACAATTGTTTTCTGTCCTTCTCCAGTCTCTCTCTCACTTTCAATTTTTATAAGCATGCTGGGGAGTCGACTGCAAAACTGAATGGGTGGTTGATAAAATCAGTGATGAAGCCTCAGTAGCTTAAAGCAAGCAGAGTCTAATTATAGAGACATAACTGCATACTTTCATAACCATTCGAGTAAATGAGAGAGGGGAGGGAGGGAGGAAACAGAGTGAAAGAGCTTCACAAATAATATTGGCTGCTTTGAGGAGATACGCATTAGATCTTAAGTCCCCCCTACCCCCCCAGTTACAGACACCAAAGTACAATGTAAATAGTTTAAGGACATCTGATGCATTTACATTCGATATTTTTCCTTGAATAAATAACAAATGCAAAAAAAGTAAATCGATATATTTTTTTCGACATTTAAAACTGTGATTTTCCGGTGTCCCCTCTCCACGTCTCTTTCCTTTCTCATTGTCAGCGAAAGATTGCACTTGTAAACTGGACAGAGATCGAAAAGCAAGGAGTCGCACTAACACAGAGCAAGACAACTGGAATTTACACTTTATCTTCATTATTTTACGTTTGGTTGTCTAATGGCCTCCCTTCTTCAGTAAGAGATGCCTTTTACACATTTCAGTTTATTTACACAGAACTCATGTTCATGACATAGCCTCAAGGATGATTTGCAGGGCTGTTCCTGAGTCATTAAGAACTGTCACAAAATCATTATGGGATGTCATTGTCATTGAGGAAAGATTTCTCAGCTGGTCGTGTTCGTTACAATCTTATTTTGTTTGCTTTTCCGACAAAGACGTCCTTGGTGATAAGGTCTCCAAATATCAACATGTATGGTGAAAAAGAAATTAAATCCACATCAACTAAAATGTAATGTGTATCTTAAAATCCAGAATATTTTTGTCTTAATTTTAATTATCTGCAATGCAAACAGTTAAAGGTAACACACACGAAGTTGAAGAGAAATGTTATCTAATGCCTTAATTTGGCATTGACATTATCTAATATTTTAAAAATAATTTATTACTGATAGTATGGAATTGAATATTTATGAATGTTCACAACACTAAGATATAAATAGTCCATGTGTTAGAATGCGTAGACATCACGTGACAAATAAAAGCTCACTGTCACGTTCATTAATTCCGCGAAAAAGTATATTTCAGACTTATCAATTCCCGTGAAAATACCACCACCACCAGAACCACCGCAACTACCACCACTACTACTATTCCCAGCTCAAGATCATAACTGAGATCGCACCACTCACCATCCCCATCATAATTCTGAATACAAGGCGTTCACTTTAGTCTTAAGGCGTTAATTTTAATCTGAAGGCGTTCACTTTAGTTTCAATGCATTCATCTTAGTCTTAAGGCGTTTACTTTAGTCTGAAGGCGTTCACTTTAATCTTAAGGCCTTCACATTAGTCTTAAGGTATACACTTAAGGCGTTCGCTTTAGTCTTAACTTTCACTTTAGTCTTACGATATTCACTTTAGTCTTAAATGTTAACAATTTTTTTTTTAATTGATGATAAAAGATGTGCATCGAATTTTATTATCAGAGATTATTTAGTAATGGCTTATAGAATTTTAAAAAATTATAATATGGAGTTATTTCTCCTTGCAAATAAAGATGCCAAATCTGTGGAAACTATATGCTGACTGTATACGTCACGACCCGTACACATAATGTCTTCACAAATAAACTAAACATGCAAAATATGCTAAGAACGAGTTAGGATTAGGGTTTTGAGCATGATTAGTGTTAGTTGCTAGAATCAGGGCTAGGGTTAGTTTACATTTTGCATTTATAACACAAATGTCATTTATAGTGGCTTATAACACAAATGTCATTTATAGTGGCTTATAACACAAATGTCATTTGTAGTGGCTTATAACACAAATGTCATTTATAGTGGCTTATAACACAAATGTCATTTATAGTGGCTTATAACACAAATGTCATTTGTAGTGGCTTATAACACAAATGTAATTTGTAGTGGCTTATAACAAAAATGTCATTTGTAGTGGTTTATAACACAAATGTCATTTATAGTGGCTTATAACACAAATATCATTTGTAGTGGCTTATAACACAAATGTCATTTGTAGTGGCTTATAACACAAATGTCATTTCTGCAAAACAGCAGCTGCAAGATTTAACGTTATCTACTGTCACTGAATCTACTTTCATTCAAGAGCAGATAACTCAACAGGCGAAACTCGTTCTGTTGTGCCACTCAGCTTCCATCTGTTCACTGGGATACATCAACACTGGAATATATAGACGATACGGTAACAAAAAAATACTGCTTTGAAATACGCCAACATTATTTTTATAAGAATTGTGAAATGAACAATATGTAATTCAACAATTACTAGGAGAAGTTAATATAAAAGTTCATTACTGTTTTAATATGCACCTTTAGCAAAAACGGTACCTTTAATTTACTTAGCATCAAGCAAGAATTGGCAGTTACCTGTAATTTAATATTGCCAGTAGAAGACTAAGTATTCGAAATCTTAGGAATAAGAGAATAAGAGAGAGAGAGAGAGAGAGAGAGAGAGGAGAGAGAGAAAGAGAGAGAGAGAGAGAGAGAGAAAGAAAGAGAGAAAGAGAGAGATGGAGACAGAAAAGAACAGAAAAGCGAGGTTAACGGATGAAACTGAGAGAAGCAGAGAAAAAATATAGGAAATATATTTTTTTCTTAGAAATTGATTTTTAAAGTAGTAAAGTGAATTAATTATAGTAAAGATTTTTCAGCAGATTAGGGAGACATTGATTGAAACGATTTACTTCCCTTGTAATTGCGTCAATAACAACGTTTGAAATTGGTAAAAGAAAAAAATAAGTTTAAAATGATAATAAATAAAATGTAATTTTGCTAACAGAATAAAATCGGAGATTTATTTACTGTTAATAGGACTTTAAGTGAAAAATATTTCAGTAATTATATAACTATGGCTCTAACAGCGCGATACATCATACTTAGTGAGTTTGGAAAGGTCTCTGTTTTATCTGACTTCTGCATGAAATATAACCGAGAGCCATAAACTCTGAAAGAGTGATGCCCCTTGCACAATGAAACGCGGCAAGATCATGTTCAATGGAATGTCTTGTTCAGAGCCTGTGAATTTGTGAATTTCAGTGCGATGATTGAGATTTATTTTATGGTATACGCGGAATAGCTCTCACGGAATGTTTTTTTTTCAGGACAGTTAAATATGGAAAATGACGGAAGCAACCACTTCGGTGGTGGTGGATAAAGGAAGAACAAAAGTCCGAGAAAAAGAGGGGTACTGCACAGCAAAAGTCCCAGGGAGGCAATACTTTTCTTGGATCCCTCGCACGTCGGTTGAATTGTCGGGTTTCAAAAATCGTGTTTCGGGTATTGAGCGGGACCGAGGGACCTACTCCTAGTAGTGTTAATGAGGAGGAAAAGATCCGCGGGTGTGACTTGTAGCTGACAAGGTTAAAGCGCAGTTCACCAAACACCGTCTGTTATTAGTTACGGTCGAGAAGACAGATCGGTGCCTTTGTTTCGTGCGCACTATTAGATTAAAACCGCATTTGAGCCTTGAAAGGGGAACTCGCGTCTCATTACGACTCTGGGGCAAGTGAGACTGACCAGACGCTTGGCAAGTTATGTCTTCCATTTACGTGATGGCATGAGCAGCATAAATTGGGCCGAGAGTAGCGAGGAAGTTCGTGTGGGCAGAGGTGCACAACAGAACTCTCGATGCAATGAACAATTTGGGCTGTTTGCGACAGTTCATTATCCTGTGTCGAGGACAGTGAAAAGTAATGCACTGAAGGTTGGAAAAAAAAATCATAGTTCCGAGGAATTAAATTTGAAAAAAATCAAATATTCAATAAAATGAACTTCATTAAAGCACAGTGAATCAATCTTTCCGAATGTTGTCACTTAAACGTTGTCGGTTGTCTGTGTGGGTGGTGGGTGGTGGTAAATAACGATGCATTAAATTTATTTTTTATACAGAATTGTACTGGAGTAAATGGTAGATCTTATGATCAGTTGAATATATACATTATTAGGTCAGGATCGATGAAGGCAAGACACCAACCGCTTGCTTAAGTGACAGAGATTCATTATCCATTATTACATATAACCTAAAAGTATCAACAAAAAAATGTTTGGTCATAATATCTACATACTTGAGTGATTAAGTTAGCATCATCTTCACATGATCATCACGTCAGTGATCACTATTGTTGGTGTGCACTACTGGATAGTACAGTTGTAAAATGTCATCATTTTACCATCGAAGTACATCATTAATTCAACCTTTAGTGTTTAGAACTGTGCCAGTTTGGTAACCATATTCTGTTTATAATGCTGTCACTCGGCTTTTTCTTTGTTCTCCAGTTTCTACAGAGTATATTAATATTGATGTTCTGTTTTTATTTTTCGTACATCAGCTCTCTCTAAACCATTATAAAGTCACCAACGAGAGACTTCCTTTTACACGCCAATGAATTCTGAACTGAAGCGATGATTCAGTGTCAGGCATATTTGAGGCAATGCTTACCTCAGTCGTGGGTGGCATTTTTGATAGCCACACTTGTAATCACACTTGACTTCCTGACACCGTAATGCAAACTTCCTTATGTGTGAAACCTGTTAACCTCCCACAGATCACAACTGAGAGAATGTATCTAACTTCTGGGATCTCACCAGGATATGCTGTGATATGGGATGGTTTTGAATCTGGTGAAAGATGGGGTTTCATTCTGCCACCATGATTGTTGGGACCTTCTGCAGCATATTCACTCATTACTTTTACTGTCACGATCACTTCTTAACATTCGACTTTCTCTACTCCACATGACTGATTTATACCTAAGCATAAGCGTGCCCTAAAGGTAGGAGTTTTACCGGCTAGGTGTGCAAAGATATCAGAATATCCAATCATGCAATCACTGCCAGAAAACAATGATGAAGGGACATTTTTTTGCAGCCGAGGAAAGCATCACTGCACCTGTGTGTACTATCTAGGTACCCAATTGATGCTCCTTGGCTGTGTGTACTATCTAGGTACCCAATTGATGCTCCTTGGCTGAGCACATACCAGGTGTAGCTCTGCATGCATTGTCATATTGTTGCTGACTTTGCAATATTCGCTTCGTTGCACAAATCTTCTAATTGCTTCTATCCTGCGACTTGATGGCAAATACAATGTTCAGTCCCGGTAAAATCTGTTCTTATTTCAAAAGTCCCATATTACTTGTACTTCTGTTTCGGTGACTGCTTCTGGGTGAGTACATCTATGCTCGTACTGGTGTTTTGACTCTGTAATTCTCAAACAGGTTCTGATGTAGCATTTTTGCCAATGTGTCATGCCTTATGATGTAGAGATTGACATGGCAAAATTTATGTTGTACATTCCATGATTTTGTAGAATCTGAATTTTTACATCAATAGTGTATATGTTTTTCATAAGCCGGCTGCCTCCTATTTTCTGAAATATTTGGAGTCTGCTTTGGGTGTAGGGCTTTATGCTCTGTAAACAGTTTTCTCGTCAAGGTCATTGATATTATTTGTTGTCCATTCTAAGACATCCCCTTTGTAAGAGGTTAAATGAAAATACCTTGTATGTTGTTTTCATTTGGGCTTTACTTGGGTGACTTGTTTTTCATCATCATCATCATCATCGTCATCATCGTCGTCGTCGTCGTTATTCATTATTTTATTGCAAAAATCAGAAAGTTTCAACTTAACATGAAATAATTTCGTTGTCTATTGTATTTAATTAAACAGGTTATCATACAGAAATAAATATTAGATTTTTTTTTTTTTGGCTATCGTTTCGCTGTATCTTTAAACAAGTAAAATTATTCGATCTGTCAAAGATTACTTCATTTCTTCTGGGCAGTCTCCACATCCATCATATTGATCTTGTTTGTATCTTGTCAAACTACTTATTATTTATTTTTTTAACTTTTAATTTTGTTATGTCCAGTCACATTCTAGTGTTCCCGTGTGTATACATGCATTACAATGTTTGTATTTGAATGCAAGTATATGCGTTGGTGTGTCTGTACGTACATGCAGTATTTATGCGCGCGCGTATATATATATATGTAAATGTGTGTGTATGTGTGTGTGTGTGTTTGTGTGTTTGTGTTTGTGCGTGCGTGCGTGCGTGTGTGTGTGTTTGTATGTGTGCGTGCGTGTGTGCGTGCAGTAAAATCCAATCACGTTGTTCTAATTGTATTTGTTTCAGATTGGAAAGTATTGTCTGCAACTTTCTAGAAATGGAGGAACAAAAGCACAAATCTACTTTATTTAATTGATCTGTGTGCACTCATTGACTCAACCTCGCTTGTCATGAACACACGAGTCCGTTTTAGTCACGTGGTATTCCTAGCATCATTTTCACCCTGTACAAAGTCCTGTTCTCGGACAAACACCCAATTCCTCCATTATTAGCGCAGGGAGATTTCGTTAGTCACAAAAGCTAATTTTGTTAATGCAAATTAAAACTCTTCGCGTTCCCTCATTGTTTGCAGTAGTCATAATCAGTCTATAGAAGGGAATGGCTGGACCATCCATGACAGCTAGTCAATATATATTTCTTTCTTACGTTTTTAACTCTGTGACAAGAAGTACATTTAACAGGCTTGAATGGGAAGGGCAGTTCGCATCAGACGTGTTATACGCTAGCTGAAAATAGTTCCTTTTTGTTAGGATTGCTGGGACTAAAAGCCTTTTTTTTTTTTAGCCCTGGGTGATGACACGAACGCCTAGATGTAGAAGTGGTAGTTGTTTGTGAGTTGAAGATAAATGCTCACGAACGCTTAGATGTAAAAGTGGTAGTTGTTTGTGAGTTGAAGATAAATGCTCACGAGCGTTATAGCTTCAAGCCGATCGTGTCAGGTATGTTCCACACACCCTTTCCCACCATATCTTAGAATAATACTTTTATTATTTTTATTCTGAAGGAAAGAAAAGAAGAATTAGCTGAAGAGGAATAGGTAAACAAAGAAAACGAAGAGGTAAAATAACATAGACTGCTCATCATCCATGAGGTAACATTTGGATATTTTTTCCACCGATGTTTTCGAGGGAACGGTTTCAAGTTTATTCCTATTTGAAAATAAGAAGAATTAGAAAAACGAAAAAAGAAGAAGAAAATTTACAATAACCTGCAGTGCCGTTCATCCAAACTATTTCTAAAAGTTTTAATAAGTTTTAGAAAGTCAACGTTTAACTTTAATGACATAGCTCTAAGCTCGTCAAAGGGAAAGTATTTTTCTACAGAAACGCTCATCAAAGGGAAAGTATTTTTCTAACAGAAAGAGCATCATAAAACAATATCTTGGCTTTCCTCTTATTGCAGACTTACGCGGCCATGCAAAACGTACATTTCGCTTCATTCAGTCGAGTAGATTAGGTGAAACAACAGCAATATTAGAAACACACCAATCCAAACAAACACAATAACAAAGATTCCCGCGAGATATGGCACGAACATTGGACTACGTAAACCGCCCTTCGCTAAATAACCGGATGTTAGCATGCGACTCCGAAGAGCTATTGCCCATCATCATAACGCCGGGTCCCGGATGGAAATCGTCCTGACTTATACGATCCATCTGCAAACAGTCATTCCTCTACTGCAACCCAGTGCAAACAACTCAACTAAGGCGTACACGCACGAGACAATTACTCGCATTAGGTTTTTGCAGTCTGTGCGTCTGTGCCTGCGGACATTGCATGAACAGTCTAATGCAGTGCAGGAGATCCTCCCTAAGGCAGTGAAACAAAAAACACCCCCTAAAAAAAAAAAAAATCCGCCTAAGTGAGATTATATGAGTGCTTCCTTGAACAACGTCAAAGGAACAGCCTTATACATATATAATATTCGATAAAACTTTACTAAATTCACACGAACAAGCGCACACAAAACATTCATCACTCCCACTCACACACTTAGGCATATATACCACATAACATTCATCACTCCCACTCACACACTTAGGCATATATACCACATAACATTCACACGTGCGCACGGTTGTTCGCCTCCTTCACTTACACCCATTACAAACATACGCACACACGCACGTACACATAGGATACGCATACTCACTCTTATATTCACTCACCCAACAATTAATAAGTTTCGTGGAATAAAGACACGTTGAATTATCACCCAACAATTAATAAGTTTCGTGGAATAAAGACACGTTGAATTATCACCCAACAATTAATAAGTTTCGTGGAATAAAGACACGTTGAATTATCACCCAACCCTTACAAGTCACTTAACAGGGTTTGTATTGTAAAAGCATCTTTCGTCAAATGACCAGCATATTACCATTTTATTTTGCTGAAATTAATTTAAGTAAATGGATTCAACGTCGAAAGCAAATACAAGTTTATTGTTGACGTTTTACATTTTTTATATTGTTGCCACACGGTGTGCTATTTAAACACACAATTGCAAGAACAAATAAAGGAAAAATGAACAATTAAAAATATAAAGAAGTGAGCTAAGTTCCAAAATGAACAGGTACTTTTGCGGAATATCGCAAGTGTTATCGTATGTTTCTGGAAAGAAGATTATGAGAAAAGATAAAATAAGAGACAGGAACTACAGAATGAAAAAGAAAGAAAAGGAATGACTATAGAACAAAGATGGAAGGAAGGAGAAAATAGAACATGATTTGCTAATTAATGAAAGGAAAAGTTTTAAAATAAGATGCATGTAAAAGTAACCAATAGAATAAAAAAATGAATTGCTTGAGAGAGAGAGAGAGAGAGAGAGAGAGAGAGAGAGAGAGAGAGAGAGAGAGAGAGAGAGAGACAGTGACAAAGAGAGAGAAAAAAGAGAGAAAGAAAGAAAGAGAAAGAAAGAAAAAAGAGAGAAAGTAAGAGTGAAGGAGAAAACGTAATGCAGAATAAAACAGATAAAATGTGGTGGTGACTAACAGTTAAAAATAAATAAATAAAATACACACAAAAAAACCCTGAATCATCACAAATCAACAAACAAAAATGCATCAGAAAGTCAACACCAGCAGAATGAATAGATAAACGGAAAGAGAAAAGGAAAGACGGAGAAAAAATATCTATATATTTACCTTGATTTTCTTCTTTGCAGAAAACTGTAGCCACAAGAAGACATGACAAAATGACAACTGTCAGCTGCAAAATCTGGGATAGCTCCATTTTAATTCCTTCTGAAACATATCAGAAATTGTCATATTGACGAGCATATTTACATATTTGTTTCTTGAACACATCACTTTGCAATTCCATTTGTTAAAATTTGCTTTTCGCTGTATAGCAATTATCATGTGGCTCCAACTATGCGTTTTTATGCAATGGTTAGAAAACAATATATACTTTCTAAATGTTTGATAATCTCCCTAAAACTTTAAGTTAAATAAATTTATTTATAGTTTCTGTTAGTAAAATATATTATTAAACGTTAACAAAGAAAAAGAAATGCGAAGCGAACATTAAGAAAACATTATTGGTTAGCAAAGAAGAATAAGGTACGTTTGACATTAGCAATGAAATGAGTAAGGTGCATTGATGTGTGACCGTGACATAAACAATGAAATGAGTAAGGTGCATTGTTTTTTGACAGTGGCTTGAACAATGAAATAAATAAGGTGCGCTGATGTGTGACAGTGACATGAGCAAAGACATGAGTAAGTATATTTGTGACAGTGACGAGCAATAAAATGAGTAAGGTGCGTTGATGTGGGACAGTGACATGAGCAATGAAATGAGTAAGTTGAAATGTGACAGTGACGAGTAATGAAATGAATAATGTGCCTTGATATGTGACAATGACAGGAGCAATGAAATGAGTAAGTTGGTGTGTGACAGTGACATGAGCAATGAAATGAGTAAGGTGCGTTTTTGTGTGACAAAACACATCTAAAACACGGCTGTTGCTAGCTTTAGGAATGTTTGCACACGTCTTTGTGGTAAGGACATCAGTGCATGTGAACTGAAAAATCACGCCACCATTTTAGTGCAATAAATCTTTGGTTATTAGTTAGTTTTAGACTGTGGATGATAGATGTCATTCTGATGCAAGGGGGGGGGGGGGGGAGGGCAATTCCATATTAGTCAAGCAACTACGAGAAATCTTAACTTGGCATTGTGTGCATGCGTGAGAACCTGACTATAATCCTAACATAAGCTACAGTTTCTGAATACAAGGATACTGACAGTGTCGTCAGACTAAGATTTATTTGCATGCAAGCCTGAGATTTGATACTCAATGTAGCAGTTTAATGGCGTTAATGAATGTTAATTAATTATGATCTCTCATAATGACATGGGCGATCTCTAGTAACCTGCCCTTACATTAATTATTCCTTCCTGTGGGCGATAAAGAAGTGATGTAACATTATTTTCTGCATTTATTTGAGAAAGTTGATACGTAAGACATCCTTCGTACGTCTCTTGTATTTAGTTTGATGTTTGCAACTTTTAGTTTGATGTTTGCAACTTCATAACACTAAGCAATGTATTTGCTTTTCCATTAACGACTATTTCTTAACAATATCGAATTTAATTGTGTGTCTCGTAATAGGTAACTTAATACTTCTGATCAATGCTATAGTTAGTTTTGACTTTACAACTTCATAAAAATATATATTTGCTTCTGTCTTAGCTAAGTAAGTACTTCTTAACAATATTGAATTTACGTTTTGTCGTTGCGGCTTGGTCCAAAACAGTGTTACTACTTTTAAACATTATTGCATTTATTTTGCTAGTAGGTCTCTTAATTTGTCTGCGCAGTATTGCATTTATTTTGTTAATAGGTCGCTTACTTTTTTCTGCGCAGTATTGCATTTATTTTGCTAGTAGATCACTAGCTTCTGAATAGTATTACATTTATTTTTGTATTTGATACACTCCAAGTCGCTATAAAAGAGGTAACATAATGTACAGTGCTCTGAACAGAATAGGACCTATATATCTCGGGTTATTTTTTTTATAGCGTATGAATGTGGAGAGCCCTCTGAGGAGATTGAGTTTTTAATAGATTCTATTTTGATCTAAATTAATAAAATATAAGATCTAGATCAGAGCAGTGGTCTTGTGTGAGAGGTTGGATGTTCTGTTCAATTCATAGCTCAATAGGACGAGCCAAGTTAAGTCATTTCTATTGTGTTGTGAAGTACAGTACTAGGTAAAGTATTCTTAACATAACTTTATACAGTTTTATTTTGTGCTGTAATATAATGCGAAATGCTATAAGGGAACACTACTTCACGCCCTATTTCTTCTTTGAAAGACGTTACAGATTATTAAATGTCCTTATCCGTTAATTATTATGTTATAGAGTTGTTTCCCATTCAAGAAGTGTAAAACGGAATAAAATTATATTAGCAAGACAAAATCAATAAGATTTCTTTTCTTTTTGCAGTGGATGCACAAAGTCCTATGCCTTGCATGATAATGGGACATTACTCCACAGGGGTTTGTTCATTTCAAGAAATATCAGAATATACAAAGTCTTTAACAATTAGTCGGTAGGGCTTATTTTGGTGTTTAAGAAATATAATATAAAACCGGTTTTAACAAGTTACTCCCTAGGACTTGTATTGGTACTTAAGACATAGCAGGCTATAAATCTTCTTGAACAATCACTCTGTACGGCTTATATATTGTTAAGAGTTAAACAAAGTGCAATGTAGCTAATGAATAGAGCATCAGTCCAAACTAATTTTACATTCTTTTTTAAAATGTAACAAACTAAAAGTTGCTAGTAGAGAACATTCCACCAAAGCAGTTAGCATTCTAGTTACAAAGCTACCCAGTTCAAAAATCTCTTCACAGGACATTACTCCACACATTTTGTATTCTAGTTGCAAAACTACCCACTTCAAAAATTCCTTCACATAACATTGCCCTGTACAGTTTATATTCAAACGAACTGGACGGTTAAATAAATGCGATATGACTTACGCCACTGTACAGGTTTTCGTACAAAGCCACCGATATGTTTAAAGAAAAGAATAAAAGTATTGAACACACATGGACATACAGACTTCAAGGAAGTAGCACAGGTCTTAGACTGGATTTAGAACTCAGAAGTCAAAACTAATGGAACGTCACAAATTTATTATCGATTAGTGTCTAAAACATACATTTCATTGATGTTATTTTCTTTTTAATTTTGATTATCGTTTCACTAATATTTTTTTGTTTTTAATAGTGCGCGCGGTGTGCATCAGACGAATTAGTGCGTAAAAGACAGACAGACCTACATCAATACACGCCATTAACGAGACAGGCAAGTCACGTGTTCTGTACTGCAATAATTCGAAGATAAATACAAGAGTCGCCAGAGCAACCAATACTCGTTCAGAGGTTTCTGTGACTATTTATTTTCCACACGATGAAGAAGACAAATAGCTGGCGACTTTTGAAGGTTTTCGTCACAAAAGAAATAAAATCGATTCTCTTCAGAATTGCTCGTATCCTATCGATAGACTTGAAAATGCCCAGTAGGTCATGCCAGAGTATCACCTCTTTAAAGTCGTTAAACCCTGGAGCAAAGTTTCCAGATATACTAAACTAATATCGAACTCTGGTATTCTACCGGTCCTTTTCTTTCTTGCAATGATTTTGTTTGCCTTTATTTGTTGTGTTCTTTAGTTTTTTTTTTAGTTTTACTCTGACCTTTGTGTTGTCTGAGACCTACATTTTCTTTTTAATTTTGTGAATCTTATTCCATTTTGTGTTTCTGCACTAGAGACTGTTTGACTATAATTTAAGTATAATTTGAATGACATTATTATGAATTCTGATTTGTTTAATTTTGTACCTTTTAGGTTTTTTAAAATTTATCTTACTGCTTACTGCTTTTTCACCGTTTTCATATGAAATAAAATGTTGTTCAATTTAAAAAAAAAATTCCTCTGCCATCTTCCTTTGACTTTTATATTTCATTTTCTTTTGTTACTCATTTTATACATTTTGTTTTTAATTGTTTATTTCCTATTGGCTATTTCATGTTAATAACAAGATCATTCTGTGGTGATCGTGTTTATTATAAGGGCAGTGTGTTTTATATGTTTAAAAAAATAACTTTTTAATTACAGGTAAATGAAGAAGAGACAAGGAAATAAAGATAATTGCAGAGTGGCGAATACGAATTTAAAAAGGATTTAATTATTCCCTTCACATGCAATTGAGACGAGAGAAAGGAAAAACAAAATTCGTGAAGAGAAAATTAAATGCACTGGTTCCGATGATGTATAGTTTTATCTCTTTGTTAATACTGAAACTTCAAAGCACCATTTCTCCGTATAAAGTTTATGCTCGTCCATTGCATCGGACAAAGTTCGCTGAAGCCATGCGATGTGAAGGAAGACATTTTTCTGAAAATTGAAGAATTAACTGGCTATTGTGAACTTACATACAGCCCGTGTACTGCTCTCTATACAGTGCACTGAATTAAAGGCGGAAAGATTTCTCCTAAATAAAAAAGGATGTCAACAATTTTGTCCAACGATTTGTTCAAATGTAAGCATTGTATTAAGCGCAATTTACACCAATTCAAGCAAGTGGGCTCGATTGATGACGTTAACTTAACTAGATTGTATCGTATTCATTCTCGCCCAAAACGGAATATGCACCCGTAAACTTTATATAATGCAAAATTTACTCCAATCTATTGTACAGTTTGTCGAGATGGGAGCTGGGAAACAATAGATGGACAGCGAACTATAAATCTTCTCAGGACATTGATGCTGGTCGCGACGGTTTAAATATTATAAAGACGAGTAATATCCTGGAAGTATTATAATTATTGCATGTATAACCACACACACAATGAACTGCTATCAGATAAAACAAACAATACAGAGTAGAGGTAGCCCCAAAACACCCCTCATAACGCCACAATCCCCAGCGCGATATCAGCCCCAGCCGGAAGCTCTTCCCATTATCAGTCAGAGTTCTGCCGAAAGATTCCCATAATAATAAGATTCCCAGGTTAAATTGACTACGCCCTCCCCAAATAAAGCAAAAGCAAACAAACCAACAAATCAAAACTAATAAACAAACGACCAAAAGCAAAATAAAAATAAAAATACAGCACCCCTTGAAATTCGCACTCACAACACACAAAGCCTCATCGGCCTGCAAGAAGACGTACTTTTTTCTACTCGCCTCCCCGCTCCCTTTGTCTCCATCCCTCCCATCCCATCCGCCTCTATTCCTTTATTAGTTTATCCCTCAAACACTCCAACGGCTTGTAGATGCCGTCATTTGAAACTTCCCTCAGGGTGACGCGTTGTGAAACGTGTCAAATGGCTTTGTATCGTTGATGGAATGATAGTCTACCGGACTCAGTTAGGATTAATACAACACAAATTGCCTCTATATGGTCCTCTTTAGATCTGATGCCAGAAGGCACGAAAAATACCGTGTTTCATTTTTTGGTCTGCGTACTATTATTAATATATTTTATGCTACTTCTTTGAGGGTACTTATGTATGTATATAAGGATGTGTGTGAAAAATCTACGGTGTTAATTTTATTGCTAATTGATAAGACAGCTTTATTTGTATAATTTATTAAAGGCAACTTAAGCTTTGATGCCATCAACGAATAGAACCTTCTACCGAATTGATTCGTTTCCATTCCTCTTTATTATTCTCCCTCTCTTCTTTGGATCAAGATGTATCTCTTCTTTTAAACTAGATATTCGATAAAGCTCAAATTTAGCAGAGGCTTTGATTTACTCATTTAAGTATTATCTCCCCGGATATCTTTTAAATTTGTATACTAAATAATTAAATTTATTAGTAATACCTTTTTTTAATGAGGCTTATTTAGAACTGATGTAAAAATGCTTAAAGACCAAGTGAAATGGAATCTAGGCCAAATATAGTTTGTGAATGAGATTTGCCCCCTTACTAAGATACACAATCCCCAAACCCTTGGGGTAAAAGCAAGCAGAAGTGACGTCAGGCATGGGGTCGAATGGCCACCAATGTAATTTTTTCTAGTTAACCGTACGACTTATATCTAATTCGTCCTGACGACAGCGGAAGTTCATCTGAGAGTAGTTCGCATACCATTTCTAATGATGTTGGAGATACCAAGGAAACAACGACTGATGATGGCAGTGTCTGGAAAGTTATTTTTCTGATAATATAAAGTAACCGTATTAAATGCCATACATTTGTAGTCATCATTAAGCTCATAGACATATTTTTATTATTAAAATAAGTTATGTAAGTATTTTATATGAATGATGAAAGCTTTTTAAGTAGCCTTATAATTGTCGTTTTATATATATATATATATATATATTACATTTGCTACCGAAATTTATTACTATTAGTCATAGTACTAGCGCGTTGTACTAACATTTAAAGAACAGCAGTATAGTTATGTTTTAAACAAGTGATTATCATTCTGCAAATAATTTAAAATTTTGCAGTCTTGATTCTAAGAATGGGAATTGCTTATTCAACACGGACATTTTCTTATCAGTGGCTGACCTAGATTCCACTTCATTTTAAATCCTAAGAAAACTTTTCTTTCGCGGAGTTATTTTGGTACCTGACGTCACCGGCCACTATTCCGATTCGTAGCTGCTCTTCAATCAACCAGTTCTCATTTACTCACTTATTTATTTTCAAATTCGATTCTCACCTAGGCGTTTCATTATTACGACAAAAATTATATTTTTAATGCTATGCTGAGAGTTGAAAAAGGTCTTACCCGCAAACGTTAAAGGCCTTCTTACAAGCAAAAAAATTAAAGTATTAAATCCCTAATTATTTATTGTTTGTTTGCTTGATTCTTGTCTGTTGATTCTTGTTTGTATGTTTGTTTCTTTGTTTGTTTCTTTCTTTCTTTCTTTTTTTCTTTCTTTCTTTCTTTTCTAAATAATTATTTGTATTATCTGTTTAATTTTTTCATCTTACTATTGTTTTTAGTTGATAATTTGTCTTCAATGTGCTACACTTAAAAATGACATACACCAAACTAATTCATAAGAGTTTCTATTGATAATAATCGATCATCGACTCCGAAAAGTTTGAACACTTATTCCGACGTAGTGAAGAAGAAACACAATGCAATTATTGAAGCGTTGTCCGAAGGATTATTTTCGGCTCCCAAAGAGTTTTGTCGAAATAATACCCTATTTCCCATCCTAATATCATGTACTCTCAGACATCCTAATATTATGTACTCTCAGACATCCTAATATCATGTACTCTCAGACATCCTAATATCATGTACTCTCAGACATCCTAATATTAGGATATCTTCTTACGTCTTCTCCACTCAAAGTAGAGAAAAGTTGTAACTACAAAAAAAAAAAAAAAGAAAAAGAAAAATGAGAATAAATGATCCTAGGAATTGAGGCGTCTTCGATGCTTTTAAACTGTAGACAAAACAAAATAATTGATACAGTAATTATCAATATAGCGTTTATCAATAGTGGTTTAGATAAAACAAGTCTAAGCAATCGTGTGGTGTGCTCATAAAAACAAGTACGAAATGAGCATATATATTTCATTCAACTGCCGTCAACACTTCACTTACTGTGGCATTTCAAATAGTGTGAATTTCATTGGCAGGCGCTAAGCTGTAGTTCCAACACTTCAGCACATCAAATGCCCAAGTGCAAATCTTTACTTCTAGCGCAAGAAAAGATAACTCCCCCCCCCCCCACACACACACACACACTCTCCCGCATTAAAATCGTGTGCAAATATTTCGTGAACACTGAAATGAGAAATGTTCACCTGAGCGCGCAAACTGATATATTCCCTGAATCTCCGCTTGCGCTCGGGCATGCCCTAACCAGCTCGAAACTCTCGAACCCAGATGGCTGTTTCCGAGTAGGCCTTTAAGCGGCAACAATGAAGCTGCGATATTTAATTCCGAGTGTGGTCCGGTGCGATCGGCATTTTGTGCAAACAGACCCACTGGTTCGCACACTTTAAACACGAGTCCCAGACAATGATACTGTAATGCGTTTGGGATGGTTTCTCCCCTAACCTCCCACAACATTGCTTTCGAGTCGATGCATCGATTGTGGAGCCGAAGAATGCTGGGAGGAATCGGTTCGACTTTAGCTTCCCGAGCAGACATGATTGTGCTCTGTCGGTTTGGTGCAGACTTGGATTGGTTTTAATCTCTTTGGTGCTTCAGTAACCGAATGAATGAGCGAGACGATAATAATGTTCATTCTTCCCCTTTCTTTCCTTTCCTGTTTCTTTTCTGTTTCCTTGTGGCCTTATTTTGCACGGATCTGCTAGTCATTAGTCGTAGTTAGTTAGTTCAAGAAGACTATGGAAATGGAGTTTATTTTAAACAACTTTTGATTTCATATTTGCTTTTGAATATGCGAACTTTTCTTCCTCATGAATTGATGC
This sequence comes from Sinotaia quadrata, assembly GCA_028829895.1. NCBI lineage: Eukaryota > Metazoa > Mollusca > Gastropoda > Architaenioglossa > Viviparidae > Sinotaia > Sinotaia quadrata. The sequence goes on from CM054179.1 coordinate 45,206,904, forward strand.
AATGCTTGAATGCCAAGTTTACTAACTGCATCCTCATCAATTTCTTTTCCATAGTTAACGTATCTGCATTTTGTTTATACTAGAAATTACTGTTCATAAATGTGGAATATGTCAAACGAGAATTACTCTAAGTAAAATAAATAAAAGGTAATTTATTATAGATAAATATTTCTAGCATTTCTATTTATTATATATATATATATATATATATATATATATATATATATATATATATATATATATGTGTGTGTGTGTGTGTGTGTGTGTGTGTGTTATGAAGCAATTATTGTTTAATGCAATTAGTATAAGTTAATTTTCTTTTATACTTGCATTTGTCTTATAATAATTTTGGACGAGGGATGAGAATATTTTGTCCCTGGATTAGCTGTTCGGACTCCATAATGCTAGACTGGTTGTTGTTATTATTCCACTAAAAATATGATACTACCAAAAACGTATGGTTATTTTTACTTTTGTGATGGAATAGTATCAGCCTTGCTAATTGAATATAAAATGTAATGGTGCCTTACAGAACAAACTTAGTGTCTCATGAGTACTTATGTGAGTAGAAGACTTAGCAGAAGCAGAAATATAAATTAGTATTGTAAACAGGAGTACGATATGTCATCGCTTATATCATCTTCGTCGTAGTAGTTATCATCATCACCACCACCACCATTAATAATATTATTATGTTATATCTGTTCTAGTAATTATTATTCATAATAGTATCAGTTGGGAGAAAATTTAAATAATATTATTTCTAACCTATATTAAAATCGTAGCGTATATTATTACGGTTAGACACTTTTATTAGAATTAAATAAAGTAATCAGTAGTAAACATTAATAGAATACTGAAGTGTTATTTGGTGTACACACTAATAAGTGTTATTATTATTGCTAGTAGTAATTATGATCAACTAATAAGTGTTATTATTATTGCTAGTAGTAATTATGATTAACTAAAGAGGGTCTTGAAACTTGCAGTAGCTAGAAGTCCGAATCCAGTATTTTGCACAAAAAATAACACATTTGCACTTTAGCCGATATTATTATTCTTTTCATTAGTTCCATATTAAGTACTGCAAACTTCAACCTATTTTCTTATCCGTAACTCGTTGATTACAGCATTTTGTAATAAATTTAATATGACTTTCGTCACCCTAAACCTACCTGAATTGCACTATTAAACTTATCCCTAACTTGGTACTACAAACAACCCAAAAGAAGGGTTAATCTCGGGTAATTTTGACATCTGAAATACATTTCAGACACCTTACAAGATCTAAAATTAGATTGTCGCACAATTTGCCGAGCTGTCATGTAAAATTATTATTAAAAAAAACCACGCATTAGTGTTTTTTCTAATGTATGTTGCCAGATGTTTAAATGCATGTAGAGAATATTTATGTAAGTCGAGAGAATTTATATGGTATCCGTCAATCTTGGAAAGGTTTTCCTCACCGGTACTAAAATTGCGATTGAAATCCCATACACAGCTATTCTACTCCTTTACTCAAAGAAATCTCAGTTGTCTGTTTTTTCTCCTCTTTCTTTCTCTCATTTCCCCCTCCCAATTCTCACTCTGAAAGTGAGTATCTTTGTATTTATCCTTATACTCCACCCACCCCCGCGTAAGTTTATTATTTTCATATTCTCGCTCTGAAGACATTCTGTGACCCGTAGATAAATCGATAAAAAAAAACATTTAGGTTATTGATAACCCACAAACAGAGATTTATAACTTAAGAAAAATTAAAGTAAAATAAGAATTTTTTTTTTAATGTTATCTTTCAGGATTAACTACATATTGATATAATTTCACCTTAAATGCAATCAATAAAAGTCAGCAAAACCAATCTATCGTAAAATAATTTATTTTCTTCTTAATAAATAAAAAAAGGTATTAGAAAGATGTTCAATTATCAAATTATTTATAATTAATAAATTATTTGCATTTACTTCCATGGAACATTAAACAGGTTTGTGTCATTTCAATGCCGATATAATTTACCTCATTTTAAAACAATCTAAAACAGTATTCATGCTGGTTTCTTTACATGTTCATTTTACCACATAAGTGGATGTATGCAAAGAAATATGTGGTGCTGTTCGAATGCGCTACGTCATAAAGTGGCGACAGTGATTCAAGGTTGCAAGACTTAAATAATCGCACCATTTCCTGGAAAAATCGAAAATGACGTGTTAAATGACTTCATTTACAGCCTATACGTAGTTCTTTACCGTGAACTAAATTCTTGGAGTTTTATCATTGGCTCAAGCAACTTCTCTATTTTAAAAAATATATATTATTGTTATCTTCTTTTTTTTTCAAACAGAGCTTGTTTAATGACTTGAGAAATCTTTAATCTTCTAGCTTATAAAAGAAAAACACACCAAAAGAAAACCCTTCTCTTTTGGGATAATTTTTCCTATTTTATAAGACATTTTTTCTATCCTTTCTGACACTTATTTTTTCTGATTTCTGTGCATTGATTGTAGCGAATGGCCCCTGCGTTATATCGCTATGCACGCACATTTGACTTTTACGTCCTGAAAAAGAAAATGAAAGAAAAACGAAAACCCAAACCGACATTTCAGCCATCTTTTCGCTTCGCGAGACACGTTCTCTTCTCGCGACTTTAAGGGAAGCTACTCCTACGGAGTTAACAAAGACCTCTTTCCGGTCGCCCATGCTGCCTGCAAAACATGTCCAGAATGATGGCTAGCAGGAAATTAATCACGTTGTGCTAGACAAAACATAAGGAATTACGCGTCGCACGTTTATAGCAAGATTTTGGTTTTAATGCTCTTATTTTTTTTTCAGCCTTCCCTTTTCTCTTCTATCTTTCAAGTGGGATGCATATGCAGAATGTAATAGAATAATTCTAATAGATAGTTTTAATTGTTAACGAATATGATGAAGTTTATGTTTAACAAGTGTTTACTTATTTAGTTAATTTTTTGCAAACGTTTAAGCGGCCGTTTAGGTAGATTTATTGTGGGAACCCACAATAACTTCCTTGATACCCTTTATAAGGTTATCGATTGAGACATCCCCAGTACTGTGTGAATGGATGTGTTAGGTGTACAGTTGAACAGGATTCTACCACAAAGTAACGCAAACTGGATTTTGTGGACGAAAAAACTTAACCTCTATCGCATGATTAGCTTATAAAGCCCATAACAAGTGCAAAACCTAAATAACTATGATAGCCACAGGTAGATGTAAGCCCTTTGCAGGCAGATATGAAAGCCATAACTAATGTCATGCCTATATTAGTTGTGGAAAAATAGCTCACATCTAACTTTGTATCCTAAACCTTGCACTTGTAAAACTACTTTTAATATATATAGCCTGCTTGGTGTTAACTCTTAAATATCGCGCCTTGTTTTTTTTTTTAACACCAAGTAAATGTTGGTGCAGAAGTCAATCACCCTTGGAGACAGTGAGCTGAAGAAGTCACCTCTTTCACCTTCCTGGGCAGCATTGTTTCAGCAACAGGTGGTTCTGACGAGGACATCAAAGCCAGAATTGGGAAAGCTAGATATGCCTTTATTACCCTGAGACCAGTCTGGAGGTCACAATCCCTGTCTGTCCGCAACAAACTACGAATTTTCAACAGCAACATTAAGTCTGTCCTCCCCTATGTCTCAGAGAGCTGGAGAGTCACCAACACCCTAACCAACAAGCTCCAAGTATTCGTCATTGGCTGCCTTTGCAGCATACCTAAGATCAGGTGGACAGACAAACTAAAGAACACCTATTTGTGGCAGCGGACAAACCAAGATCCCATCGACCAGCAGTTTGCCAGGCAGAAATGGCAATGGACAGGACACACCCTGTGGAAGCCCCCATAGGACACCACCGGCAGGCTTTGCAGTGGAAACTCCCGGGGAAAGAGACGGGTCGGTCACCTTAAGACCCCCTGGAGACGATCCTGTGAAGAGGAAATGAAGAGCTGCAAACTGTCGTGGGGTGAACTGAAAAAGGCCTGTCCAGAATCGAGTGCGCTGGAGAACTTTCGTCGAGGACGTTTGTTCCACGAGGAATCCAAGGAAATAAGTTAAGTTAATGTTGTCCTATCAATGGTCAGTTGCGTTCGTTTATATTCCCTGTAAATTACTTTGATACCATGGTCATCATTGGCAAGCGTCTACTGTATCGAGTCTTATCATCGTCAAAGTAATCATCATCGTCATCGTCGTCGTCGTCGCTGTCATCATCATCTTCTCATCACCATCATCTTCATTAGCAGCAACAACAACAACCACAACAGCAACAACAATAACTGGACTTTAAATAGTCTGTGAAACCTTGATTGATTTAAATCTGTTAAAGAGAAGCTGTTTTCGTTCCAAAATTTTCTTTAATCTCTTCTCTTACTGTCTCGACATGTCATGACAAGTATCTTATAACTATTAGAATTTGATCGGTGTCTAACGAATTAAGTTCTTTGAGATACGCTCTTGTCAGGAATTCCTTCAGTCTTCGTACCAACCGGCAGACGGTGATCCGGTCATGTACATTTCTCTTTAATTGTCATTGTTTAAGAACAAAGAAATTACCAGAGAGAAGAGGAAACTCTAGAATTAATAGCAAGTATACGGGATCCCGTAAATGAGAAGACATAAGTGATTCTACAGAAATAATGAGAAAATAAAACGAATAAAATGAATCCATACAGCCAACCCCCCGTCCCACCCTTCTCCCGTCGGTTCTCTGCAGCACACTAAAACCAACTCGTGCAAGGGCTACAACATTTATTTTACGTTTGCCTACACGATTTATGTCCCTTTGGATTAGGATGACATAGACCATAAAGAGGCGCTATTACTGTGCCCTGGGCTTTTCCGAAGACGAGTGAAATAATTATGGTGTGTCGAATTTCCGTGTCAGTCTTTTGACGGTTTTCGTTCTGAAGGAACGAAAGAACTTTATTTTCCATGAATAAAGATGATGAGGCTTGTAGATCTTTCTCCAGTCTTGGCCATATCTAACGGAATATTAAGACGCAGCCAGCCGCACAGACACAAATTGGAGGGAGTCAGTAATCGTCTAATTTTTGTGGGTGGGTGGGGACAATTTTGATTATCAACATTATTCCGCGCTGGAGGAGTCCCGGGTAATACAGCATAAACTGGCGAATGAAATAAAATAAAAATAAGCACGTAGATAACAAAAAGCCAGGACACGCCTGTATAATTTAAAGTGCTAAGTGAGATCCTAGATTCAGTTGGAGTTTCCGGTTCAAAAATAAATACAGCATGACCAAGTCCATAAGTTCTAATAATTATCTTCACCATATTATTTGTTTCGAATTTTATTTCCAAATTCTTTCCTTGTTCTACTTTTTAGGGTTTTATTTTTACGTTTTTCAGCAAAGTGATTTTTCTTTTATCAAAATCTTGTTTTTCTTGTGAAGACTGTCACGTTTACGGTCAAATAAATATTCTCCTCAGCAATATGTAAATAACATATCATTATAATAACATTTGTTAAAGTTTACAAACTGTATATGTACTATGCTTTATTAAAATTGAACTTGTCTCCTTATTCCATTTATTTATTTTGTAGAAAATACGTATTTGTTTATAATCCTACTAATTTTGCCACTACTACAATATCTATTACTACTACTAGCGCTGTTGTAATTATTATTAATATTATTATAGACTGCATGAAAATAGGCGCCATATCAGCAAAATCAGTGCAAAGTATACTTTGCTTTCGGGTTACAAAGCATGAATTTGTGAGTAATTTCCTATTGTCGGTTCTTGTCGGCCACCACGACTATAATATATATTATTCCGTTCAAAGTCCACACTTTGTGAGACTGTTCAAGTCACTCGCACAGTAACCTTGAACAATGACGGCAATTAATCTCGTTCAGATAGGTGTTTCGTTGGCTTTAATCCATTTTAGAGAAATTAGGCCAGGATATCAAATCTCTCTCAGTCTTCCGTGATCTGATCCACTATACCCCCTTCCTAGTAAGCTGCACGTGCTGAAGTCAGCCTTTGAAAGAAATCAAGTGAACCGTTTCAATACCTTCTTTCTCTTCTCTCCCTTCCAAATCTCAACAAATCCACGCCATGTGATTTTAACTCTTCGAAACTTCTGCTTTACGCAGACAAAGACACAGCAGGCGCCCGTCTTGCGTGATCAGTTTCTCACGCAACTGTTTCTAATTCGAGCATATTTCTGTTTTCATTCGGACCAATAAAACCACATGTTCTTATTTTTTTTTTATTTTTATTTTTTTTTGCGAATAAATTAAGTATAGTGCGGTGGGTTCCTAAAATTAAAACAAAAATAAACGAAGCATCATACTCTATTCGTTAAACAGGTATTTAAAACGAATAATCAACAATATTCACTTACGAGCAATGTGATCGTAATTGCTTCTCTGTAGACATTTTAGAAAGTCGTTATGGAGAATGTTTCCATTTAAAAAGAAAAAAAACAAAAACCAAAACGGGGAGGAACCGAGTTACGATGGAAAAATCCAACATAGAGGTGGGACGTAATTACGGGTTGGCTTTAACGCCACACGGGACTCAGGTGCTTGCAAACAGTCCGTTAAGAATGACGTTTTCTGGAGTGGTTTTGTGGTCGACACTATCTGCTTTCAGAGTGCTGAGCGGATCCTGCTGAGCCGGCAGCCTTCATATCCTTTTGAACTTCACCGTTACATTGGCGGGATGCTGGCCAGAATTCAAACTCGGCAAATAATACGGCGGTTGTGGTCCGTGGTGAACAATGCATTGCTGATTGACTCGGTTTAATTCCAGGATGGCTGCGCCAGTGCTCTTTGAAGTCAAGTGTCAGAGCACTTTAAGTGTCCTTGAAATCAGGTGCATATGTACGCCTATAAATAAGTTTCTTTTGTTTGATTGACATATGAACTTCGCGGCTATGGTATAATTGTTCTACGTGATTAATGTGTGTGTGTGTGTGTGTGTGTGTGTGTGTGTGTGTGTGTGTGTGTGTGTGTGTGTGTGTGCATGAGCATGCGTGCATGTGACCGGGATTATATTACTGTTTTGCATCAGACATACGAATCTGCTACCGTTTGTATATACCTGTGTTTTACATTTACTCTGCGACAATGCTACTGTTGATAGCAGCATACAGCTATTGGATTGTGTTACTGTTTTTGTATACTTTCTGTGTGACTATGTTACTGTTTTTGTATATTTCCTGTGTGACTATGATACTGTTTTTTGTATATTTCCTGTGTGACTATGATACTGTTTTTTGTATATTTCCTGTGTGACTATGATACTGTTTTTTGTATATTTACTGTGTGACTATGATACTGTTTTTTGTATATTTCCTGTGTGACTATGATACTGTTTTTTGTATATTTCCTGTGTGACTATGATACTGTTTTTGTATATTTTCTGTGTGACTATGATACTGTTTTTTTGTATATTTACTGTGTGACTATGTTACTGTTTTTGTATATTTACTGTGTGATTATGTTACTGTTTTTGTATATTTACTGTGTGACTAAGTTACTGTTTTACATCTAGTACTGGACCATGTTACTAATTTGTATATACACGCTTGGCGACTCTTGTTACGTAAAAGAAAGTTAAAAGATCTATGGAACAATACCAAGTAGATATTTATATGTAGTAAATCTTTATTAATCATTGAAAAATGTACGGCTAATTGCCAACAATTGCATGTTTTATTTAATTCAGTTCTTCATTCATTTTGCTTTCAAAATTAATAAAACAGTGAGGGTGGGGGGGGGGGAGTGCAGCGCTTGAGCGTGTGACCGTAAATGTAGCGAATCAGATAAATGATGCAAATGAGACGCAATCGCAGTAAGAAAAACCACTAAAGGGAAAGCACTGCAGTTGCTATCAGTTGTCGGGAAAGCAATTTGTCTTGTACTACTATGTCTTATCGACTGAGACATAGACTGACCATCAGATGACCTGAAGCAAAATAGGTTATTTTGAATTCTTTGAAGAAAAATAAAACAGTATGCGTTTTTGGAGTATATTTATACAATAAAATAACATTTAAAAATAATTGGAAGAAAAGGGACACTGTTAATATATATTTTACTGATTTATTTTGTGTATTCTTGTTTTATGTTCGTACGTGTAGTTTTTTTAATTGGAACTATTCCTGATCAACACTTCTTTGACAACACGTTGTTGACAACACATCTGAGACAATATTTACTTGACAACACTATTTTACAACACGTCTTTAACAAAACTTCTTTGAACAAAACTTCTTTTACAACTTTTTGACAACATGTCTTTGACGAAACTTCTTTTTATTTGTACAAGTGTTTGAACTAGGCTGCTCACATTTAGTTTGCTAGACTTGACATTGTTTTGAATATGCTATATTTATTATGTTGTGAGTGTGTGTGTGTGTGTGTGTGTGTGTGTGTGTGTGTGTGTGTGTGTGTGTGTTGGGCTAATAAATACCATTGCAGGAAATTGTAAGTTGAATCTAAGATAGCATAGAGTTATAAAGCGATAAACTGGAAAACTTAGTGTTTGACCCCTGTTTATGTTTTTCAGAGACAAAGTGTACCTTACATGTGCTATATGAACCTCCTGGTTTATTATTTGTAAACCGTTACAACTGACCCTAATAAAGGCGGGTATAGCATGTAAGTGTAAGAACACATTACACTCTACTGATGTGTAGCAGGAAGATTTGTTGACTACATGAACAATTTCTAGTATATAGAAATCATTGGAATCTCTACATTTATTGTTCTGTTAGAAGGAGTCATTACAGTGAAAAGAAGCACCCAGGTTAACTTTAAGTAGGGAACATTTTTTCACATGTGAGTGACACACGTGGAGTTGATGTAATAACTGCTGACAATAACTTGTGTCAGTGTTGAGAAAGTAATGCTGAAGGACTATTGAGACAGCAGTTAAACAAGATTATGTAAAATTATTATCTCTTATCTCTAATAACTATTTCTGTTCTCTGATATGACTATCCTGTGATTTGTATTGACTCTATTGTTGAATTGTATTGTTTTAGATATAGACTGTGTAAACCATAAAATTATCTAAGCATGAGTTCATGGAATTATTGATGTCAAGTAATCTATTTCATTGTATTTGTCATATGTATGCTTGATTTTTAAATTTATTGTAAATTTCATTGACATTCGTATGCATATTGATAGCCTTATGTTGGAGAAGAAAGTGGGTGGATGGAGGCTCGTTAAATATAAATTACAAACATATTTGTCTTCTCCTATAGTAAGAAGTTTTCCACCTACAGAAAGATAGTGTGACCGTAAATGTTGTTTTATGTTGAGGAAGAGAGAAAAAGTTTACAGTGCCCGTATATCCGCCAAGTGAGATAGATGAGTTTTGTCTGCTGGAGAATTATTAATAAAATAAAGATTCTCATTAATTGTAATTAGTTTTTTTTTATAATCAAACCCATTAACTAAGTGGCGTTGGTGTCATAGATGGATAGATAAGGGATAAATTAACGGATGTGACAGAAACATGTTTGCCGCCCTTGCGTGATATTTATTCTCATTAAACTTTCCTAACAGCAAGCTTATGAGTTGTTTTACTTTGGAAAAAGAAAAGCAATTTGAGTGTTGTTGTATAAAAAGTTGACTTACGGTCCAATAAAATATCGGCCTGTTCGACAATTAAGCCGAGTAAGGTTGTGCATGTTCTTCGGATTGAACCGTCAATCTCTTAGCAACGAGAAATTAGTCAGGAATCAAGTTGCAGGAACTCGCTGGTGTGTGCTCACGTGCCGAACTCGAAGCAGAGAGATTTGCAAAAATAAATGACCTTTCAATTGGGGGTCAGTGCACATTCGACCGTGACATTGTCTGGCTAAGCGCGCGCGCGTGTGTGTGTGTGTGCGTGTGCGTGTGTGTGTGTGTGTGTGTGTGTGTGTGTGTGTGACTCTTTCCCCACCTCATTGTCAGCGGACAATTATTTGGGACGCATACAGTGGTGACAAAACGCGCTCGTCACTAGTTACCCTCCTTACCAGAGAGAATAGCAACCAGATCTGCAATACCTGTAACGAACTTGAACATCACACGACACGCTAAGTTGCGTAACGTCACAAACAATGATAGCTAGAAAAAATAGCAACGTCCTATGGTGTTTCGGGAAATAAGTGTGAGGACGGAATTCTCCAATATTCTCATAGAAAGTGTACAAGCACAATGAAAATGACGTATTATTGGTTATGAGTATGACATACAGTTTCAGGGGTGGGGGAATGAGATCTAAAAGAAGTTCGGGATGGGGGGAGGGGGAGGAATCTTTGAAACAAATTGAAAAACAGAAAAAAAGAGGCAAGTTCAATAAGTGCAGATGATAAACAGCAAACCTTGATACAAAGAAGACTGCGGAGAAAGTTATTTCTAAATAAATAATGGCAGTCAAATTCAAAATTATATTTTAAGAAATGTTTCCTCGTGTAGAATATGAAAGCTGGGCTATGCTTCGTGTTTGTGTATCCGTGTGTGTGTGTACGCTAGCGTAAATGTCACAGTCTAAGAAGTGTCTGTGTATACGGTGTGTATATGTACATAACTGTGTATGTGTGTTTGTGGTGCATAGTTATGTATATATGCTAGTAAATATCAAAATCTGAGAAGTCTGTATGTGGTATGCGTGTATGCGTGTGCATGTGTGTATATGTGTGTGTGTGTGTGTGTGTGTGTGTGTGTGTGTGTGTGTGTGTGTGTGTGTAAATACCACAATGTAAAGAAAAAGTACGCTGTAATTTCTCGTTGTGGGCTAATCGCAAAATGATAAATTGATAGCTTTGTGAGGTTTACTTGTAGAGCGTCAGTGGGGTTTCGATCGCAGGCGACTCCCAAGAAGCTCGTACAACTAGATTGATCTCGTAGACACTCGAGCATAAGGACTCCTATATTTCATTGTCTCTCAGGAAGCCTTTTCAAAGGAATTTGAGGATTATGCATTAATTACTCAAGCACGCTAGTTTCATTTCTTGACAGGGCTCTTGCGGATTACTGGGACTCTCTTCGTCTTTCCTTATTTCACGGTCTGTTGATTTCATTCTATCTCATTTACTTCCCTTTACTAGTATCAGATCTGTCTGTGAGGATATATATATATATATGAGTGTGCGTGTGTGTGTTTGTGTGTGATTATATACGTGTGTGTCTTTATTGCTTAAATTGTTAAGGAATGTAGTAAACATCTTTCCAACTCATACAGTGTTAAAACATTCCATTCAAATGGGGGCATAATATGAACTAAATAAAATAGGAAGCTGATTCCTGGAAAAAAAATGCATTTTCTGCACAGTTTGTAATTAAGTTATAGAGTTTTTCTCTTATCAATGAAACATTCTTTTATTTCATGTTTGATACTTTTTAATTCCTTTTTCAAAAGTTTTATTTGAATATACTAATTTTCTATAATTAACCAATAATATGCTGAAAACAGTTAAGAAATTTCGTGAAAGCAAGTAGCATAAATCGGCTGAATTCAAGCTTTGATCTTGGTCACTGTATGTACTTTAACATCCATGACCTCTGTGCTCTGTCTCGAACACAGCAAACGTGTACTCACCGTGTCTTCGATGACGTAAATACGCATCCAGAACAAGGTAGGTAATTGCTTACGACTAAATCATGACACTTGGATGATATGGAACTATCCTTAATTGATTTCAAATCCCATTTCAACTTTTAAACTTGATGCGTACGAAGCGTAGGAATAATGACTGGAATGGAAGAAACTATTGAACGAGAAGATAATTTTATGAGGCAAGCCCAAAAATCGGGCATTTGGCGAACCAGACATATCCGTCTTTCTCTCCTCGCGACACCCAACGTCTTTTGTCTTTTCTAAAGCGCACCCCAACAACCCCAGCCCCTATCTTCAGCTCCCACCGCCGCCACCGGCATCACCACTTAATCTCAGACTATGACGAATACATTATTCGAACGTCGTCTTTCTTTTGCTAACAACTCCCCCACCCCCAACACATACACACAACACTCTTTCTCCCCTCACACACAACACAGACACACGCATGCACAATACGGTCGACGAACTGTCTTCCCTCTCTGCACGGTTGCATTCTAATATTTTAGTCTGTTGCGCTAATTCATTCTGAAGCTTGAAATCCATTCCCTTTGACAGGTGGTCGTTAAGGACGCACATTACCGTGCAAGTTGCTTTCCAACGGCCCCGTGAATCTGACAAACCGTGTCAATTGCTGTGTTTTACATTTGCTTGCGTGAGCATAAATCTGGAGGGCTTCACTATTTTCGGCGATAATTGCTAATTTAGTGGCTGGCGAGAGCCGCTTTATCATTACTTGTTGTGTCGAAACACAGTTCGCATCATTAGCTTTGATCTAACAGAAGAAAAGTAATAAAGTGATAATATCTCGAATGAAAGTGTATACTAATATCCTCTTTATTCTTCACTTTTGTATTATATCTGTGTTAAGAATCCAAAATCTTTAAACAAGAGAAATGTCAAAATAAGGTCTTTTATTGTACAGGGAACTTGTGGAACCAAAGACATGAAATATTAAAGGTTTTGTGTAATGTAATGGGGATTGATTTATCAGCTTTCTGGTAAAATTTACTGCTACTTTATTCGGGAAGGAGGTGTTTGTAAATAGAGTTTATTTAGTGTTCAGAGCAGAAAAAACAACAAATGATTAAAAGTAATAAATTTGGCTGAATGCTGTATTGTAAATGATCGAGAGATTCTTTACAAGCATCTATCTATCTATCTATCTATCTATCTATCTATCTATCTATCTATCTATCTATCTATCTATCTATCTATCTATCTATCTATCTATCTATCTATCTATCTATCTATCTATCTATCTATCTATCTATCTATCTATCTATCTGTCTATCTATCTATCTATCTGTCTATCTGTCTATCTATCTATCTATCTATCTATCTATCTATCTATCTATCTATCTATCTATCTATCTATCTATCTATCTATCTAAACATTTAAAGTAAAGTTAGAGAAGAATTAAAAACAAAAAGCAAGTATGAACGAGCTCGCGATAATTACGATTAAGAGAATTAACTGATTTTGAGTGATAACTCTTTGCCAGTCAACATTGATTATGTCTTGAAACAGCGTAAAAAAGTCCCTTGAGAATTGTCATCTTACATAGTCACGTATCAATTAGTATAGATAATGTTCAAAGAAATATATTTTGCAAACAGAATTACCAGCTTTCTCGATGCGTATCATCTGTTGGGAAACAAATGGAAAAGGCGTTTTAATTTGTTACCAATCTCCAGGGCTCTTGATCAAAATTCCCTAGAGCTGGTTCTTAAATGAGGAACTACAATCCTGAAATGTAGATCTTGAAGGAGTTACCTCTCCTGATAGAACACGACACAGCGTGTGCAGTCGTTAAGGGGAGCCTATCGTTTGCAAGGAAATCTTGTGTGTCCCTTATCATTCGTTATCACTGGCACCATAGAAATTAGAAAATCCTGGGAATCTGGGGACTATAGATGGCTGACGTGAATCGGATTCGGTCAGCTAATGTGGGCGGGACACCGTAGTTCTTATCTTGTACGTTTTGTCGCACAGACATGTTCCAACGATGAAACACTCTACAGCATCTTTCTCTCAGTTTTCCATACACATATTTACATTCTCTCTCTCTCTCTCTCTCTCTCTCTCTCTCTCTCTCTCTCTCTCTCTCTCTCTCTCTCTCTCTCTCTCTCTCTCTCTTCCCACACCCCTTTCCACACACAACTATAGTCATACAAGCTCATTAATGTTTCTATTTCTTAGCTGAATGTAAGTACTAAGTTTAATATTAAAATATTCAAGGACTTATATATGCAAGTATTTTAGTTTGCTTTATAATTATGGCATCTGTAAAATTTTCATGTTTGTTGACCATCACTTAAACAAGAATTCGTACTCATGTACAAGAAATCGGACCACCTGGTATAAGAAAAAAAACCATCACATTCTTTCATGGATCACTTTTATCTCACATAGTAGTCCACATATCAGTAGTAACAGGTACTAAATAGGACACTACGATGTTTCTCGCTTGTGCCAAGGTAAATTTGCTAGTTTTACGCGCGCCAAACAAGATGTTTTGCCAAGGTAAATTTGCTAGTTTAATACGCGCCAAACAAAATGTGTTGCCAAGGTAAATTTGCCAGTTTTACGCGCGCCAAACAAGATGTGTGGCCAAGGTAAATTTGCCAGTTTTACGCGCGTCAAACAAGATGTGTTGCCAAGGTAAATTTGTTAGTTTTACGCGCGCCAAACCGATGTATTGCCAAGGTAAATTTGCCTGTTTTACGCGCGCCAAACAAATGTATTGCCAAGGTAAATTTGCTAGTTTTACACGCGCCAAACAAGATGTGTTGCAAGGTAAATTTGTCAATTTTACGCACACCAAGCAAGATGTATTGCCAAGGTAAATTTGCCAGTTTTACGCGCGCCAAACACGATGTGTTGCCAAGGTAAATTTGGTCCAATATGACGCACGCGTATAATAGCAGCGCATTAGACGTTATAACTATTTAGTACTGCATATTATTTAAGCATGCTGAAGAAAGAAAGCTAAGGGAGTCATTCAGTTGGCAGTTCCCAAGAAAAGTCTGAATTCACCTAATTTAAAAACTTGCATGAAAGATTTGATAAGGGCAGCCTGTCGAAGACAAAAATATGCCAACGACATTCAGAATCCAAACCACATTTTCTTTCATGATTACAGAAAGAATTCATACATTTTAAAATGAATTAAAAATAAAATTAAAATAAAAGAAATAACTTTTTAAATTGGAAACAACTTTTTGTTGTTGTTTTCCATACTTTTAAAATATTCAAAATGTGCATTAGCTTAAGGTGCTAGATCATTTGAAAAAAATTCTATCAACTTTTATAACTTATTGTAAAATATCTTAACACTATAGTTAAAATACTTGTATTAAAATTATCTCCCTGTACAATTATCTCCCAGTAACAGTTTTGTCAATTAAAAGGTATCGTAAGCTATGCATTTAACAGGAACTGCTCAATACCGCGTTTATAACAGTCTCTTCGCCATCAACTTTCGCCTTCTTTCTCTCTTTTCTCTCTCTCTTTCTCTCAATTCTTTCTCTGCACTCCCCCGCCCCCTCTCTCTCCGTGCTTCTGTTTCTTTCTCAGACACCAAATCAAATGCACCCGTACAGAAATGCACAAATATGCACAAAGCATTTATATGTGCACAAATATATATACTCTTTGCGCACACTGAGACGTCCTTATGAAATTTATGAAAATGAATTAAAATTCGTAATTAGTGCATATTAAAATCGAAACAAAAAAGCAAAATCCCAAACAAAACTATCACCATCACCCGAAAAGAAAAAAAACCGGAGAAAAAGGAAATGTTGCGAAATTGCAACAAAATGTAATGTACTAGCATTAGCGTATTTATAGAGAAAGTGTAAATGAAACAAAGTAATATGTACGCGACAACATTCATGATACTATATTTGAACACAAATGCAAAAGTCGTTATAACTGATGCGAGTTGTTGCACTGCTGAAAGTACTCACAGACTGAATGCAGTTGGTGTTCTTTGGAGCTGTTTTAGGAAAATTAAAATTGCATTCGATGTGACGATTCATTCATAGAAACAGTACAGGGGATATTTTTTGTATTCCAGAGGAAAACTGCAGTCATGAGTACAACAGCATGGCAAAATACTTGTGCAGGAAAAAACGAACAAGACAATACCAGTGATACCTAAGGCCAAATAGTGACACGTCATTAAGCATGCCAATGCATGCTAGGAAAGGACGAGTTGCAGGACTTGGGCAAGCCGAAGACCCTCTCCCAGAATGCAAAAATTGATTTGGACACATCACTGAATGTTATTTGCCATTTTGAAGTGTTTTCTGAACGGAATCTAGCTTAAGGTTCGGTTTCCGTTGTGAAAATCTCCCAGCATGCTCTTTTACAATGAAGTCTTTTTGTTAAGTACTAGCACGTGATTCTACACGGTTTTCCAGATTTCTTTAAATGAAAAAGAGAGCACAGCACATTAATTTATTTTCAGTGGTGTCACAGGCAGGGATATAGTCTTGTTTCTTCACACGTTCTGTATTTAAAGGGTCTACACCTAATTAAAAGCTATCACCGTAGATAACATATCATATAAGTGCATCGTCATCATCGTCATCATCATCATAATCATCATCAACATCACCATCATCGTCATCAACATCATCTCTCTATTTCTAATACATTTCTGCCAACCTGTGATATAATTCTGTAATGCCAACCTTGCATGCCAACCGCAACATAAGCCTAGTGTGGTTTGTGACTGTCAGAAAGCTGTGTGCTTACAACAAATAAACAAAAGAATAGCAACAACACTGTAACACTTTGCTGGAGAATAAATAAACATTCAGCGAAAACTAAATTCTTCATTTCCTTTCCCACTAAATCACAATAACCCGTGTGTTTCCAGTGACAACAAGTGCCTTTTGTGATTCATGCCAGAACTAATGTAGCCCTAGCTCGAGTTATATTGCCAACAAAGATCATTTCACGCAATACATTCGACCACTTTTCTGTGACATTCTGGGAAAGACTGACCCTTAACAATAAAAAATCCTCCCTCCACATCTGTATTTCTTTCTTTCTTTTCCTCCCCCTTCTCTTTTAAACAACAGGCTCACAACAGACTGTCAGATTAATGGCATTTAACAGACACGAACGAAACTCATGACTCTCTAAAAAGTAAACTAAAGACTTGCCTAGGCATAAAAAAGACAGAAAACGAAAAGACAGATACGTATATCGATTATACGGTTAAGCTAAAGTGTGTGTGTGGGGTGGTGAGAATTTCGCAACAAAAGTTCCTGAATAACTATGACTATCATTATTTCGGGGGAAAAGCGGCACATTTATTAGAGAAAGGTGGACATTATGAAATTACATGATCCGTAGTTATTTAGAGAAGACGTATTAGAGAAAATATATACATATATACACAAGCAGATTCTGACATATAAAGAGAGATGAAAGATATATAGCAAGAAAGATTAATTGATAGCTGGATGCATGAGGAGGATGAATGGACGAACAAGGAACAGTCAGATAAATTGCTATTGTTTAGTGTGTGTGTGTGTTGTGTGTGTGTGTGTGTGTGTGTTTGTTGTGTGTGTGTGTGTGTGTGTGTGTGTGTGTGTGGTTGTTTGTTGTGTGTGTGTGTGTGGTTGTTTGTTGTGTGTGTGTGTGTGTGTGTGGTTGTTTGTTGTGTGTGTGTGTCTGTGTCTGTGTGTGTGGATAGATAGATAGGTACATAGGTAGAGAGATAGATAGATAGATAGATAGATAGATAGATAGATGGATGGATGGATGGATAGATAGATAGATAGATAGATAGATATATATAGATAGATAGATAGATAGACAGACAGATAGATATTCCATAAATAGGATAATAACCAGATGAAGAAAGAGAAAGAGTTGAAGAAGTTCTAGAGAAGCTATTTAAATTAATTTACCCAAATAGCGGAAATCATGCCAGTAGTAAAGTCTGTAAGTAAATGCTTGCAGGAAAATGAGAAGCAAATTGATGTAATTATAATATTACGAGTCTACTTTATCGATTTTTCACACTTAATGAAGTCATTCACTCAGTCCCGCAACATGGAGCTCCCCCTTATAGTCAGCCTCCAAAGTGTGAATGAGTAATTTCGTTTTTAAATCAAAAAGTAAAAGCGCATTCATTAAAAAAAAAGTACTTGGAATAGTATGGCCCTACACTGCACTGGACTCAAACATTTTAAGTTAGGAGAAAATGTTTCGCTAATCGTGAATTTTCAGCACTCAAGCTTAGATTATGTTTATGAAAGTTGATAATTATTTATTCTGAATTTTATCGCAATTCAAGATAGTATTAAGTTACTGCTTTATATTAGTCCAAAACTTTGCATGTATTACATGTGTATTAACTTGTAATGGGCTTGAGTTTACATTCATGATAAAAATTGAGTACTACATGAACACATTTATTTTTATTATTTATTAAGACAAAGGTTAATGAAAAAAGACATGTACTTGAAATATTAAAACAAAAACTACAGTGGAGAGAGCAGTGAAAATAGAGTTTTCTGTGTCAATGTCAATGAAAGGAAAAGATCTAGTGTCAAGGTAGGTGAAATGAAAAGTTGCAGGGACAAGAATTAAAGGAAAGATTGCAGTTCCAAGGTCAGCCACTGAAGGCAAAGATTGCAGTGTCAAGGTTACTGAAGGCAACAATTGCAGTGTCAAGGTTACTGAAGGCAACGATCGCAGTGTCAAGGTCACTAAAGAATACGACTGCAGAGGCAAAAATGAAAAATACAATTGTAGAAGAAAAAGGTACAATAACAAGGACTGCGAAAGAAGATGACAAGGCTATTGCAGAGGAAAAAATATCACGACAAGCGAGGAAATGAGGGGCTTCTGGACAAACAGCCACATTCAGGTGGAATGGTCATTTTGCAAGTAGCCAGAGAGGGAAGGGACTAATGAAAAAATAGCCAATAGTAGGAAAAACAGCACAAAAAGATTAGATGATTATGATAAACAGACAAAGAAGAAGGGATTTTCATGTCAAATACTCAAATACCCAGAGAAAGAAAGAGTTGTCATGGGACAATCAGGACACTCAGCCATATAAGCAAAGAATTGTCGTGTCCAGTAGCTAGAGGGGGAGAAAATATGAATATAGCCAAAGAAAGTTGGGACGTTCATAAAAATTAAAGTAGACAGGGGCTCCTAGGACTAATAGCCCAACAAAGCAGATACAGAAATGACTAGATCAATGAAGAATAAAATCACAATCGGCAAATGCAACTTTAACATGCTTTTCGACTTTAATGTAACTCGCTATATTAGCCATGCACTGATTTTATAACTTTCACCTGGGTAAATATGTTTGTATTATTATCGGTCTTTCAGATAATATCACAGATGACATATACTTGGTCAAAGTAAAAAGATTTAAACAAAACGATAGGTAGATAGATAGATAGATAGATAGATAGATAGATAGATAGATAGATAGATAGATAGATAGATAGATAGATAGATAGATAGATAGATAGATAGATAGATAGATAGATAGATAGATAGATAGAGTAATACATATTGAAATAAAAGGTTCCTTTGTTGACCTAATGCATTTGCAATGCGGGTAATGGCTTTCACATTCTCCATCAATGCCACACTAAATCTTCACAATCTTTGTTGTTGCTTTTGTAGGGAATTTCATTCTTTCCAAAAACAATTCTTAACCGTCCTATCAGAATTAGGCACGAAACGATCCAAAAAAGGTCTTCAAAAATGAAGAATGATGAGGACAAGATATGACCATTAAATAGATACCTGCTGGGAAAACGGATTTCTGCCAATAGAAATTTTTCTTTATGTACAATGGTAATAGAGGAAAAAGAGAAGGAAAAGGCGGTGCGACCGCTGAATATTTTAAGTGTCTTGACGATTGTAGTGTTTTCGGAAAAGAGAAAATACTTTTCTTTTAAAAAATTTATGTACAAATATTTTGTTTGAATCAATGGAACGAAGTGTAGAAAAATCCCCAAGATGGCGGCCTCAAAGATTACTAGCGCAGACCCCAGAATGGTTGCTGCTAAGATCTCAGCATTAACCCCATATGGCTGTCTTCACGATCGCTGGCACAGGTTGTCAAGACTACTAGCACAGATCACAGAATGGCTGTCGTCAAGCACAGAGCACACAACAGCTGTAATCAAGACTTTTAGCAGAGACCCTACAATGGCTATCGTCAAGACTCTAGCACAAACCCACAAGCTGTCTTCAAGACTACTAGAACAGACCCCATAATGGCTGTCGTGAAGACTACCATACAGAACCTAGAATGTCTGGAATAAAGACTTCTAGATCAGACCCCACAATGGCTATCGTCAGGGCTACTAGCACATGCTCCACAATGGCTGTAGTCAAGACTTCTAGAACACCCCCTCCCACAATGGCTGTCGTCAAGACTTCTAGAACAGACCCCACAATGGCTGTCGTCAAGACTACTATCACAGAGCAACAATGGCTGTCATAAAGACTGCCAATACAGACCCACAATGGCTGCTGCAAAGACCTCTAGTACTGACCCCACAATGGCTGCCGACAAGATAGTTGTTAATCTCGGGGCTTTGCCTTGTGATTTCTTTACTGATTAAAGGTAAAATCCACTGGATATGATGTTAATTAGCAATTAGTGCTGAACATAAAATCCGCAGCTCCGGGTTCGAACTTGGATCTTAGGGCGAATCAGGGCTTTGGAAAGTAGAGGCGAACATGTTTGCTTGGTTGCTACATTCAAGCGCCATAACCCTGGATAATACCAACTTTTAAACAAACAAAAATTGCTAGCATTGTTTCCCACCTAGCATTGAATTCAGAGTGCATTTTAAAAATGAAATTATTTAATTTTTCATGGTTTGCGACGGAAAATCAAATCATTAACTGAAAACGGGGAAACAAGATTTGCGTATCGCGTGAAATCTCAGTTGTGTGTAATAATTATTATATGACATTAAATCATTAAATCCATAAAATATAGTCAAAGAAGACCGATAATACATCTTTAGGGTCTACAAAAAGAAATTTAAGAAACTATATCATTGTCGCAATGCGTTCTGTCCCTTTATGACCACAGTCCAAACGGGGGGAAAAAACGAAATCTAACGAGGAAGAAAAAGCAAAATTAGCATTAATAAAAATGTGCTATGTTTTTATTGTCGTTTGTTATTATTTTAGTCATATAACGACATTTCTATTGAAATGATAACTAATAGTACTGTATTCACTGTTCCTAATTTCATTTTCATCTGGTATGAATAAAATATTTGTTTTGTTTCCTGAAGATATGCTTTACACGATCGCTTGAGAATAATAAATGTATTCATCTTTTGTGTTGCCCTTCCCTCACGAGTAGAATTCAGGGCACATTAATTAAATACAAGTTAAGTTTGGCGAGTAGAATTCAGGACACATTAATTAAATACAAATTACGTTTGGCGAGTAGAATTCAGGGCACATTAATTAAATACAAATTACGTTTGACTAGTAGAATTCAAAACGCACTAAATAATACAGATTTCGTCTGACGAGAATAATTCAGGATACAGAATAGCACTATTCATCCACATAAAACCAGTTTAGATTATATCAGCATATCATGCATGGTCTCCACCTGAGTTGTTTACTCTAAAACTTGTCAATTACAATAATATGTAGTGCCCAAGGTCGGGTCACTTTGAAATTTAACACTTTATATAACAATTAAGTTTAGAAATAGGGATATGCAAATTGACTCTGCCAAGGACAGATAATGTTTGACGAGAAGAATTGTGGGTACACTAAACAGTAGGGATAATGTTTGACGAGAAGAATTGTGGGTACACTAAATAGTAGAGATAATGTTTGACAAGTAGAATTGTGGGTCATTAAATAGTAGAGATAAAGCTTGACGAGTAAAATTTGTGGATGTTATATAAGTCATAATTAATCAAAGGGAAAGATAACGTTGCCAACTCGAGGCACGTCAGTTAATTTGTCTGTCGCTATGTTAGACGAATAAAGGTCCCAAAGAATGGGTCTGACAGAGATTGAAGGATAGATTAGGCCACCTGGGCCGTTGTCAGTATCAGAGCTAATATAATAAATTTGATGATTAATAATATTGAGTATGATACTGTGACAGGATCATTAAATATGACAAATATTTAGAAACAAAATACATTCTTAATTCGGTCTTTGAAAAGTTCTTAATCGATACATTTCATGCTTACTAGTTGTTATAATTAAACTAGGAAGATCAGTTTGTGCACTGCTGTTATTCTACATTAAAGATTTAAAAACACGTGGCAACAACGTAGCAACAACTGAAGGACTTTCAACATGACACGTCACATGGACAAACTCGACATCGGCATCAGAAGCCAATGGAATTCTAGAACAAACATAAACCTTGTTTTTTTCTAGCCAAGGATCTGTCTCTTGGTTCCTTTAACAATTTAGCATTACACACCCTACGAAGAGTATGTTTGCAAAAGAGTAAAATTTGGGGGCACTGCACACACGTTTTCTCAGCCTAGAGAATCCACCCACCTCTGCCTTGGTTAACTTAATTAATCAATCAAAATCAAGAGTATGCCTAGAACTAATTAATATTTATGACTTTCTCATATCTTCTGCACTCACATTCTCTCAACACACACGTCACTTATCCAAAAATATATTCACGGTTACATCATCCTAAAAGTTAAATAGCCATAGATTGAGGTCTTGATCAAAAACGAGACGAGAATGTAGTCCATTCATTCTACCGTCACGTGACTGCGTATCCACGAAAATGACATCTAGCGAGCGGTCTCACACGAATAAAGCCATAATCCTACTCGCTTTTCAATGTGCAACACTCAATCAAAACAATTTATCTTTATTTCAACTTCTGCCTGTCTTTTACTCTCACTTTACAAATAAACTTTATCATAACATTCTGAATTATAAAGATTGCAAGTAACATATCTAATATACATTAAAATTGAAAATATATTTTAAAAAATGTGGAGAAACTTCCGACCTTACAACAATGTTAATCCACAGTCAGTGGTGATGTAGGCTTAAGTGGGAATTAATAGTACATGAAAGAGCTAAAGGCTGTGATATTAGACCTTTCAGTAGGTATGTAATGTCTGCATTAGTGGATGTGTCTACAAGTCATTTGAATAATGTTACAGTCTACTAGAGACACATTTCAACATGCACTCAGTCGAGATTATTCTGAAAGTTTTATTTCTTTGTTAGTCTTTAATTTGTACATTTGTTCCTACTACATAATCGTGAAAAATTTCAACCCACAGTGAGATAAAGATATAATCGATAAACAAAATGCAACAGTGCACCGTAACACAAACCAAAGCTGTAAAACATTTGATGTTCACACAGGCATTTCGAATAGCTTACAAGTCACGGTCAGGTCAGTTCACATGGTGAAACCCTATCATGCAACAAACAAACTCTACCAAGAGATGCACATTTGCTCATATTGATCAAACTAGATTACGAGACTGTCAACAAAGAGACAGACCGTTTAGAAAATAACAATACTCGTACACCATAGGAGTAAATTAAAAACTAAGGTGTGGGTGGTTTTTGTAAGCACATTTACACTGCGCTCGATTGCATGTTTATATAAGTATATAATGAAAATCCTAACATTGTATTAACTACAGATTTGTCGAGTAGTGCTGGTGTGTTTCATTTGCATGGGGAGCAACATTAAATGTATATTATACCTTTTTCTTTAAAGTAAATAAATAAAATATAATGTGTGTGTGTGTGTGTGTGTGTGTCAGTGTGCGTTCAAAATGAATAGTGATTTAAGCTATTTAAAGTTAGTAGTACTTGCGCTGTGTGTGCATTTGTGTGTGTGTTTGTGTGTGTGTTTGTGTGTGTGTGTGTGTTTGGGTGTGTGTGTGTTTGGGTGTATGTACGTTCTTAATGACTATTGACTTAAGCTATTAAAAATTTGTAGTACTTATGTGTGTATGCATTTAAGCTATTGAAAGTTTGTAGTACTATTGCATCTTTTGCGTGTATTTATGTGCGAGTGTGTATGGATGTAATGTATGCGCTTACGCGTAGGTTAAGAGTAACTAAATTATTTTATCGTAATGCATAGAAACGACGAACAGCTCTATAGGGCATTCCGTTTCGATTTTATTTCTGTCAGTGGTAGTATCACCTCTACCAACATGACAGTGGTAGTATTACCTCTACCAACATGTCAGTTGTAGTATTACCTCTATCAATATGACAGTGGTAGAATTACCTCTACCAACCTGACAGTGGTAGTATTTACATCTACCAACATGACAGTGGTTGTATTACCTCTACCAACATGACAGTGGTAGTATTACCTCTATCAACATGGCAGTGGTAGTTTTACCTCTACCAACATGGCAGTGGTAGTATTACCTCTACCAACATGACTGTGGTAGTATTACCTCTACCAACATGAGAGTGGTATTTGCAAGATACATGGCTACATAAGTAGTTATGAGACAACTGCTTTTCTGGTGATGCTATTAGGATTGCTATTGATGATGATTCATGATAATTATAATGGCAAATAACGACATTAGATCACGATGACTATAATAGTTTAGTTAATGTTTATGGTGATGATAATGATGACAGTGATAAATGATGCATGTTTCTACAGTCTCTGCTACTGCTAACTCCTATTACTATCTCTTCTACACCTTTTGCCATCATGGGGTCCTGTAGTTCCTTCATTGCCATAGCAGCGTTTTCCGAAAGATCGTTTATTGTTTAGAAGAGGTCAATACTAAAATACCTTTCTGTACTAAGAGCAGCTAAAGTTTCACTTGCGATTTTGAAACACGAGTGATGAAACTGTAGTATTCGACTTTACATACGTAACACGTCTGCTCGCAAACTTATATGTTCTTGACTTGTTTTGGGGGGTTGTGTGACGTCACGTAGATGAAGGGGGGGGGGGACTCAAAGTACGGGATTAGAGCGATAATAAAACGAACGCTTTAAATAAATAAACAAACGATGTTAAGTCTTACATTATTTATTTTTACATTTTATCTTCCGTTATGTCTTTCCCCCCTCTCCCAGATAATGTAGTCGGCTAATCATTTTCTCTAAACTCTCTCTCTCTCTCTCTCTCTTTGTTTTTATCTGTCTATCTATCTGGTCTTTCAATCACTCACAGTAACACTTCTCTTTCTCTCACAATGCATCAGTCCGGCCTCTCTCACCGTATCAGCTCTCCCTGACATTTTATATCTTTCACTCTTTCTGCTTATTTCCATCTATATCCCCCCCCCTCCTACCCCTAGATAACTAAAAGAAAGGAAAATAATATTTGTGCTCTACAAGCCACGAACAACTGTATCGTTCTCTCTTTTCTTTCGATTTTTGATTTTCATCTTAATCACTGCTATTTTTACAAACGGGAAATGTTCTCTAATTCCACTTAAAATTTGCAAAGACCCCACATTTGCGGAGGAAAATGCTTTTAATGCTTGAAACTATTTCATGTTTGATCAAAAGCATTTGTATTCATGCATTTTTTTTCTTCAAAAATGTCAATGTAAAGGACATTGTCTATATAAATATAATTTCATGATTCTTGTCTGGTTTTCTGAACTTGATGCATATCGACAAGCAGACATAATGAAGCCATTACATTAGCACTAACTTTACCTGAAGTATGAATCTGACTATTTATACTTTAAAAGCTTGCTAATGGTTTTGTGCGAGAATTATAATTTAGAAAAAGAAATTAGTGGTATATTTAAGCACGCAACGCAGTCAACCTTTGAAATTGCCCCACCCGAAGTAGAGTTGTCTCCACTGCTTTTGAACAAACAACAGATATCCGTACATTTGAACAAATCAGGTTGTAGACAAATTATTGTTCGAAATGGTTTGATAGAAATAGCTACGGGTTATCACAATGGAGTCCTGATTAACTGATACAGGCAATACGAGGACCGTCATAGGATTATAAACAAAGACAGGCGTATAACTAATGCAACATCAAAGAATTGTAATATGTCTTCATTCGGGTTCGGAAGCGCCATTGGTTAATGTTTGTTGTCTCATAGATCTAGAAATCATGCGTACAACGAAAAAAAATAAAATGCGCCTTTGCACTAATCCAGATCTGAAACAATATGTGACGAAAGCAATTTCCAGTTTTGCGAACTCAGCAAGATCGTAAAAACAAAACGTCAGTAGAGATAAGCTATAAGCAAAGACATCGCAAAATATGGCGACCGATGAATATGTTTTTTAAAAGTTCGGTTATAGTCAAATATAAATGTTGAACTATCCGAATATTCAGCTGTCCGCGACAAGTAAAATAATGGCCGGAGATTTATGCAGTGTTTTACCCCACCTGTCCAATAATATATAAAAATAATAAATATGCTATTTACTTTTTTTTTTTTTTTACTGTTCCTGCTCATTATAAAAGCAAGGTTTTACAGTCTTATTTCTCAAGTTTTAACTTCCACAATTCTTTGTTACAAGCTACATTAGAAAGTACTGAAGAGGCGCCACTCTAACTTCTTGTTTCTTTGTTCCTATCTTTAATGAGCATTATTCACTCCTGACAATATTTGCGCTAATGCCCGCGAGTTTATTTTGAGATTACGCAATACGTTTTTTTTTTAAAACTCAGTCCTTTATTTCGTTTGTCGTCACCACAGTTTTTCTAGAAGCGTTAAAAGCTTTGCCGGCTAAAGGAAAATTCCCTAATTCTCTAAAAACACTAATTTTCAAAGAACATACAAAAATACCTCCACGAATACAATCAAATCATCTCGGGAAACGACAGACGTATCAATGGACAACTTTAATTTTCCTTGTTATTGAAAAATAGTTCAGTTTGAAGTTAAACATATTACATTAGTGGACTAATAAGCATCTCCCTTACTGGACTTAAAATGTGAATAAAACATAGCAATCAATCAATGTTATTTTTTTAATTGTACAGCCAGGTCAGACCAGGCCAATGGCTTTATTTTCAATGCCTAGGATGTATCACAGAGAGCTACTATTTTACAGGCTTTTGCTAAGGTACATAATTAATTATTGCTTTAAGTTTATTTTCAAAAAAAGTCATTGTTGAATGTAACTGTTGTACAAGAACTACTATACACCTTCAGGATATGACATTTTAAAAATGCATCTACAATGGCAAAATAAAGATATAAGGATGTCATTTACAGTAATTAAGTATAATTGGTTTTATTTCGCGGGGGGAAAAAATCGGTCACTGTTTTTTCATTCTTATATATGACAACTGTCAGTTAACCCACCATAACACGAATATATATTTATCGGTAATATTATTTTCAAACGAATCTTTCGTTAACGTGATGTGCATGTGATCGTGCTTGTACATCTATCTATCTATCTATCTATCTATCTATCTATCTATCTATCTATCTATCTATCTATCTATCTATCTATCTATCTATCTATCTGTCTGTCTATCTGTCTATCTATCTATCTTATCTATCTACCTACCTACCTTATCTATCTATCTTTTTAACAATCTACCTACCTTACTATCTCTCTCTCTCTCTCTACATGTTCTATCTATCTATCTATCTATCTATCTATCTATCTATCTATCTATCTATCTATCTATCTATCTATCTATCTATCTATCTATCTGTCTATCTGTCTATCTATCTATCTTATCTATCTACCTACCTACCTTATCTATCTATCTTTTTAACAATCTACCTACCTAACTATCTCTCTCTCTCTCTACATGTTCTATCTATCTATCTATCTATCTATCTATCTATCTATCTATCTATCTATCTATCTATCTATCTATCTATCTATCTATCTATCTATCTATCTATCTATCTATCTATCTATCTATCTATCTATCTATCTATCCGTTTTTATGCAACACGTTCATTCAAGTATGATTTTACAAAGTGAACTATGCATAAAATTATTCGGTGCCATATAGAAGAAATTGTACGATACCGTAAATCATGTAATAAATATACATTTATTTACTTAAATCGCATATATATCAACATACTTATGAAATGTTATTATAATTATGTTCCATCGGTTTTTCGCTTATATTCTTTACTAAGCGAGGAAGAGAATCGTAAAATAAAAGTGAAAATCTAATTGAAATTACATGTGAAAAAAGTATTAGCTGTGTCGTTTCAATTAAAAGTTCGTGTTTACTTTGCTCAAATCCTTCAGAAACACTAAATTTTATTTTTACATAGAACGTCAATTATCCGAACCACTGTCACATAACCTCCACTAGTTGATATACTAGTGTAGTAGTTTGATTCCTCTATCCACACTACTAGCAAAACTTCTTAGTTTCCTCTTTCCACACTACTAGCCGAGACTTCTTGATGTCTTCGTACCTGAAAGTTTTCTTTACATTCAGTCGTAATAAACTTCCACTTTCGAGCCCTAGGTTAGTTTACCCGAAAATATTCTTGTCGGCAAAATTATAAAGACTAGCTTATTGAACTTCGATCCTAGCTTCTAGCAATAGGCTCTCTTAATTGCACACTAAGTGAATGAACATTGTTCAAAGACAAGAGAATTGCAAAAGTAAATAGCTTTTATTTCCAAGTAGAGTTTTGAAAAGGGACACAGTGCTGTCTTTTCTTTACTTTTTTAAATAAAAGATGTAATAAAGTGTGAAATATAAATATAATCTTCGTCTGTGAACCACATACACATAATATGTTGGATGCGATGGTGAATTTCGAAATCTGCTAGTTCTGTTGTAGCATGACCTTATCATTGTCACTATCATCAGCACCTCTACCACTACCATCGTCGTCATTATCAATATCATCCTCGTCAATATCAAGGTATTAATGAGAACTACAATTTAACTAAATTAATTTTAATTTAAAACTATTATTATTTTTACACGACTAGTTTTAATTAAATTTAGAATATTGGATGTTAAGACTTAATATAAAATCTACTAAATAACAAAATAAATATTTTGAACACAAAAAAAGAAGAATTCACACTAACATACGAAAAGAGCACCTTAAGCGAAAAGAAATTACTAACAGTTAGCTACTGGTTTCTTTGCTTAGCGAGCCACACTGGGACACGCACAAAGTTGGTTGCTTTCTGCATTTATTGTCGGAAGCCATTAATTCCAGATCTATATTCTCTGCCTAAGCTAGCATGCTGCGAAAATGAAATCAATGCTAAGGTGATTTACACTTCAAGATCAAATAAACGTCACGCTTGACGATAAGAATGTGTGCGAAAGGTGACCTTAGAGAAAGACGTGACCTACGTTTCACCAACCAGACCAGTCGTTCTTTTCCAAATGTTTGCGTGTGTAAAGACATTAACTCTTTTCATGTTATTTCTAGAAAAGCATACGTTGGGAATTAGCTTTGATAATCTTGTTTGTTTTCTTTGAAATTAAAGGCATATTTTATATAATGCTATGTATATTTCTAGTTATTGTTTTACTTGAATGGTTTAAATTTGGGTTTTTTCCCCAGTTCATTTGTCAGGGTATATTAAACAGTGTTTTATATATAATATTATGCTTTATGGAAATTCAAACAGATTCGATTGCTAAAGTTTTAAAGAAGTAATTTACCAACACGGTAATATACAGTATAAAATACAGCAGTAAACTTTAATAGCAATTGCGTAAGCATTCAATGCAGCTCTAAACAGATTAGCAACAAAACACAGTTACATTAGAATATTCAATGATTTAATCCACATATCGTATGATCTGAAAGTTGTATTATTAATTTGATTTCACCTTTATCCCTGCATGATGACGTCCTCTTTCATTTCTTTCTTCTTTTTTTTTTCAAACACACATTCACGGAAATACGCATTCATGTACGTACAGACTTATGTAGTTAATGTGTACTTACTTATTTTCCCACTAAATATTGTAGTTCATGTGTTTGCCAACGTAATATCGTTCGAGTTTGAATATACGAACGTAAAAGAGATTTATATTGGTTGTTTTCCGAATAAAAACAGTCAATAGTTTAATATTTTATTGTATCAGATTATGTTTTTGATTCTTTTAAAAATACATCATTGATGTTTGTGAATATATGTGCGTAAATGCGTGAAAAAGAAAGAAAGAAAGAAAGAAAAGCGCCATTTTTAATTTCAATAAAATTCGCTATCCTGTAAAGCCTAATTAAAGGACTCATCTATATTTGTAATTTTGCTTATTTTTATTTCGACAGTTATATGCTTGATATTTAGATTAGGGAAAATTAGTTCGTATTATTTCTGTGTTTCTTTCTTTCTTTCTTTCTTTCTTTCTTTCTTTCTTTCTTTCTTTCTTTCTTTCTTTCTTTCTTTCTTTCTTTCTTTCTTTCTTTCTTTCTTTCTTTCTTTCTTTCTTAATTTCCTTCCTTCCTTCTTTCTTTTCTTTTCTTTTAAGAAATATCCTCTTAAATAGTTGCTTATCTGTCTTCAATGCGACCGTAGCACCACCTACTAAGCAGATTGGGTAAGAACATTTAGGATTAGTTTTTTGAATGGACAAAACGTTTTACAGTTCAGTAGAATGAATATAGGCCTGTATTGCGGACACTGCACGTATTCTTGTTATTTCTTCGGCCCTAGGGATATTTTTCTATCTTTTGAATATCTATTGTCAATTGTGTGACTATCGCTTTGCTGTGTAAGGCAACAATTCTGTACTTATAGTTTTGCTGTCAACAATAATTTTGCATCAACGTGTTTTTGCTATCTTCAGATGTAATCCTGTCGTATGACGCTAGTTTTCTGTAGCAACAAGTATGTAATATGACGCTAGTTTTCTGTAGCAACAATCCTGTCGTATCGCGCTAGTTGTCTGTAGCAACAAGTATGTAATATGACGCTAGTTTTCTGTAGCAACAATCCTGTCGTATCGCGCTAGTTGTCTGTAGCAACAAGTATGTAATATGACGCTAGTTTTCTGTAGCAACAGTTCTGTCGTATGACGCTAGTTGTCTGTAGCAACAATTATGTCGTATGACGCTAGTTGTCTATAGCAACAATTCTGTCGTATCGCTCTAGTTATCTGTAGCAACAATTCGGCAGCCACAGATTTGCTATCTTCAGAAACAATCATGCATTTAGGCTTCTTGTGATATGGAGATGTAAAAATGCTCCATTCGCTTCATTATCGCCGGCAGGAATCTGCTACTTATTGTTTCGTTTCTCCACAAAGACTTTCTACTTTCTCCAGCAATAAACCCTGTCTGAAGACTTTCTGCTTTCTCCAGCAATAAACCAAGGCTTTATAGTTTCTTCAGTTCTAGTAAAGTATTTTGTGTCATACAATCGCAGGCAATAATCTTGCTGTTTCCATCAGCCTTTCTCTAATTACCGTTTTCTACATCGTGTAAAGAAACCTGCTAACTGTTATATCAGTCACACGCCGAGAGACGAATGGTGTGGTTTGTAATGGGGGATAATGAAAATCATTGCGTTTGGGTGGGAGGAAGAAAGCAAGAAATATTAGGTTGTCTCCACATTGGGCAATCACAGGCGGAATGTATTTACCGGAATAGAACGATTGGAGAACATTGAAAATTAAGGATTTGATAGATGGGTGAGAAAAGATATGAGGGTACGCGGTTATACAGACTTAACAGATTGATATACATTATATGAGACGATAATAAGCGGAGAGACAGCTTGACAGATATAGAATTTTGAATAGATAGATAGATAGATAGATAGATAGATAGATAGATAGATAGATAGATAGATAGATAGATAGATAGATAGATAGATAGATAGATAGATAGATAGATAGACAAATAACGAGAGAGACAGACATAGCGATAGAGAAATGATCAGCACACCATTGGATGGACAGCAAAAACAAATAAATTTAATGAATCATTTTAATTTCGATCGGCCACTAATCCCTAAATTACAAGAAATATTAGCATTTAAGAACAATAATGAACAGTTTAATAAATTAAATATATATTTCATCTATTTTTGCTGTAATTCAAACGACACAGCTTTCCCAGCTATACGATTAATTAATCCAATTGCTACACTAACGATCATGTCAACACTGACAATCTATGAAGGACCGTTTCAAAAGTTCTGGCACTGTCTTTAACCGAGAGATCAAAGTACGCCAATAAATATCTAATCTATTATATAATCCGTTACCCTCTTTTCCCCGCACACCACCACCACCAACTACTCTCCTCCATTCTCTATTTGGACAGGCATGTTAGCGCAGAGTAAGTCACTTAATTAAAATTTAATAAAACAAAAGCACAAAACCGAAAAACACGTGGGGAAATTGAATTGGATATCTTTAGTGTTTGTTCTATTCTGCGCCATCCAGGAAATGGAGTGTATGAAATTGTCTTTAGAAACCGAGCTCACATTTAAGAGAAGACCGTTGGCGAAAGACATTTCATACAACGTTGAAGAGATAAAAGGAGAAAAATAGAAACCCAGTGCAAATGCATTCAGGACAACTGTAATTTTAATACAGATAACACGTCTTAACGTCGTGACATGCCTACGTTGCCCTCGAGGATAAACGCGTGAATAGCAGTTGTATTAAATGATTTCAGCTTAGACTGTTAAACGTCTTTCTCATATTTTTCGCTTATTCTTTTCTTGTGAAAATGAAACTTGGTTTGTATCACAGTTCTCTCACATACGTCAGTGGAAAGAAGAAAGAGGTTATTTTGGCTGCTTGAGATGTTCATACATGTCAATAAATGTACAGGGTGGCCCAAAAGTAGGTTTACAGTTATTAATTACTTGCTTAGTAATACCAATATAAAACATTCCTCAGAGTATAAATCTAACTTACATAAACAGCTTTTTCCTTGCTAATTGTAATTTATTTTATTATGTAAAGCTAACTTTTTACTTGATAATATTTTTTAATTTATATTCAAATAAATAATCTACGTGATAACTGTAAACCTACTTTTGGGCCACCCTTTGTGCACGTATTACTTAACATATTACACACAAAAGCAATTGTGTGTTTGGGAATATGCATGCTCATTACAAATTTTATATCTGTTCACTTGTCTGTGCTGTGTGTGTATATGTAATACATAAAATTACTGGATATTAGTTTCCAGTTTTATCTTAGCATAATATGCCTTTGCGGGATTGGTTGAGAGCGGCAACTGGCGAATTTGAAAACTTTCGTATATAATGAATTCACATACATATGTATTCGTGTGGTTTGTTACTGTTCCTATTACTCTTTTTATTTCTTTACAGTAAATAATTTTGTTT
Source organism: Sinotaia quadrata (assembly GCA_028829895.1). Classification (NCBI taxonomy): domain Eukaryota; kingdom Metazoa; phylum Mollusca; class Gastropoda; order Architaenioglossa; family Viviparidae; genus Sinotaia; species Sinotaia quadrata. Next base: position 45,239,793 of record CM054179.1, read on the forward strand.
ATTCACTGTAACTGTTTGATAATATAATTCTTGCGACTGCACTCCTAAAAATAATATTGAAAAAAACTGTTACAAAATCCGAAAGATTAATCTAGATATCGATTACAAGAATATCCTCTTCATCAATGGCCATACGTATTCGTATTTTTAGACTTATTTATCTAAATTTTCGTAAGTTACAGTCAAACCTTTCATTCCTGTGAAACAGCCGATACTGATATAACCAACAAACAACACATGCGAAGTTTTTTTCACCCTTTGACAATTTTACTTCATAGTTATTCTGTGATTTTCTTGTTAGGGACTTAGTAAAATATCATTGAATGACATAAGAGTACATTATCTAAAGTCGAAGTGTTATGCTATGTGTATTTTTTTAATTGTCCTTTGTTCTATCTCGATTTGAAAAATGAGAACAGCGGAAAGGTCATTCACCTGCATCACAAAAATATAATTGTTTATCGGGTTATTTGTACGCGCATTCGTGTGTGTGTGTGTGTGTGTGTGTGTGTGTGTGTGTGTGTGTGTGTGTGTGTGTGTTTTCTGAAATCTATAAAATTCTTAGAGTATTCAATTTTTGAATTGCAACTTTTGCTTTTGCAAGGATCAGCGATAGCTAACCACAAGAAAATGGCATTAAACCAGAGACTCATGTTTTAAGATTCAGTTACTATTGAAACAGGAAACAGAGAGATAAATTAAATTTCCCTGGAGAACTAAACTATTCACAAGATAATTAATACTTTCATGAAATATTCTTTGTTATTGTATTTATTATTCACTCTCTATGCACTCAAGCTGATGCAACATAAAAGAGATATAGTGCCTAATTTTCATTAACGTGTGATTGGACACAACAACGTAACAAAAGAAATTTTCGTCTTACCTTTATTGGTTGCTGCGTTTGATTAGCTGTGAAGGGCGTTTACGGACGGCTCGGTTACAGAGAGAGTGCGAGCGGATTCTGACAGAATATAAGCTGAGTGAGCAGGCAAGAGAAGTTACCTAAATATTAAATGCTTTGCTGGTCCGGCTCTTTTCCCTAGCTCTCTTACGTCAGTGGCTCGAGCCTCAGAAAGGAGTACGGCGGTGTCTACGGCTTGTCTCGCACCTTTCGCACAGCCATGTGACTTCTAATATATCGCCACTCGCCTCCTCATTGGTCGACGTCGCCCACACTATGCAAATGAGCGCGCGAGAGTATGGCGATCGCATAGATACATCCAAAGCGCCTGGGACATGTAAAATGTTGCCAGAAAATATTTTTTTTTTTTTGAAACCACGATGGTCATTCCAGCTAACTGGAGGTTGGAGATACCGCTGCACACCAGGTATCAATAATTATAAAAAAAAAATGTACGGTAATAGGAAAGGAAATCGTTTTGAAACTGTCTGTTTCTTTTTTCTTATCTAAGTATTATTACCCACAAGCTTCGTGTTAGCTAATGCTGAGAGCAAATACATAATTGTTATTCATGGCTTCGCATTTCAGACCTAGGCTTGGCACAGACATAACCTGACTTGGATGATAACAGATTCGGCATTCGCACGTGTTCTAAAACCAGTCTTACATACACTTCACTCACCCATATGTACACGCACGCACGTACTCTTGTCATTTTAAATCAGCACGCATTACATCATACATCACCCTCACGCAAATGTACACGCACGCACGTATGCGCGCATGTGTATGTACTCGCCATAGACAGATAAACTTAATTTCGGATAAAGGATATTTATAGAATAATATTTTATTAACGTATACCCTGAAAAATAATACAATAACAAAGTGACAACCCCAACAAGTGACTGTAAAACGACAGATGATTAATGTATTGAAATTCACAATGCCCTTAAAACTGTCTACATAATGCCGCAATACCAAAGAATTTAAGTCTCTCAATTTCCACTTAAAGCCACTGGTGTATTGTATTCAGTTTATCATGTCGTCATACTATCCCAGTGGTATTTCTAGTTCTGTTTTCAAACAAACAGCCTCCAGTTCCGCGTGTCCACTCCCACGCATTCACAACCGTGGATGGCGTCTCTAATATTGGACTGAGTTTTATGAGCATGAGTACAGTTTTCTCTTATCATTTTTATTGAAAAAAATTATTTGATTATTTTGAACGATTACACAGTCAAGAAACATGTATTATCTCCCTTTTAAAAGAAACGCAACAAAGAGCAGTCAAGAGAAGGCATCAGTGAGAAGAAAAAAAATCGGTAAACGAAGCCACGTGAGCGGTTGTGTGCTTTGCCGTTTTGCCTTAGCGACAGAAATGTCCAACCCTACTAAGGACCCAATCAATCTGGCATTTCTGTACTAGTATTTGAGCGAGATTAAGATTGTTTATGCTAACACAACTGGACATGTAATCTATTTCTTTTCTCTGCGTGCGAGCTTTTCTGTATAGTACTACTGCCGCACTATCGTGTGTGTGTCGCTGAGGGTTTGAGGATTTGGTCCTTTCCCTGAGGAACTTCGGTTTGCCCCAAAAAGCCCATGCCCCAGACGTCAGGGGAGCGAACTTTGAAGAACGCAGTTTTAGGCCAATCTGTGGCAAAGGCGATGCGAGCTCCCGACACTTTGCTCTGTGCCCAAGTCCATTCAACTATCGAAGCCCCTCAATCATGGGAGGCGTGTCAAAGGTTAAGGGTGTTTAATTGATATTAAAATTCCCCCCCTCTAAAAACAAACAAACAAACAAACAAACAAACAAAAGCAAGAAGATGCGGGTGGTTGTATGACGTATCAAACATTTAACATTGACGGCTTTCGGCTGTTTGCAATATAGTATCGAGAATCATGCCTTTTCTTTAGTTCTAAATGATAATGTCTACTTCATATTCCATTTTTTCTACTCCAGTATTGTGTCGGTATTCTACTTCATTCTACTTCTAAACTCCAGTATATTTGTTAGAATGCGTTTTCTCCTTTAATACTATCACAATATTATCGAAATACGAGTGTTTTCATTCTAGTTAAAGCCCTTAATACAGGTGCGACAATTTCTTTGAAGTGTACTGCAATATCTTAAGACTTTTGTTACATGTCTGAACTGGTACATAAATGTCTAACTTGTTCTATACAACATGTCTAACATGTCATATACAACATGTCTAACATGTCATATACAACATGTCTAACATGTCATATACAACATGTCTAACTTGTTATATACAACATGTCTAACTTGTTATATACAACATGTCTAACATGTCATATACAACATGTCTAATATGTCATATACAACATGTCTAACTTATTATATATACAACATGTCTAACTTGTCGTATACAACATGTCTACCTTGATCTATACAACTTGTCTAACTTGTTCTATACAACATGTCTAACATGTCATATACAACATGTCTAACTTGTTATATACAACATGTCTAACGTGTTCTATACACCATGTCTAACTTGTTATATACAACATGTCTAACATGTCATATACAACATGTCTAATATGTCATATACAACATGTCTAACTAACTTGTCGTATACAACATGTCTACCTTGATCTATACAACTTGTCTAACTTGTTCTATACAACATGTCTAACATGTCATATACAACATGTCTAACTTGTTATATACAACATGTCTAACTTGTTATATACAACATGTCTAACGTGTTCTATACACCATGTCTAACTTGTCATATATATATAGTATGTCTTTTACCGTGGGTGGGCAAATGCGTTACGGAAGCATCCGTCCTACATTTCCTACACTTTGTCTTTAGGGTGGAGCTTGTTTTATAGTGATAGTATAATATGATAGTCAAAAGGCTGTCAAAATGTCATAGGGAATAGCAAACCTTCAAGTCACGATCACTGAGAGTGAACAAGGAAAAAGAAAGGAAAATAACGACCCTTACAGACAATGAGATTGCGGTGATGACAGAGAATTATGGGGACGTGGGTGTTTGTGGAATCAACACATCACAAATTATTGCAACAGGGGCAAAACAAGCGTCGTGCCCCTCAGCGCATTTCGGTGCAGCTAAAACAACAATTTCCTCAACTGCACTGTCCATAGACACAGCCATTTTGCAACACCGGAAACACGTGGCTTTCACGTGACTCTCCTATAAATTACTTGAAGGATGGGCTAAGCATTTATGACTCGGAAGTTTTTCTATGATTATTTTTCACTGTGGTGCAGACAGCGAAGAATTATGTACTACACGACATGTTTTACATGGTTGCATAAAATATTTGACTGACGTGACCGGAGTCCTTTCATGGAGACACGAGAGTTTTATTCTAATAATAAGCATGTACTAATTGCAGTAATTTCTTTCTACTATTACTGCTATCTTTTATCGGAGCCTCGGCCTACTAATCGTTTTAAACAGGTGCAGTTCTTTTCTTAATGATGCCATGAACCTTTTTCTCTAGACATTGGGTTGTTTATTGCAATACTACTCTGGCATTTACAATAGTAGTAGGGGTTTTCATTCTAATACGGCGTATGAAAATTGTAGAGTGGGATTTTTCATGTTGGTACTTCTGCATCTTTCCGAAATGCAAGCTACTTTTTTTAAATTTCAGTAGTCGTGTAATATATGTATCTAAGTCCCACTCTTTCTAGATCTAAATCACCCAATGGGGACTTCCATTTTGGCTGCACTGTAACATCTTATAAATAATAGAATTTTAATTTTAATATTCATGTACTGCAAAATCTTATCAGTATGATAATTGTTATTGTAATATTCATGCTCAGCAAAATCATATAAATATTAGAATTTTTATTTTGTTATTCAAGCACTTGAAAAATTTATCAATATTAGATTTTTCTGATTTTTTAAAATTATTTATTTTTATATTCCTTCACTTATCAATATTAGAAGTTTTGTTTTGATATTTCACCAGTTATTAATATTAATATTAGAAGCTTTATTTTGATATTGCCGTACTGTAAAATCTTACAAGTATTAGACGTTTTATTTTGATATTCATGCACTGTTCAATCTGATCAATATTAATCTTTTTTATATTCATACCCTAAAGGCCTTATCAATATTAAAGTTTTTAATGTACCTGCACTGTAGAATCTTATCAGTAGGAGAGATCCATTTGAAGCAAGTGTAGGATCTTATGCAAATGGAGTTTTTCATAATATTTCGTGGTGTGGAATCGTAACTATTTCTTCTACTAGAATCATGTCATGACAGCTTTTCAGTTTATTTTTTACTTTATAATCATACCAATACGTGTAACGTTTCATTTCATTTCTATTGTAGAATTTTAAGTATATGTCTTTTCATTCTGACACAGCTGTAGATTATTGTGATATAAACGCACTGTCATTGATCTTGAAGTCCTACCAAGACGATTTCTTTCCATGCTAAAAAAATTATCTGATCATGAGGGATTTGCACTTTCTTCTGTAATACTTGTTTTGTGAAGTAGGAGAATTGCATTCAGACACAACTTTAATATATTATAAAATGAGGGATTTGCATTTTCTTCTGTAATACTTGTTTTGTGAAGTAGGAGAATTGCATTCAGACACAACTTTAATATATTATAAAGTGAGGGATTTGCATTCTAGTTCTATTAACATACTCTTCTTAAACTGAGCATTTCTAGCAATTGTATAATTCCTTTTCAAAACGAGGGATTATAATTAATTATTTTATATAAATATATAATTCTAACATGCTACGTAATATCTTATATAGACGACAAATTTGCATTCTTTTTTTAAAATGGCATACTTACTGCTATACCTGAACAGGCCGACATTTTTACCTGATACTACTGTAATATCAAAATACGTCCTTAAGTCTTCTTCCACTCTGGCAATTTATCAAGACGATGACTTTTTCTTTTAAAACTAATGTAACATCTTTTCACAATCGGTAGAGTACAATCTCGTACTGTTGTAATGCGTTGCCAATCTAAAGGCTTCGTTTAGAATACAGGTCATACTGTAATATCAGTTGTGCATAATAACTTATGTATTCTACACTATACCTTTTAGAATTCTAACATATTAATATAGTATATTATGAAATTAGTATTTTACATGATAATATTGCAGAATGTATTATTAAGTTAACGACTATCTTCATTCTGTTTATATTTTAAAATCTGTTCATCTGGTCAATTTATTCCAGTGCAAATGTGATTCTCTTACGAGAGTGTCTGGCATTGGGTTTAGTGTTACTGTATTCCCAAGATTTTGGGTACTTCGCTACACATCAGTGAGTTTCAAACAAGATGTGTTTTTCTACCCTTTTGCCTTTGTCTTTGCGCCAAATCGCAACACAATAATTTATTCAATCGCTACTTTCCGTGGGCATCAGAATATCGATTCACTGTGTCCAGTCACTACTGTCCTGGAATTAAATGCTTCGATCATTTATTCATTCATTCATTTGTTATCACTCCAAATCGGGAGCGGTTTAGAGTTGTACTGACATCTGTATCAACGTATCAATTATATCGTCAAAATGTTTCACTTGATTTACATAATGATGATCATCTTTCTATTTAGTGCGAAGGTATTATATATATTTTCCTATTCCACATTAGGACGTGGCAATTTGTTAATCATTCTTGTGCTACTCAAGTGTCTTGAGAAGAAATCAGACATTTGTTATAGTCTATTACTGTAAGATGTGTTAATATATCAATCATTCAAGTATTATTCTAGCGCCATATCAAGATATGAGCCAGCCACATATGCAGCTCTAGTGTAGTTTTAAGCTAGTCATTTGTTCTTGTATAACTCTAGTGTCTTCACAAAATATCTGTTAGTTCACTCTAACTCTGGTCTGCTAGTTTCTTAAGATCTCAATCTACAAAATTACAGTGCAGTTTTGGTGGATTGTCAAGATCTCATTCATTCAATCTAGAACAAATATAATGTAAGAGACATGCCAAGCTGAAATTTTCGTTTCGTAATGAGAAACTTCCGGTTGAAAGTTTCGTTTTGTAAACAGCATTCCTTTGGAATAGTTAAAAAAAACATAATTGCATAATTATATTATTTTCTTCATGACACAACATTACATAATAACACATAACTTATACAAATGCATAGTTTTAATGGTCTGGGGCGAGGGGGAAGGTCCGAATTAAAACGTTAGCGTTTGTTTATTTACAGGTTGTTAACCAGTCTAATGTATGCATCTTAACGTTATTACATTATCAGAGCTATTTGGTATCAAAACTTAGTCAACCAGCTTTTGATGAAGACAGAAATTCACATGAACAGCAGAATTCGATATTTTACTCATGATAACACAAGCACAAAATCGTTTTAAAAAAAGTGAACATGTGTTAGGATTGCATAAACATGTGTTAGGATTGCATAAACATGTGTCAGGATTGTATAAACATGTGTTAGGATTGTTAGGATTGCATAAACATGTGTTAGGATTGCATAGCATGTTTTAGGATTGCATAAATATGTGTTAGGATTGCATAAACATGTGTTAGGATTGCATAAACGTGTCAGGATTGCATAAACATGTGTTAGGATTGCATAAACATGTAATGTTATTGATCGAGGACATCATATAGACCAGGATTAAAGAAGAGAGAAGGAGAAAAGAGAGACAAGTGATACAAAGACAAAAACGAGACCACGTGAGAGGCAGCGAGACCATCTCAAAGCGCGAGACGCGCCATCGTGTGGAGAGAATTGATGGAGATTAAGCCAGTAGTGACAGCGCTTGACAGACAGATGGATGGTTGAATAGATAGTAATATTAACAGGACATTGAAAGACTGGAAGATACTGAGCACAATGAACAAGAACGGAAAGCATACTTACAGCCTACACACACACACACACACACACACACACACACACATATACGCACACACATAGTGAAAAAGAGAAGAAAAGAACGAAACTGTTATAGCAGTTTGCTCAGACCATGAAATTCCAGCATGAACCTTTCGAACCTCTCGATAGCTGCTAACGGCAGAGCAATTATCGCCCCTTTCAAATGCAAGTCAAACGATCCACTGAATTGAGCTGAGTCATTCTGGGCGCCGCTTTCGCGGGACTAAGCGTATTGGCTTATTTCAGGTCACACCCAGCCCAGAGAAGCGATTTGCCTTCGTGGCAAACGGCCGGACGTAGAGAAGTGTATAATACTGCCCCAAAGTCTTGATTAACTTTCAATAATCCAGCCCTAATTTGACCCGATAAAGTGAGCAGGCACACGCGAGGAGCCGAACGATGGCCTTCGTCAAGTTTCTAAAGACAATGAACATGCGGACATTTCTGCCTCTCAGCACTAAAACAGATACTTATAAATCGTATCTCTTGAGTACGCACAAATAATTGTTGCCGAGTGTGTGTGCCGATGGCTTTAAGAAATTAAAGCTGTAAAGTATTCTTATATATAGTCCAGTTTCATTTGTGACTGAATTTTCTTGCCTATCACCAAACATTGAAATACATACATTGAGAAGTGCATGAGTTTAAATTAAAATTGTTTTAAAATATCATGGCAAAACGAGATGAAAACAGAAAAATATACTAAATAAATGAACATGTGCACAAAGACTTAATTAAACAAACAAAAATTAATGCTATATAATGAAATTTTAAAAAGTAATAATTCAATGAAACAGCAATCCAGATCTTCAGATCAAAATAAGAAATAAAATAATTCATACAGACATTCATATTAGAAATATAAATTTAGGAAAACTACAATAAAAGATAATTCCAAAGAACGTATTTTCTTAGAAACATTCAAACGAAACCAAGAAAAACACGCGTCTGGGAACTCTTTTGGCATTGGAGTCTCTTGCTTATGACTGCAATGGACAGGTCACTAACAGACGCTCTCTCTTCGAGACGGTCTGTCAAAAGAAACTGACGGCAATCAGGGTACACACTAGTTCCCCTCTCCTTACCTTTCTCCGACGTTTGCTCTAGAGTTATGCCCTTTGTCCGCCAGACGGCATTGTCCATTTCACGCCTGCGCAGTCGCAGATTGCGAGCCCTGCGCAGAAGGAGTCGCGACCATCCCAGCACAAATTAGATTTCTGTCTTAAGCTGTCCATTCCGATGCATACCGTGTCGCGTTCAATTAACTCCCAGGCGACACTTTAAGACGGTCTTCAGTATTGGATAGTATAGTCTGATGACTACCATAAGATTCACAATGGGATAATTTCTTCCGATGGTCAGCGTAATCAAGGAATTATTTAAAATAAATAATTTATGAGTACCCTATCATCCATTCCGACTCTGTTTAAAATGTCTTCGTGCCATATTTCGTTGTAACTCAAGCATGAATTTTTACTTACGTCATTTCACATATAATTAACTATAAAAAATTAGTCTCTTTTGGCTTTCTCTTAAATCTCCCATTCCATCCATTTCTTCGTTTATTCAAGCAATTATCAAAATAATCAGCGTTAATGTGAAAGTGCGTAATTCACTGATAGCTTGGAGACTTCTGCTTTGAGCAAGTTGTAATATTCACTTTTAGCATCGTGTAGGGTGAGGACGCGAAACATAAAAGTCAAAGAGTAAAGTATACATAAAAGTTAAAACTTATATACCCTTGTGACAATATGAGGGATAGCCTCCTAACATTGCATCTTTCAGATTTGAAGGGCCTCGGAACACTGTTCGACTCTTGAGAGCGAGTCGACTTTAGAGCTTGCGTTTTCTCATTTAATCATTAGCTCCTCCCTTGCACGAGGGCCCCGACGATATTATACAACCTTGGCCGACCTTGTAGGTCAAGTTGTAATAATTCGCTAGATATTTAGCCTGGTTGACCACGTGACCGGCACGGTCTGTCTTTGTGCCCGCCAAAATCTGCCCCTAAAGACCAGAGTCAATTCTGCCTTTGTCAGAGACACATTGTCCAAAATGCTCTTCCACATATCCACTGGTAAAAAACATGCCGAGAAAGGCCAGTCATGATTGAACTTATGATTGAGCTATGTACAGAGGCATGATTATGCTTGTGCATACTTGTGTATGTTCATTTATGTATTTATTTGTTAATTTAATTCATTCTTTTCTATTCCTTCTTCCACTCATTTAACATCTGCCCCCTTCAATTTCTATGTATGAATGATGTGCATTTGGTGCAACAGTCATTATTTTAGTGTCCACCAGAAATTTAGGAAAGAATATTTATGTTTTAGACTCGGCACTCTATTGGCATGCCAAATACTTGCCACGTTCTTGCGTCCTATTGAGCAATCTTCAGAGAGGCCACAATAGGCTGATCTTTGACGTAAAACTCAAAGCCCGCACTGTACCAATCTGCTGACCACGCCAATCCGAGAACCACCCAGCCACTACAATCAGCTTAGGCAACCAGCCCAGGCAAATTTAAAGAAATATACAGCAGACACAGATCAAATATCGAGCACTCGCATTATCGTGATTTAATGTGATAATTTTATCTTCCACTATTACTCCATTTCTAGAAAGTTTTCCATCCATCCTTAAGTTTACAACTATTTGCATGTTCCTGTTATCATTGTCTTCATGACAGGCTGTAATTGGGGATCTTGTAGCTGTTTTTTTTTGTTGTGATTGCTAATATTTAAAATACTATTTAATTGTTGAATACTTTGTAACACCTGACAATACTAAAGTGTGCGTGGGGGTATGGTTGGCCACATTAGGGTTTAAAAATCTTGTGATTAAAAACCTTTCTAAACATTTAACTTTATGAGATTTATTACAATGTATCATATATATATATTTAATATTGATATCTATCTATCTGTCTACCTATCTTTTCCATCTATGTGACTTGACGAGAACCGCCCCCTCCCCCCCCCCATTAACTTTCATTCATGTTTAGACGTATTCTCCTGTCAGACTGGCTAGAGTGGATGCTGACCTTTACCTCCTCTTCCATGCGTAAGTGAGCGATCCTGACACCACTCGATCCTGACACCACTCGGTGGCCTAGGTGCTCTAAGAGGTCAGATCGTAATAACATCCCACATATTTAACCAGACTGACCACTGACTGTCTCTCTACCCCACCAACGGAGGGCGGCTGAGGGTGTGCGCCAAACTGGTGCTGCCTGTTTCACCCCTTCCGCCAGCCCTCCCGCCCTCCACCTCAGACGCACAGCGAGGTTGTGGGAGATCCCCCAAGAAGCAGACCAAGACTGAGAACATCGAGAAGATGAAAAGTCTCTTGCGGCTTCTGGGGTGAATGATAGCGGAACAACAACAACAACATGACTGTCTCTCTTCTTAGCGCGGAAAATCGCCCCACGGTTTAGAGTCGGGGTACTCGGGCTCTCCCCCCCCCCCCCCCCGGTCCTGAAGAAACCCATACAGAAAGTTGTGTGAGAAGATTGGGCTTTTCATGCCTATAAACACATGTTAAAACCAGCACTAACCATGATATGGCTGCCTGCGGTAAGCTAACTCGTGGCACATGGCAAGGGACATCACTACAACGTTGGGAACGTCAAGGTCATATTTATTTATTGTTGCTGCATACTCTTGTTCTAAATTTCTGTGATGAGACATGGAATCTGTTGAACTGTTAGGAACTTTATTTATATTCTTAATTATTTTATTATTTGTCATAAAGACTCCATAGCCACTTGGACAATGTTGAACATTTTCTAGTATAGATCTTTATCAACTGTATTCAAACATTCATATTCATCATGTCGATTTGATTTGATAAATTTTATTGTCGTTTGTATTCAACTTTGTGCTATGTGTTCAGGGAAGCAAGTCGGGGAGTAGGGGCAATAGATATTAATACGGATCACAACTTATTCTTAACAATAAATCTACCAGTAAGTTATTATATAACACAAGTCCAACAGGAAGTAATATTATAACACAAGTCAACCAGGAAGTAATTATGTGAGAGAAGAATATTCATTTATGTATGTATACTTGAAATAGAGTTCTGCAAACGCATTTAGATTCCCCAGGAGGGATGTGAGAAGGGTCGTTCTGTTGGAATTTTAATATATATTTTCAGGCTGCCATCCACCTCTAATTAATCTAATTAGTGATTATTAAATAATAAGAATTAATGTTAATTATCATATTGGGCGTCTATCTATCTGTCTATCTATCTATCTGTGTGTGTGTGTGTGTGTGTGTGTGTGTGTGTGTGTGTGTGCATATACCACTTATATAACCAACCATAGCTATAGAGATCTACCGTTTCACATACGTGCACACATTTCTTTCGCTGTGTTCCATCTGTCTTAATTTTAGCATTGACAACAACATACTTTACGATGTCAAGTGAAAATACTAACAGTCTTTTGATTTATGCCCTATGAACGTAGAAATAAATTGCAAAATCATTTAAATTAACCAAAGAAAGAAAGTATGAAAGAAAGAGAGAAAGAAAGAAAGAAAGTTTGAAAGAAAAAATATAGAAAGAAAGAAAGAAGGAAGGAAGGAAAGAAATTTAGAAAGAAAGAAAGAAAAAAAAAAGAAGGAAGGAAAGAAATTTAGAAATAAAGAATGAAAGAAAAGAAAGAAAGAAAGAAGGAAGGAAGGAAAGAAATTTAGAAAGAAAGAAAGAAGGAAGGAAATTAAGAAAGAAAGAAAGAAAGAAAGAAAGAAAGAAAGAAAAAAAGAAAGAAAGAAAGAAAGAAAGAAAGAAAGAAAGGCGCATGGTGAAAAAAAATATATCATCTATATTCTGAAATACAAAACGCTTGCCAGAGAGGAAGTGTCAAAAATAGAAATAATAGAATGGTTTGACTGATGATATAAACAGGCGAGACGATAGGTATTAAACTTGCACACGACGTTATGCATATTCATAAAATCTAAATTAACTTAGGACTGTTCAATCAAACTTTAGAACATTAGATTCTTGACACTGACGACGCATTTTGACTCCAGACTTTCCGCAATTATGTCCGCGTTCCATCCCCACTGCTAGCATGAAGAATGTCATACAATAGTAGATCTTTATCTCTTAATACGCGTTCGCGTAAAATCTTTGTTTAAACTTAATGACCATACATCTCTGAGGCATTCAACTGGCAATATTAAAATTTGACATTCATACGCGTTTCTTGCGGAGTCCTTTAGGAACCAACGCTGTACAAACTCTCAAGGTTTAACAAAAATGTTCCAGTCCACACTCGTTTCTACATTGTTTGATTTAGGTTTTACGTCAGCCTGCAGCTTTTGCTGAGGTTGCAGACAGGTATAAGCACAACGAGAAATATTTAGTATAGCAGGGAGAGGTGTGAGGCCATTGGATGGAGAGTAACCACGTGACTGGCGTTGGAAGGAAGTTTTAGATTTTTTTAAAATCCCGGGACACGACCAACATTCTACTCTCTTCGATCCCAAGATGGATCTTTAGATCTGTAACGCACGGGACTCAACGTACCGTTTCATGCGTTGAGACTGATTCTCTCCACCTTCAGCTATTAAGATTCACCTGTAAGTTTATGTCACGCCGACCTGAGATCATGTCTGATCACTGTAAGAAAAAGTTATTACCACGTCCTTCGCGCTACCACTCAACTCGACCCGGTAAATTGATTTATAACAGAAAATTGTTCAAACTAAGCAATGCATCGAAAGGTGTGACCTAGGTCAAAAGCGGTAAAGCATGCAGAAACAATATATCATTGTCTCCACATTTTTCTGCATCATAGCTGATATGATTCTTTTCTTGGCTAGTTGGCAAAAGGTATGGATTTTATTGTTTCCCATCAGTAAAACTGCATTTCTTGATGACTGTAGTTGTGACGCTAAAGGTCACAGGGTATGGCGAAAGCGCGCATGTTTTCTTTTTTTTCCCAATCAGTAAATCTCCTTTTCTTGGTGACTAGTTATGGCGCTATAGGCCATAAAGTATGGATTTTATTCTGTCCCGTCAGGTACACACACACACACACACACACACACATTGGAAATACAAATTTAATATTCACTTAAATCGTTGTAAAAATAAGACAATGTTATGAACAGAGAGATGCATGTTTGTACAATGATATATGTTTCTTTCTCGTAAGGTCCACTCTTTCTCGTAAAGTCCACTCTTTCAGTAAGCGCTTGTCTCGTCTCATAAATTGTACACTCCAGTAAGAAGTTTCCCGTCATCTTAAAATGTGACAGCAAACTCATAAAATCAACGACACTGTTCATTTGCAGTTCAAGGTCATTCGCAGTTCAGGGTCATTACACCTGGAGTATACCGCCTTTGAAACTATTGCAAAGACACGCACACACAGACACCCTCGATCATTTGCATCGTAATTCAATCTTTTTTCTTTTTATTATTTGTTGCATAAACATCGGGAACTATTACATATCTTGCTGGTAAACACTCTAACATGACAATGCAAACATCATGAGCTATTAGATCTCTTGATTGTAGACACTCTAATCGTGCAGTGCACCTGTTGTAGAAACACCTGAGATAGTAGCTTTATTAATGGTGGACCCTCCAACCTTGCTGTGTCGGAATGTGTAACATTACCTTTTAAAAATGGAACACCGCCACACAGACGAAAGAAAAATATATGCACTTCTAACACGTTGCTGTCGTGTGGTATGCACGTCTCCAACAGAAATATGGGAACATAGTTGTTTTTATTTTTCCGCTGTCTAAAATTTCCGGTTGTATAGATTTCTCTTTGTGTAAATCTGATGCATATTTTGGTAAAGGATGGCATTTGTTGTCAACTAACATATATTGTTTATATTCATGAATATTCATAAAAGACAAGTTATTGTCATAATTGCTAGTTCGGATATCTTGTGTTACCAGCACATTTACAAAATATTAAAATTGTATGGCTAAAAAGCATTATCTCTAAAGACCTGACATTTAAAAAAAAAAGTCTCAAAACATAAGACAACAAACTTCCTTTTCTAATTTCATGACATTTGTAAAAAAAAAAAAATAATAAATAAACTGTGAGATTTTGTATCTTAGTCAGTGCTCTTTGTAAGCACATTACCTCACTTATCTCAGAGATGACGCAAATGTATCTTTCTCTGATTTAAGTATGTTAACCATATGCTGGTCGATTACTCATCTGTTGAAAGACTGATCTCTTGCAGTCTCGTTTTTGAAGCAAAGAAAGATTTTAAATGACCTTGAAACCACTCTGCCCACAATGAAGCCGAGTTAAGATTAATCGCCTGAGAAAACCCAGAGGAAATGATCGAAAGAGTGTGTTGATTATGAATAGGAAGACGGTCATTGTCCTTTCTGTATGCAATGTAATATCATTAAATTATTATTTCTTTAAAATAAAATAAAAATTTGAGTAGGGTAGTAATTACTCTTCGTACTTCCAGTTTCGCGTTTCAACAAACACTTTGAACAGGAGAGTACAAGCATAGATCGTATTTGCGAAAACGAAAACACTACAACTATTGATTACTGTGAGTTCTCGCATATAGTGCAAAATTTGCCTTTCTCCGAAAAGGAAAAGTAAAGCGCAAGGGAGGTAAAAGTATTTGACTTTCCACACTCTATGACAAGCTTCACAGCGCTTGGGGAATTGTGCGCACGTTATGAAATTGGACTTAGTGAGAGTCACTTTCATTCGAAGCAAATCATTCTCATGAGAATATATTTCCAAACATATTTTCGCTTCAGTTTCTGACTTTCACTAGTTAATGGCGTCCTCGATATAAGAATTAAAAGAAGTTTCCGTTGCATGAAAAAAACTAACACTTCCATTGCCTAGTAATGAAAGTAGTAAATAAATAGAACAAAAATAATACATTGGCATTATATTTCCAGAAAGAAATTAAGACACCGCCTTGGAAGCTTGTCTAAGATTTCCGTTCCTAGCGTGGGCTTGAAAACAGGCGGGCTGCTTTGCATAGCCTAAAGCGGAATAACTCTATTTATTTCCGGTTTTCAGGTGAAAACGTGCTTCGGTAATATGATGGTCAGATGTATGTGGTGGTGGGACTAGGAGTGGGAGAGGGGGATAAGGAGCTTACAATTATTAATTATAATAATAATAAAATATATATTTATTTATTCGTTATAAAGGGAATTGCATAGAGGCTTATTGTCGGTAACACATTTTATTTAGGGTATACATACTTCAATACAAGAGTACGTTTGCTTGGTTCGGGAGCAGTTAAGCATTTTTTAAAAAAGATTTCTTATGCAAGCAAAATAAAATAAATCGGACACTGCATATCAATATTAAGTTTTGAATGTAAAGGAACAATCCGTTAATATAGATCTACTGACACACAGAGTTACATTAATTTATTATATATCACGAAAGAAAGTGTGGGCAGACATTCATTCGTCCACTGATGTCGTTAAAAAATAAAGTTTGCTCGGTAATTTTGTTTTGTTTTGTATTAAGTTTGTCATGCCTTTATCATTGCTACATTCTTAAGTCGCCCACACGAGACTAGTTATGCGCCTTCTCAATTTTCAGGTGAGTTTAATATTTTCATAAACACAATTTTCTCACGTTTCTGAGTAATTTAACTGTATTATTTAACTAACCTAAAAAGAAATATTTTCTCCAGCGGTTACAGGATATGTATAGTAGCTCATGTAACCGGATCTCAACCGCCCAATCAAACGTATTAATTCTCTCAGTTTCAATGCAAGCATCTGTAATCGGATCAAAGAAGCAAACTTAAGATTCTACAGTTCCAGCGCTCTTTCTTTGTCTCCAGTCAAATGATTCGGCGTCAGCAATTGCACAGACCGCAGATCTCATATGCCATATCAAGAAATGTGGTAATGTAATTTCTATAATAAACTAAAACGTTTATTTATTTACTGTATCACGTTTACACTGTTCCTTTCAGATCCATTTTGTTATGTTAGAGTGCTCCATATTAGTCATTTGGTTTGTTTGCTTCAGATATAGAAAGAATAATAATAACGATCATGATGACGATGAAGAGGATAATACTTGTGTTATCCTGACATGCGTATTGAACTAGAAACACCCTACTCTAAAACCACGTGAAACGTTTATTTCTGCATTCTGCATCAAAACATCAATCAAGAATGTCCGTGGACCAATGCTTAGATCCAGAAATTCATTAACATACACAAGTAGAAACGATATCAAGGGTCATGTAGGTTCTATAACCCAATTGCATCCCCCAACCCCGAGTTTAGTGCTCATGACAAGAGTCTGGTATTCTACCTTATAGGAATAAAACGTTTCTCTGAATAGAAACCTGCTCCCGCAGATTTGAGTCCAAGACAAACGTCATTTCAAACACCAACAAACACGTTCAATCGATATTTAATTTGAAATCATCATCATCATCGGAGAGAGAGAGAGAAAGAATATTTTTTAAAGAAGAAATGACGCTTAATATTTTGATAGAAATCGCATTTTCTTTACAGGCAGTTCTGTTTGACTGGCATAAAATAAAATCGTCACACACGTTTTGTTGTTTGGGGGATGAAAAAAGGTGGATAATTGCATCTAAAAATCATGTTCATTCTATCAATGCAAAGGACTCTGTGTTTGCGGGTCACCGGGGTCAATTAAGACTCACACGGTCTCGACGGACGTCACAACGTTCATTGTTTATTGACATTGACGTCGGCAACACTGCTACAGCTGTTTGAAATTTTATTTCTTTTAGTTTGTATTTATTTTTTTTCCCTCCATAGCGCCTGTCTTTGGGCTTGCACCTCAGTATGCGGACAAGTTGGTAAGTCCAGACAGTTTGAAATAGCAGGCAGCAAATCTGTTTCGGCAGCAATAGCAAATCATTCGCATTCAACGGTCGTGTTTGGGAGTCTGACGTCAAAAGTCGGTTTGAATACACGTCAAGGAATGATTCTTATTATGAATCATCCACCCCTTCAGCAAGGCGTAGGAAACGATAACTGTCGAAGACCAGTGTCGATGTTCCGGTCTGAAGTTACATATTGTCTGTTGATAGAGTGTATTTAGACTTGCTTATCTGGGAATTTTCTATTTATTTGAATGTGTACAGACTTGCATACCAGTAGACAATAGAAGAAATATGCTCCATAGTATATCTGTGCCACAACAGAAGAAATATTATCTCTGTACTCATATTCTGTGTCTATATTATACGAGAGGGTTGCCCCGGGGGGCCAGTTCTAATCTATGTATATTGTGACTTGCTATTTGTGAGTGGTTTTTGTAGTTAGGGGGCCCCAGTGCACCGCTTTGAACGTGGGCCTATAATGCTGTTAATACGGCCCTGAGTGTGTGTGTGTGTGTGTGTGTGTGTGTGTGTGTGTCAAGATACAAGGGGAAGAGGTTAATTTAAATGACTATAACATAACCGAACACGATGAGCATACCCTAATTTTCATCCAGGGTGTCAGTTACCAACACTAAACATTATTTTGACTACAATATGTAACCAACGCCATAACAATAGCGTGTTATATATATATTGCCCAAAACACTAAATTCTTTAATTTAGGAAAGTCGTGCCACCTGTTTGGTTTTAAAGTGGGTCTGTTACGTCCTGTATATATCACATCCACTAACTCATGATAAACAGTACATTCACGAAAAGATTTATGGATGATTAATTAAATTATTATTATTATCATAGCTATTAACTAGGGTAGCGAATGCGTCCCAGACCGTTTGAGTAGTGTCTCTCGCAAGTGTGAAAAGAGATGCAAACATTAAGCCAATTTCTTTAACTCGAACTAGTTCACACGTTGCTGCAGATGATGCTGTTCTAAAGCCACGTGTATGAGTCTACGGGTGGTAAAAGATTGCAAGATGCTGTTCTAAAGCCACGTGTATGAGTCTACGGGTGGTAAAAGATTGCAAGATGCTGTTCTAAAGCCACGTGTATGAGTCTACGGGTGGTAAAAGATTGCAAGATGCTGTTCTAAAGCCACGTGTATGAGTCTACGGGTGGTAAAAGATTGCAAGATGCTGTTCTAAAGCCACGTGTATGAGTCTACGGGTGGTAAAAGATTGCAAGATGCTGTTCTAAAGCCACGTGTATGAGTCTACGGGTGGTAAAAGATTGCAAGATGCTGTTCTAAAGCCACGTGTATGAGTCTACGGGTGGTAAAAGATTGCAAGATGGAAAGTGGGTGGGTGGGACAAACGACGGGGAGGAATCTTTGTTTGCTACCCGCCCTTCAATGTACTGCACCTTATTAAGTGTATGTGTGCGTTGGTGGTGGGGATGGTGGGAATTTAGTGCGAGGCGCACCGGAAATTAAGTGAACGGGCGAACCATAGGTTCGCACTTAACATAAATCAACTTCCTTTCACGGGGCTCTCGGTCGCACTAATGACACTCTTTTGTGCCAAGTACTTTCTATTTTCTGAGGTGTGATAAAAAAAAACCCAACGCCTGATCAACTGTGTTCTAGATTAGGACGTACTGTGTTGTTGGACAAGAGAAGAGGATGTGGGGGGGGGGGGGGGTGAAATGCATTATCTAACAAATAAGTTCTTCCATGGCAGTGTACACTCAATATTTAACCATAAAAAGAGGTGAAAGTCTGTCTAAAATACACGTAGAAAAAGGAACCGTCACACGCAATACAGCTGTATATAATTCCCTCTGCTCCACAATGTGCGGTGTGCATGTGTCTGCGTGTGTTGGTAGGTGAGTGTGTGTGTATGTGTGTGTGTGTGTGTGTGTGTGTGTGTGTGTGTGTGTGTGTGTGTGTGTGTGTGTGTGTGTGTGTGTGTGTGTGTGTGTGTGTGTGTGAACTGTCAAGACTTAATCTTCTTAAATAACATACTGAACTTATTATTAGTTTAATTTTGTTGATATGTAGTGCTGTGGTGAAACTGTCTGAGCATAGAGCAAAGTGAATGTCGGTCACATGACAGGATTTTTGTACTAGACAACTGTATGGAAATGCCGTATTTTAATACGTAAAACATAAGTGAAACTGCTTAACGAATACATCTAAAGAAACGATATCATTTAGTTTTATTGGTTACTGTTTGAGATTCAAATTATTGCCAAACCTCTACACACACTTCACACATAAACATACTTCATACATACACATACACTTCATACATACACACACTTCATACATACACACACTTCATACATACACATACTTCATACATACACACACTTCATACATACACACACTTCATACATTCATACATACACACATACTCAATGGCGCACATGCTCGGACATATTTTTCAGTCACTGAAATAACCATGCCTTAAGAAATACTATTTTATTTTATGTAAAGGAACCCATACACATTACTCATCCATATTATGCAAGTATAGTCTAATACGTTCTTCATTTTTACCCTAAGTGTCTATTTACCTTTAACAAAGATGAGAGACTTGTTTTCTCCATTTGAACTTTTCAGTTCCAACTAGAATCCTCTAAATGTGTACAAAGTTCATAGGAAAGATAGAGTTAGATGTTGTAATTATGTTCTCTCTGGATGCAATGTAAAATAGACTATGCACTTTTTCCTTTGAGCAATCGTAGTTTTAAAAACACAACAACCAATAACACTTACCCTTAAAGGCGCAGTAGCACGAACTGCGTGACGGTACAAATACTCGTGCCCATTCATGCTCCTGAAGTTTGTTTCAGGCGCTACCATTGGATTGTTGTCAAATTGCTCTTGGACTGAGAGTAACAAAATTGTTCTCTTTGAATGTAATATTTGCAAAGGAGTTTTATTTTTAAACTTTTCTTTTTAAATAAAATGGCTAATATTGTTTCTTTCTTCTTAAGATATTTTTTCTTTACCTTTTTATAATCGATTTTACGCTTTCAAGCTGTTACAGTTAAGATCACCTACATTTTCATGGTAGTGGCTTTTTAGTTTATGCAACATGATCCAGTTTTATGGTTCAAGAACATTTGACCTTTTAATTTAAAGCTGTCACTCAGAAAGAATTGACCTCTGACATAAAGCTGTTTTTCATGTCATCTCAAAATATAGAAAATTTTAAAGATAATTATCAAACATACTTGAGGTAGCCGTCAATCTTATTTCAAACGTCATATTATTGCGTGATGTGTTAGAACGTGTGAATGCGTACGTTAGGGTGTACAAGGAGTAGTTATAGAAGTCTGTTCGGGTGGTGCTCTCAGAAAAAGGACTTTTAGAATGTTAACAAGTACGGTGTTTCTGAAGTATGTCTACTTTCTGAACGCGTGTCAGTATTATGATTATTATTGCGAAATGTGTATGACCATTTATAACATTTTTAATAAAGATAATTAACTCTTGAGTTTTGCTCGTTCTTTGCAAGCTTTCCTCTAAATGATTTAGGTTTTGTTGATAAATTAATCACTTAAATAGGTTCGTAGTACTAGGAATTCTATGTCTATCTATCTAATCTAATCTAAATCTAATCTAACCTAACCTAATCTATCTATCTATCTACTCATCCATCCATCCGTCCGTCTGTCAGTCTGTCTAGAACATGTTAACATGAATCATATTTCCACCTATGTTTATCTGTAGGTTATAAGTAACATCCTGTCTACTGTAATTAACATCTAACATTATCATTTCAACTTACCGGATGTTCATAAAGTCTTTGAGCACTTTACAATTTAAATAACCTGGGGCGGTATTTAGAATAAAAACAATCAGCACATGTTATGTCAAATGTACTTATTTGTAGTTTTCAAAGAAAGAAAGAAACAATTCAGTTGCTATTTTTAGCATAGCTACCGCCAATTAGGATACATTGAGTAATCTTTTAATGAGTTCCTTGAAAACGCTTTCCAGAAGTTCTTCACTTCTGCATGTCGTCACCATAGCGTGGACTTCATCTACAGAACAAGGTTTCTAGAACGACTGTACTTTCAGCACGTCCTGTAAAAAAAATTGTCCAATGCGATGAATGATAAACACAAATGGTTTCAGTTTCAACTGCGCGACGATATTATGAACTCAATTTCATTTTTGATTTGGCAATATTCCATATCCGGATTACTTTGTTCATGTGTGTGGCTATGAGTGTGTGCGTGCGTGAATATGCCGCGTGAGTATTAGCCGCATCATATACACACCTACATTTATTTAAAATGTTCGATTTTCGCCATCACAAACTGTCCTCATCTGCAAAAGCAATCCATTATTTTATTTTTAATTCTGACGAGCTCGGATTTTTTGTATATGTAGATCTACACCTTGGAGCTGGCGGCAATGCACCATGTATGTACGCTGCAAGTACTTATTATAAAATAATATATTGTGTGTCTGTTTCATATTTCGTATACAGTATTGCATACAATTTCTTGGCAACGGATATGAGACTCTGGTATAAAAATACATTTTCTTGTCATTTTCCCCCATGTTTTATAACCCTACAAATAAATCCCATAGGCAAATTTTTGTCGCGCTCTTGTACTTTTAAATGGAGTGTTACATAATATTTATTCAATTTAATTTTCTACTCAGTGTAACGTCATTACGAACTAACAGCCAGTTGTAATGCAAGATCCCAATTATTAAGAAATGTCAAAACAATGAGATCAATTGCATACATATATTTTGGCTTTATTTAAAATATCTTTAAATTAAAAACAAATTATCTTGCTTCCTATTTCGGCGGACTGATAATCACAAGGAATCAAGAAGGTATATGTAACTATGGGGTATGTGTTTGGGTAGAAATATTTGTTGCACATACTTACAGTTGTATAATAAGGAGAGCTATAGATGTGATCACAGTTGCATAGTAGGGAAGGCTATAGACGTGCTCACAGTTGTAGAGTAAGGAGAGCTATAGATGTGCTCACAGCTATATAGTAAGGAGAGCTATAGATGTGCTCACAGTTGTATAGTAAGGAGAGCTATAGACGTGCTCACAGCTATATAGTTAGGAGAGCTATAGATGTGCTCACAGTTGTATAGTAAGGAGAACTATAGACGTGCTCACATTTGTATAGTAAGGAGAGCTATGGGCATGCTCAGATTTTTGTAGCAAAGAGTGTTATAAATATGCTCACAATTTAGTAGTTAACAGAGCTACAGACATGCTCACAATTTTGTATAAAGATGGCTATAGATGTGCTGACATCTGATAGTAAAGAGTGCTATGAACATTTTTACAGTTGTAAGGAAAACTATAGACATGCTCACAATTGTGTAGTAAAGAGTGCTGTAAACATGTTCATAGTGGTGTAGTAAAGACAGTTATAGACATGAGAAGTAAATAATGCTATGGACAGTACGATTTGAATGGTTCGGCACAACCCACTCTGCATTCAGGTAAACCAGAGAATGTCCAGGATGCGATGAATTAAGTGGGGTCAGTACGCCCACAGGACACGCGCCAGGCAGACGGTGATGGACGCAAAGATTCAAAGGTTCACACTCCAACCTAACGTATATCATATATTAAAAATGTGATGAACCGAATAAATTCAATGGTTCCATTAACTTCGATCAAACTTTCATTGTGCTAAACAGGACGACGTTTGCGATAATTAACGCGTTTTAAAAAATTTGCTAACGATATCGAGATGGCACAAGAATTTACGGTCTTGACAGCACTTCGACAAATTAAAAAAACAACAACCAAATATTTGCTTTAGATTTGTTGTCTTTCGGTTTGATTTTAAAATTTAAATGTTGGGTTTTTTTGGGGGGAATAATTTAATAAAGATTGACATGCGTGTAATTTATATGTTGAGTGTGATGCTGCTTTCTGAAAAAGAAAGAAAGAAATATCTCGTTCATTCGACTGACTCTTTGGCTTCTTTTAATCTTTGTACCCATGAATAACCCCTACCTTTGTACCCATGAATAATCTCTAGTTTTATACCCATGAATAACCTCTACCTTTATACCGTTAATAACCTCTATTTTTGTACCCATGAATAACCTCTACATTGGTACCCATGAATAAGCACTCGCTTTCTACCCATGAGTATTGTCTACCTTTGTACCCATAAATAACTTATACCTTTGTACTTAAGAATAACCTCTACTTTAGTACCCATTAATAACCTCTAGTTTGTACCCATGAATAATCTCTAGCTTTGTACCCATGAAAAATATCTAGTTTTATAGCCAAGAATAACCTCTAGTTTTGTACCTACGAATAACCTCCAGCGTTGTACCCATGAATAAGCTCTAGCTTTGTACCCAAGAATAACCTCTAGTTTTGTACCCATGAATAACCTATAGTTTTGTACCCAAGAATAACCTCTAGTTTTGTACCTACGAATAACCTCCAGCTTTGTACCCATGAATAAGCTCTAGCTTTGTACCCAAGAATAACCTCTAGTTTTGTACCCAAGAATAACCTAAAGTTTTGTACCCAAGAATAATCTCTAGTTTTGTACCCAAGAATAACCTCTAGTTTTCAATTGAATCGGACACAGTCTAGGTATATACTTCAAACTGCGTCATGCGTTTTCTTTGACTGCCTGAGCTATTTATAGCTGGCGAGATGTACAGACAAAGGTTGTCACAGTGCAGTGGGTGAGGTTTGTACCTTAATGTTGTCGGACACATAGTGATGTGCGCGTCTTGGTATTTTCGTTGGGCATTTAATATCTAGGTGTTACTATCGGGCACTTTGTGAGACGCGTTACCGTCGGATACAGAGTAAGATACAAATCTTGGCGTTACCCTCCGCACTTAGTGTTAGGCGCATCTTGTCGTTACCATCGGGCACTTAGTGATAAGCAAATCTTGGCGTTACCCTCAGGCACTTAGTGATAGGCATATCTTGGCGTTACCCTCAGGCACTTAGTGATATGCAAATCTTGGCGTTAAAGTCTTTCATTTAGTGATATGCATTTTTCAGCGCTACCGTCTGGCATCTAGGAATATGCGTATCTTCGCGTTACTGTTGGGAACCTAGGGATGTGCACGTCTTGATATTTCCGTCGGGCTCTTGGGTGAAATGCATATCTATCTAGTCTTACCATCCGGCACTTTGTGAAACGCATATCTTGGCGTTACCATCGGGCACATAGTAAGATGCAAATCTTGCCATTACCGTCGGGCACTTAGTGATATGCATATCTCGGCGTTACCATCGGGCATTTAGTGATATGCGTCTCTTGGCGTTTGTGTCGGACACTTAGTGATATGTATATCTTAGCGTTACCGTCGGGCACTTAGTAATACGTATATCTTGGCGTTACTGTCGGACATTTAGTGAATTGCGTGTCTTAACGTTACTGTCGGGCACTTAGCGATACGTATATCTTGGCGTTACCCGTCGGGCACTTCGTGATATGCGTATCTTGGCGTTACTGTCGGGCATTCAGTGATAGGAGCACACGAGTGTGTCGGTACGGCATTTAGTGCGATGCGTACCAGAATTTTGCTGCAGTGTGGTTTGTAAGATAAGTATCTTAGTGCTTTCAGATGTTTCTTGATTTTTGCTAAGCTATTCCAGCCCTAAATCCATGTCTGATCTTACACATGTGTACGCTCCTTAACTCTATGACAAACTTTCCGGTAAATGGATCCTGTGTTTTCAAAAGATCTCTCGGAACACTTTTTGACATCGGCAAGAGCAACTCTCTCTTCTGTGCTATTGTTCGTTTATACTTAGGTTATGTAAAGTGAGCTTATTTATGTTTCTTTCTGTTTATTTGTTTTAAATTGTAATTTTGGATGTTGTTTTAGTTTGGAGTTGTAACAGTATCTTTATTCTTCTTCATGTGTAACGGGTAGCTTGTATAAAGATCACTTCAATGTAATTACAGTAAAGCGCTTAGAGCTTATAAGATTAATGGTTTCATAAAGTCATATTTATTTATTATTTAATTATTACCATAGAACTGCTTACGCGATGTGTATTTAAATGTTACGTAATGTGCCGTTTGTGCTATGCATTCATGAGTACATTGTTACGTACAGTCGTGAGATTACGTTGAATACCTGAGCGTAATACATTATGTACGGTATTTGAGATGCATTAAATATATGAACGGTATACAATGAGTAGAATTTGATATGCATTGAATAACTGAGTGTTAAACAATGTGCAGTATTCGAGATGCGTTGAATACCTGAGCGTTAAACAATGTGCAGTATTTGAGATGCACGTCCGAGTAAGAGGATATGTGCAGTTTGTCAGGTGCAAAGTATAGTGTTACATATAATTTATTTGTATGGCATATATCTGAGTGTAATGCATTGAACTGTTTTGGAAATGCATATCTAATGTACATTATGCATTATGTGAGTTGCATATTTACGTGTTATTTAATATTGTTCAGTGCCTCCAATAAATGTATGAGTGTTACATCAGAGCGTTACTAACTTGTCAGTGATGGCTTGCCCACCGAGGTAAAAGGAGTCTTTGTTACTTTGTACAAAACATACACCAAAGTACAGTCGATGATTTTGTATTTTAACTTACGATAGTACAAAACAAAAAGCACATCGAAAAACTGTCCGGCTGCAAATAATTTTATTTCCCACACACACACTTCGTGGCATAGCCATAGAAATATCTCCATGTTGTGTGTTTGTATGTGTGCGTGCGTGTAGCTAAATTTAGTTACGGTCACAATATTTGATTGTAACCACAAATTATGTTGTTATTTGTTCATTAGAGTGCTGCCGTTCTATGTTGTGGGAATTCCACAAATCCTCTTTCCAGTGTGAAGCTAGTGGATAGCACTATAGCCACATCTGACACCAACAGGGGCTGATTGCCTGAAGCACAGGTTCCACCAGGGAACGAAGGTGGCAGTTCGAGGAAAGCTTTTCTTGTGTCGATACGCTCTTGCAGCCATTGAAAGTAGTCACTGGAGACAATCTTTTCTGTTCTCTCTTTAGTCGGGTGCAAAAACTTCGGAGGGCATAAAAACAAGCCTCTTTCTGAGCTTTTCATCACAATAACTTAACAGAGAACATCAAAGGTTAATATGCAGAGTACAGGACCGTAACCTGAACCCAGCGTTTTTGAATATGCTACGCACAAACGTGACGCAATTATGACGTTCGTGTTGGTATATTCTGAAAATGTGTGTAATTTTAGACAAACATTAGATTATGAAAACTTCAATGCATATTCATTTGTTTGCTATTATTTTTACAATTTCGACTGTTGTTGAATGGCTAGCGAGTTACTTTACTTTTGTTTTATTTTCCGTGTTGTTTAATGGATAGCGAGTTACTTTACTTTTGGTTTATTTTCCGTGTTGTTGAATGGCTAGCGAGTTACTTTACTTTGGGTTTATTTTCCGTGTTGTCGAATGGCTGCTAGTTAGTTTTTAATTTTTCGATTAATGGTGTATTTTTGAGCGTTGTTGAATGGTTGTCAGGAGTTTGAAAATGACGACTACAGGCCTCGTCTGCTGAATGAGAAAGTAAATGACTAACTGATTGCAAACATATCAAATAATGATGTCATATAGCTAATGACGTCATGTAGCAAGCGTGCAAGCATTTCACGCCCGCTTGAATATGTATTCTTTTGAATATATTGGACCTTTAGAAACAAATTTGAGCAAATGATAAACTGTTTTCCTCATTTACGATTATTGATTAGTCCTATCTATCATTGCTTGCCTACCCCCTCTAGTTCAAGCAGACTGGCTAACTATCTGCAAATACGCCTATTTACTAATGGCTTTGAGCACATCTACTTGTCATTGTGCAATTGTCTGTTCATCGTTTTCACCTCTATCGCCCTAATATCGTGACAGCCTCTCGATTTGTGTTCTTGTCTGCTTCTGTTTCGGGTATTTTTGTAAGGCTTTTTCGCCGTTTGTTATTTTGGCATCTGTCTGACTCTTGACGTATCTATCTATCTATCTATCTATCTATCTATCTATCTATCTATCTATCTATCTATCTATCTATCTATCTATCTATCTATCTATCTATCTATCTATCTATCTATCTATCTATCTATCTATCTATCTATCTATCTATTTGTCTCAATGTCTATCTATCTATTTGTTTCAATGTCTATCTATCTATTTGTTTCAATGTCTATCTGCCTACATCTACTGACATATTTATTCATTTTCTCCTCCTCTTTATTAGTGCGCTACAAAATATATATATATATATTAAAAATATTCTCGGTCATTAGCGTGTTTTATCTATGTAGTCTATGTACCCCTCTATAAAGATAACTAAATATAATTCAATTTAACTGAATTTATAAAATCATATCACAATGTTAATTATTTTTTTTAAGCGCATGGCTATCTAGCGCTTATCATCTTTAGTTCATACACATTCAAATCCAAATGTAAAATTATTTTTCACAATTTTCCGATTGGCCGGAACACAAAATGCTTTATGTCTAATGTCATCATGGCGTCTTGAAATCGCAAGATTTTATGTGGATTCAAGAAGATAAAAATCATTCTTTTGTCATCTTTCTTAGTTAGAGATGACTTCATGGTAACTCTTTCATGACCTCTGCCATTGACGTACTTCAAACAGTTTTTCATTTTTTAAAATATTTATTCATCGAACAATTTACAGAAAGTATGTCAACAGACTTCCTTTCTATTACGCTCATTAAATGTTCTTTTGTAGTCAACCCTTTTTAATTAACTGATCAACACTACCTGGAAATCTTTCATTTATTACGCTCATTAAATGTTCTTTTGTAGTCAACTCTTTTTAATTAACTGATCAACACTACCTGGAAATTTTTTACTTACCTCTCTCTGAAATAAGAATAAAATATATATAGTCATCATGTTTAGTTCTGCATTTTTTCTTCATACATTAAGCACACATTTATCATTCTTTTTCCCTTTAAAATATTGCAAAACATAGCACTGAAAGGATTGGAAATAACTTCTAAAGAAACAGGCAAGTGAGTTCGGCACATCATCCTATGTCGAATTGTTTGCCTTTTAAGGTGAATTTCATCTTTAGGTTATTACAAGCCCGTATTTATCAGCATTTAAAAAGTGTGAAATTATCTTCATATGAAAAATCGTCACTAAATATAACTCTCATATGAGTAACAATTTCTACAGGAGACTTCTTCGAGTCAACAAACACGAAAAATTCGAATTATGCTAATTCTCCATCTCTCCGAGAATCTGATGTTATAGTTCTTGCTTATGTACAGTCTTGATTTTTTTTAACCTTTCTTTCCTTCATTCTTTACTTTCCATTTTTGCACAAGAAGTCGATACTCTGATACAAATTAGTAATAACAGGAAAGTCTGTTGAACATCAATACTCCTGAGAGTTCCGTTTTAACCCAGCTAGCTGAGAAGTGAATGGTTCGTTGCCCGCTAAAATATCTAATGTTTCACAATTTCTTAATAGATATCTTAAATGGAAATACCCCTAGGTGAATACAATTTTTGTTTGAAAAGAAAAACAAACTAAGCTTAATTATGAACGACATTTGTTTTCTGAACATTTTGCCTCCCTTTATTTGTTATAATCTTTTTCTCTGCCACTTACGATTATCTGCTCTTA
This sequence comes from Sinotaia quadrata, assembly GCA_028829895.1. Taxonomy (NCBI): domain Eukaryota; kingdom Metazoa; phylum Mollusca; class Gastropoda; order Architaenioglossa; family Viviparidae; genus Sinotaia; species Sinotaia quadrata. The sequence continues at coordinate 45,269,129 of CM054179.1, forward strand.
GTGGTTCGATCGATACCAAAAAATATGCCAAAAAACTAAGAAGTACAATTAACCAGGCTTTTCGAAATATTTCTTGGATACTCATGTTCGTAATTTTTTCCCCTAGTAATATGAAAGCTGTTTTAAACTTTCTGTAAAGATTCATTACTCAGATTATACTATTTCAGTGTTTGACTTTATCCAGTTTTTATCTTTTTCTGACTATAATTACTTATAAACATCTGAATTGATTTTATTTCAAAAATGTTCTTATCCTGCCTCTCATAAAGAATTTTAAGTTTGAAATATTTGTAATTTTGAAATATTTTCAGCTTGTCACAGTCACTGTTCTGTGTAAAATTTAAATGAGAAAATTGCATTAATCATTTTGTAACATCCGAAATGCAAATGACATCAATAATGATTAATAGTTGTATTTTAATTATTTTTATTTAATTAATTTTACATCACTCTCGTTTAATTGTTTTAGATTTCTTTCTGAACCATTGTTAAGCTAGGATACAAAGAAACTGTCAAAATGCTAATTAAGAGTTGGACAGTCCAGTTTAAAGATATCTATAAAATTGTGTAATCGGCACTCTGTATCAGAGCCACCAGATATTTATTCAATGGGCCCTCAGTCATGTTTGAGCAAATACCAATCTCCTGCAGCCATTTCTCTCAACCATTACTTCCCCCTATATAAGTAGAAATTACTTCTCCTTAAGTAACTGAAACTTGAAAACACGGGCCCATAACTGGGCCAGCATTGTCACCAAAATATTCCTAGGACTGTCAGTCCAAACACATAATTTTTATCTTTTTGAAGGAACGGGTGCTTCCCCACTTGAGAAATGAAAATAATAGGAACATGTCTCGATGTCCTTACATGGGTCAGTCAAGCAAAATGATATTTTCTCCCAGCAATAACAACGGAAAGTAAAGACATGTACATATATAAGTTAGCCCAAATTTGAGGACAGACATTGTCTCAAAAACACATCCTGATTTTGAGGTATGAGTCAGTAAACAGTGCATTTGGGGTAAGTTTTGGAGTAATTAATTAATATTTTTGTGTACTTAAAAATTATAGAACTAAATTTCTTCTTACTCTGAAATGTTTAATTGAATTTTATCTCTTTATTGTAGAGTTGAACTGTGATGCTGTAAGAATCTTGTTGTAATTAAAATTGTTAAGGTTATATAATTGTATTTTCCATTTTCAGGAAATCCTCAAAACTGTAAATTTGGAATGAGAAATTTCTCTTAACTACCTACCTGATATCTATTTTCTTGGCGACATACTTAGCTACCTGGTCAATCCCCCACACACACATGCAAACACACAGAAATACCACATCTGAGAAATATCGAAATCGAACGCTACTGTCGCTAACGCATTCCGTTGACTGCATGTGGCCGCAAGATATTTGCTAAAAGAGATCGGTTTAAAATTTCAGTCTGGCGACAAGTTTCTGCAAGTTTCCTAAGAAAGCCCTGCCAAGCAGCTCACCTGCATATAATGGCAAGAACACGTTCTGACCTTGCAAACCTGAAAGTAAGCTATGCCGTTTAGAGATACGCCAAAATCTCTGATTTCTCTGAACAATGGGAAACAGAATGACGGGGTTTTGCTTACTAATATTTGGGATAGTTTGGTAAAGGTTTGCTTTATTGTTGTTTATGTTTCAAACAGGGGAGTACTAAATTAACAGTGAAAATTTATTGAGATTTGTTTAAAAGATGTGTTTGTTATGAATTTATTATTTTATTATATATAGTTGTCAACTATGAAATACTATTTTGGCATAATTGTCTTCATACCAATATTTCTGTCATCATCATCATCGTCGTCGTCGTCGTCATCATCATCAGTAATAGCAGTGGTGAGTTAATGCTGATGTGGCAAGAGTACTCGTATAGTATGCTTCATTCTGTGCATTTTGTTTAGTTTGTCCGCTATATATGACATTTGTAAACGTCAAAACATTTTGTTTAGTTTGTCCGCTATATATGACATTTGTAAACGTCAAAACATTTTGTTTAGTTTGTCCGCTATATATGACATTTGTAAACGTCAAAACATTTTGTTTAGTTTGTCCGCTATATATGACATTTGTAAACGTCAAAACATTTTAATTTTGCTAACTTACCTGCCCTATGGTGCTTGATTTATTTTGAAACAGAGCCTTCCCATCCATTCACCCACACAGACCACACGCACACACAGACACACAAATACACACACATATATCTACATATTCAATGTTGGTGGCATGCTCACACTAACCACAAATTTGTAAATTTTCAAAACAAGCCTATATCTTATTTTTCTAACTATTTTGGGTTGTGTTTTTTCTTTTAAACGACCAACCATTTCTTCTTTCTGTGCTATATTTATGACTTGCTTTTTCTGCTGAACATCTTTAATTTCTCCACTGTGGCTATTGTTTGTCTTCGATGTATTCCACATTGTTATTTTATGTACGATGTATTCCACATTGTTATTTTATGTACGATGTATCCCACATTGTTATTTTATGTACGATGTATCCCACATTGTTATTTTATGTACGATGTATTCCACATTGTTATTTTATGTACGATGTATCCCACATTGTTATTTTATGTACGATGTATCCCACATTGTTATTTTATGTACGATGTATTCCACATTGTTATTTTATGTACGATGTATTCCACATTGTTATTTTATGTACGATGTATTCCACATTGTTATTTTATGTACGATGTATTCCACATTGTTATTTTATGTACGATGTATTCCACATTGTTATTTTATGTACGATGTATTCCACATTGTTATTTTATGTACGATGCCTGTCATATTTTCAAGGGAGCCTTCTTTGTTATTTTTCACAATTTTCTTCATTTCCTTTGTATGATTTTCATTGTTATTGAATATTTACTATCGTTAGAACTTCATTCATACATTTTAATGTACTTGCAAATATATTTTTAGACGTAAATCAAATCAACCGCAAAATAAAATACGTTATTTTAAAGTTTATTAAAATGTATTTTTGAAATAGCATTATACTTCCGAATTTTATGCTATCATCGCAGGAGATAGATAGATAGATGGGTATATGGATGGATGGATGGATAAAAATGGATGGATGGATGGATGGATGGACGGATGGGCGGATGGATGGATGGATGGGTGGATGGGTGGATGGAAGGATGGATGGATATATGAATGGATGGATGGAAATTGTTTTTACAGGATTCTTTAATCTTGGCTGAAGCATTCTAGACAGACTTTGTGTAAAGAGTACGTAACCACTACAATGAAGTTGTCCATACTTTTGTATTTACTTTGGAAGGCATGGAGTTCTCTAGACATAACGTTCTGACATTAACGTTCTTACCGCATTTCTCAAAGACTGGCTGTAATAATCACAGTCTTTCCAAGGTCAATTGTAACCTAATATTGACGCTTGTGCAGGATTTGTTGTTTTCATCGAAAGCAGTTAATGATTTCAGCGACAAGGAAACCTTCTGCCAACAGCCGCACACTAGCGTTGAACTCCACTGTTCAGTCAAACCTTAAAGTAAAGGACAGGTCTTGCGATTGTTACAGCTACCGAAGAAAGTCTTTATATTCGCCTACGCCAAGCAAACAATCTTTGTACAGTATTGAAATTGCCTCGTTTAAACAACTAAACAGAAACCAGATAGAAGCTTAAAGAGAACGAAAAGTAAAATGAAAATGATTATTTTTACTTCTACTTTATTTCTTTCTTGTTTGCTTTTCTTTTTTTTCCACCGGCAGAATAAATTGGTGCTGAAAAGTTTCCTTGAAACCAGCCCGCTGTGACTTTGGAAATGACTTGATGCAAATAATTGGTCGTGAGGGTGTGGCCCATAGATTAAATATGGTCCAAGAACGTCCTCAGAATATTAATAATTATATCGATAACACGCTGCTCTCACAAGTCAATGTGATAAGTAAGCCACTTCTTGGGTTTCTCAGAGCATTTCACGTAGCTGCGGATTCCTTAATTCTTGGAGAAATAATTCGCGCGTTTGTTAAAGTTAGCTGGGATATCAGAGATCTAATTAAGGTTGCTTGTTTATCTGTTTGTTAAAGTTAGCTGGGATATCAGAGATCTAATTAAGGTTGCTTGTTTATCTGTTTGTTAAAGTTAGCTGGGATATCAGAGATATAATTAAGGTTGCTTGTTTATCTGTTTGTTAAAGTTAGCTGGGATATCAGAGATCTAATTAAGGTTGCTTGTTTATCTGTTTGTTAAAGTTAGCTGGGATATCAGAGATCTAATTAAGGTTGCTTGTTTATCTGTTTGTTTGATTTGGTCTTTGATTGATTACAAAGTTATTCTCTGTGTGTGTTTTTACTTTTTTCTGAATGAAATGTTTGGTAAGATTAAAAACTGAAATAAAAGTTACCAATATTGTCCTATTTCTTCCCAAGCTTTTGTTATAATATCTGGATTTGTTTTGTCAAAATATGTTGTTTTCGTTTACTTCTCTTAAATTTCCATTTAAATTTCTATGTCCACCTTTGCTATTTTTGTTGATTGTATGCTTTTCTTTTTTGTGCCTCTCTACCATCACCATCCACCAGAATTCCACCCCAGAACAGTTTAAAATAATGCTTATCAAAGTACATGCAAGAAGACGTGGCAGAAAGAGGATTTTCAAGCATATTTCTTGTTGTTTTGCCTATATTATATAAAGTATTATATATGCACTTACACATATAAACAGGCAATATATGTTGTTAAGATACACAGCGTGACCGAACAAGTAAAGGAAGCAATAGTAAATGAAACAACGAAAAAAAAAGACGAACCATGCAATGAACAAATGCAACAAGGAAACAGTAAATTAAATGAAGACGCAGAAATGAAGATAAAAAGGAGGAAATGAAAATATAAAAGAAGAAGAAATGAATCAATAAAAAAGACAATCAAGAAAGATTATGACAGTGAAAGAACCAACTAGTTAAAGAATGAGTGACAGAATGAAGTAGAAAATAAGAAAGCTGCAAACAAACAAAAAAACAACAATAAAAATAAGAAAGAAAAGATTAAAAAGATTTAAAAAAAGATAGAGCGAATGGAAATCTGAAGGAAAGAAAGAGTGAATGAAAATCTGAAAGAAAGAAAGAAAGAAAGAAAGAAAGAAAGAAAGAAAGAAAGAAAAGAAAAGAAAGAAAAAAGAAGGAAGGAAAGAAAGAAAGAAGGAGAATATTCTAAATCAAAATTAGTGAATAATAAATATCGTATGAAATATGCAATAATCAAATCATACATGCAATACTTTGAAAATAAATTATTAAATTGTTTGTTTCATTTATTTTGGACTTGGTATTTGATGTTTTATTTATTTTGCACTTGATATTTGATGTTTTATTTATTATTTCTCAATTTTTCATGTAATCTGGGGTTCAACCTGTGACAAATATTTCTACCCCTTCCTTTATTTGTCTCTTGTTTTTCATATTTTCTATCCGCATCTGTATTTTTTTATGAAATACTTTTTCTTTTGATAATTGTGGAGCACTTGCTCGTATTGCCAACATTCATAATGTAATATGTTACGTCGATGTCATGCACTACACACTGAGTACACACTCAATGTGGAAAATAAAGTATCCTTCTAAAATGGATTATTAGACATTGCCCGGAGTACCATCAAAATTGAATGACTCTGGTCATCACTCCTAGTAGAAATCAATAGTGTCAGCTTTTGAGAACGTACTAATCACCACGTATTTTGTTGTAAACAAATGGCTTACTACATAATGCAACCTTTCTAAGAAGTTAGCCAGTTAGAGTCAGCCAATGGTCGCATACTGTCCAACTATAGTTAACCAATAGCTGTCTACTGGCCAACTGGAGCTGACCAATGGGTGCTAAGAGAATACAGTGGGGAAAGCTATGTTGTAGGAAATTATCTTTTTCGCAATCACTGGCCAGGGAAACCAGCATGCACTAATACGTGTCTTGCACTCCCTTTTGTCTGTCTCTGTCAGGGAGTTATGTAAAATGACCTCACATTGAGTAAAACGAGCATTATACATCTAAAACTGTAATTGTCATGTTTCTTTGCAGCTAAACAGAATGTAAATTTTATGTCTTTCTTTCAGCTGAGTGACAATGTATTTCAATTTTCATGTGTACTTTGTGTGCTGTTTAATTCTAAAATATCATTTTTATTTTGCTCAGTAAAACTGCTTTGCAATTTATGCTAGTTAATTTATTTGTAATTAACACATCAGTCATTGTTGGAACTTTGTAGCGAGTCTGATGCAACAAATCTGGATCTATGTAAAATAATATCATGATTCAGAGCCATGACCTTGATCTGTAAAATGTTGGTTATGACTTAGAGAATTTTCTATTTTCATTGTTTGTTGTGTAACTTTACTTGTTTATGAGGCATAGCTGTATCTGGCAAGTGTAAATGTAACTTTACTTCAGTGATACAGCATAACTCTATCTTGATAAATATAAATTAACTTTACTTGATTAATACTGCCTAACAATATCTGGAAATTGTAAATGTAACTTTAATTCATTAATACTATATAACTGTATCTGCAAAAACATAATTTGTGAAAGGACAAGTAACTGAATTCATTGTTCATTTACGGCGAGCTAAATAGTTGAGTTCAGTAATAGCAAATATATTCTGAAGAATTATTAAGGAAAGATTCATGCCCATCTGAAATTCTACAGAAGAATTATTATTGTGTTTCTGCAGCCATTGACAGGCCTCATTTGGTACTTGGTACATTTTCTTCCTTTGGTATTCCTTAGACACCATTTCATCTACCTTGGTGCCTGTTTCCACTTGTAAATGAGGCCCCATTTCATCTACCTTGGTGCCTGTTTCCACTTGTAAATGAGGCAAAATTTCATCTATGTTGGTGCCTGTTTCCACTTGTAAATGAGGCCCCATTTCATCTACCTTGGTGCCTGTTTCCACTTGTAAATGAGGCAAAATTTCATCTATGTTGGTGCCTGTTTCCACTTGTAAATGAGGCCCCATTTCTCGTTCAGCAGCATCAAAAACATCGCAGACGTCAAGTTTTAAAATCGTATGGCTTTTGTTTCAGACAAATTATTCAGGGTATTGGTTACTTTTGTGAACGTACTGCCTGATTATATAAATTTTAAGTAAGTGCCAAAAGCAATTAATTATCACACACTATCTAAGATTATGGATCTTATGTATCCTGTCTGGAAATGGATGTTTAGCCTTTAGAATCAAGCCTCATGGTCTTTGGGGAAGGGAATGCATCCAATCCTTCTGATAACATTCATATCTCTATGGAAATCTCGGGATATCTACTGTGATGCTTTTAATCTCCTGCAGTCACGTGTTCTCGTGGTTGGGGTATTTTGTGTATGCAAATACTTATTACTTACACATGATTCAAAGATTACATTTGAAATGCAAGACTGTGTCACCTTCGCAAAAATTAATGCAGAATGATAAGGAAAAATATTTATTAGTGCTAAAACAAATGTATAGTTAATCGAGATTTGTATCTTATTTCATTACTTTTTTCCTAGCAATTTTAAGACGACTTTATTCATATATATTAGCCTGTTGATATCTTTTATTTAAATCTGATATTTAATAATAAATATTATAGAGAATTATGTTAAATACTTTCAAATAAAATCTTAGACAGACAGACAGACAGACAGACAGACAGATAGATAGATGGATGGATGGATGGATGGATGGCTTGATAGATAGATAGATAGATAGATATGTAGGTAGGTAGGTAGGTAGGTAGGTAGGTAGATAGATAGATAGATAGATAGATAGATAGATAGATAGATAGATAGATAGATAGATAGATAGATAGATAGATAGATAGATAGGTTATCTTTTGCTCCCTTTGTAACGATTAATGTAGGGCGTACATAGTTTTATTATGACTTTTTTAAAGTGCAACCGACTATTGAGAGAATTTTCCTACTTTCTAATTCGGTTCACTGTCATGTCAGATGAACATAAATTTTACATTGATATGATTTATGGTATAATTATGTACTCACAAACATAAATCCTTTTAAAGAAATGTATATAATATTTTTAAAATCTTTTAAGCTTGTTGCCTCCTTATGTTTAAAGGAAATTCGATATCTACACCATCTCTCGAAAGTTGCCTACATAAAAATGGTTATCAGATATAAAAATGGCAATTCGTAGTCAATTAAAAAGAAAACAACAAATGTAAATTGCACATAGCGCTGTAAATATCACTCTGCAAAGATTAAAAAGTTTCTCTCTTTCAATTCTACTTAAGGGAGCAGACACTGAAAAAACGTGATGAAATTACTTCTATCAGCATTCACTTACATCTCATCCTCTCTCTCTCTCTCTCTCTCTCTCTCTTACACACACACACACACACACACACACACACACACATACATACGCATATATACACACATGTACACACACACACATACACACACACACACACACACACACACACACACACACACACACACACACATTAACACACTTCTTGTTGAAAAAAAATATATCATTTATAGATTCTCTTCGAGAACTAACACTTAAGTTCCCACTACTGACAGCAAAAGCATTATAAAGGATCATATAACAAGAAGTGTAAGGATATCCTGCGTAACCAACAGATCGACTCAAAACTCCTAGCTTGTGCACACTCCAAATCCTATGACAAGTCTGGGAAGGTCTCTGTACACGACTGTCGTCGACCAGAAGGTCCAACAGCTCCGTACATGACAGTCGTCGACCAGAAGATCCAACAGCTACGTACAAGACTGTCGTCGACCAGAAGATCCAATAGCTACGTACACGACTGTCGTCGACCAGAAGATCCAATAGCTACGTACACAGCTGTCGTATTTTATTTAGAGAAAGGGTTAGGGTTAGGGTTCTTTAGACAAAAGTTAGGATTATAATTTTTTAGAGAAAGGGTTAGGGTTAGGATTAACTGGAAATAAGAAACGAAAAGCAATCCACACACTAAATCTGTTTTTATTTAGAGTTATCTTTTCATTAACTTTACTTTCCTCATTTAGTAGCTGTGTATGCTAATTTCTGTGTGTTAATTAAAAACTTGAATATTGTAGTAAAAATAACATCGATTAAAACTTTCTACGTAAATTTTATTTTTTTATATTTCGAAATGACGTAGAGAGACTCCCTTGTAATTTTGAAAACGACTTTCGTGTACGGAGTGCCTGTGATAAATTTACGAACTAGACATTGCATTTATTAAACTACCAAGTATTTTACAAACCTATTTTGCGCAGTGGAAGCCGATAGAGTAAGGTTAGATTGAAATAAAATTTTAAAGCAAGGAAAGATGCAAATAAATTAAAATAAAATACTTTACATTTCTTTCTTGATCGTTTGCAAAGCCAAACTCTCTGCCACTATTCCTCAATGCTTTTAGTTTCCCATTTGCATGTATTTTGCCAATGCTTCAATGCTTGAAGCGCTTCAAATGATTGAACTAAAAATACAGTGTGGAAAGAAAAATGTTATTCTGTTGTGATTACGATAATAATGATGATGACTGCAATTACGATAATGATACAAGAATGATAATCACGCTAATGTATCTGTTTCTTTGACGATGACAACACGCTGAGATGAGACTTATTCCCTTTTGATGAGGAGGACAATAAATACTCGGAGAAGTAAATAGTAATATTACATTAACGTCACACGGTAGCCTACTAATACTGTAAATCATTTTCCACATATTCATTAAATATGTTGCCATTATTTATTTCGTATTTTATTATTGCTATTATCCTTTGAGTAACAATACGACGAAATTACTCTGAAAAAGAGCAACAAGAACAAAAAGAAATCATATTATAACTTATCAAGCGAATCTGCTGATAATTAAGGAAACTCAGCAGACCGTAACAGCGAGTACAGTAGGCATCCCTAAATAAAGCAAAACCAAAAGTGGACAAGGGGGTGGGGGTTGGTGAGTTGTGAATATGAGAGAGATGTGGTACATATCTGAAGAGACTTGAGCAAGGCGACACCGATTTATGACGGATTGCCTACACAAGCGGTTGCTAAGGTAACACGTATGAAAGGCTGCAGATTACATCGTGACTTTTTGGGTTTATTTTTTAGGGGGGTGGGGTGGAGATTAGACAGCGTTTTAGTTGACTCCTTATTTTGATTTTTTTAAAAATACTTTGTTTGGGTGCAGCCTAGGCAGACTATATATTCTGTTGACCCTTGATTCAACCAGTTTCTGTTGTAATCTTCAGTGTTAAAGTAATCGTTATTACTATGCGGTCCTGTCATTGAGAGAGAGAGAGAGAGAGAGAGAGAGAGAGAGAGAGAGAGAGAGAGAGAGAGAGAGAGAGAGAGAGAGAGAGAGAGAAAGAGAGAGAGAGAGAGGAGACTGTGTGGGCTGTCTTTTGGAAACTCTGGGCGTTCCAGTCTAGTGAAAAACTGTGGAATGTCTTGTGTGACGCTCTGCATGTTCCAGTCTACGGAAAGACTGGGTGAGCATCCTGTGGAAAATCAGTTAATCCAATCAAATCAAGCAATATTTATGGGGAGAGTAGTGCATCCAAGCAAATCAAACCATATTGTAATGGTATGATAGTTTGTATTCATTCAAATCAAGCCAAGTCTTAACAGTGTGATATTTACAAAGCTGAAGCAAACGCTCCATTTGTGTGTATGTTTCTTTTATCAGTCTGTTTTCAAACTAATTGCACAAGGTTCTTTGTCTCGTAAATGTATAAGTATTTCGACATTTTATATTTGGTTGATATTTTATGCATTGCAATAGAGAGCAGAACCACGTTTCTTCATGAAGCTCTGTGTGCTGCAATCTTGCCTGTATTTGAATTCCTTCATGAAGCTCTGTGTGTCTAGGGACAGACATACCCTTGGAAAATCTCTATGTATTGAACTAGGGACGAACGGAACCTTGGGGAAGCTCTGTGTATTATTCTCTAGGGACGGACAGAACCTTGGGGAAGCTCTTTGTGATGGACAGAGCCTTGGGGAAGCCCTCTGTGATGAACAGAGCCTTGGGGAAGCTCTTTGTGATGGACAGAGCCTTGGGGAAGCTCTTTGTGATGAACAGAGCCTTGGGGAAGCACTTTGTGATGAACAGAGCCTTGGGGAAGCCCTTTGTGATGAACAGAGCCTTGGGGAAGCCCTTTGTGATGGACAGTGCCTAGGGGAAGCTCCGCGTGTTACAGTCTAGAAGTGAGTGTTTGAATTTCTTGTGGAACTCTGTGAGTAGCAAACTAGAGAAGGACAGATTTATTGTCGATGGCCTGTTTGTGTTGGCGTGTGGAGTCACTCAACTGACTGTCCAGCTTCAGTTTGACAAAGTTTCCTTGTCGACATTGTGTAAGAACTTATTTCGTCCAAAATGCAACGTCAAAAGTTCTATTTCGTGACAATGGCTTCCCGCATAGTTAAATGCTGGTGGAAGCAGCAAAGTGAAAGTGTTTGTCAGTCAGACAAACAAACGCCACAGAGACAACCGAACAGCAATGTCCCTGCATAGAACTAAGAAACGAGAAGCCGCAAACGAACGATTGTGTTAACTATAACACTTCAAGGCGAAAATCAGCACTGCTAGGCATTAGTCAATATGCACTGTTACTGAAATGACTTATAGCTGATGAAAGCTATCTATCAATTTGTCTCTTTTCCAATTCTATCTTTGCTTTATTGTGTGATGTGAATTGTTCACATAATATAATATAATATAATATAATATAATATAATATAATATAATATAATATAATATAATATAATATAATATAATATAATATAATATAATATAATATAATATAATATAACATAAAATGGACTTCAATAATCCAATTTCATTTGTTAAATGAGAGGTACGCCTAATCTTTGTTCTTTTATTTTTTTAAAGTTACGCTATACAAGGGAAATAAGCAAGGGGAAAAAAGGGATTATAAATGAAAAAATATAAGAGTTAAAAAAATTTAATTCTTTTAATCAGGAAATTATTCATGCTCACAACCATCACTTCGCTTGCCCGACAAACCTTAGTAGAAAGCAAAGTACCGATATCGGTATCAGAGTTAATTTCAGCAAACTAAGATAAGATCAGTATGTCCGTCTTCAGGAATTAGACAACCGTGTCCTTCGAACGCTAGGTAATCTCTCTTCGTGTCAGAATACGCCTTCAGTTTCTCCCCTTTCACTCTCTCGTGCACACTAATTTGAATACGTCACCAGACATCGTGGTTTGGTTAATCAGTTAATCATGATTCAAAGTTTTAGGTTCGTGAAAGAAATTTTTTATAATCAATGTTTAAAGTTTTAGAAATACAAATTGAAACATAGCTCTTGGATTTTATATATGTTTCTCTCTCTCGCTCTCTTTCTTTCTATCTATCTATGTCTTTGTATTTTTGTGTCTGTCGCTCTGTCTTGCTCTCTGTCTCCCTTTTCTTTCATTTGTGACTGGAAAGAAAGCTGTGATCAGTTGAAGCATGTGTTTTTGTTTTGAATTTTGATTTGATGGATTTCATTAAATCCCAATCATATTATCTTTCTCCTGTACCCTCAAGGAAAATATTTCTTGTAGTGTAAGCAAAATTGTTTCCACTTACTAGTTCTTCCTGTTTAGATCCAAAAATAATTTTAATTTTCACACTGCAAGCCAGGCGTAATCGCTGCTGTTCAGGATGTCAGTGCAGAACCATGACCTCGTGAGCTGATTGCTCATAGGGAATTAGTTTTCTTTCAGATGGCATTCTGGGAAGGTGGATACAGTTACGGAAACATTATTAATTGTCTATTAGTTTATTATGCCACTTGCTCACAATACAATTCCAGTGAATGGACTATGCATTAACATTTTATTCGGTCTGTCCGGTGTTCATGGCTCCTTTTAGATATTGGGTAAGCCGGGTTGTCCGGCGTAATGGCCTCTATTAGATATTGGGTAAGCCTGGTTGTCCGGTGTTCACGGCCTCTATTAGATTTTGGGTATGCCGGGTTGTCCAGTGTTCATGGCCCCTTTTAGATATTGGGTAAGCCGGGTTGTCCGGTGTTCATGGCCTCTATTAGATATTGAATAATGTTTATTATAGTGATGCCTCTTGAGTCACAAAGATTTAAGGCAGTGTGCACTTTGGCTTCAAAAGGTCGGACGACCTGGCACGTTATATAGCACAATGTAAAGTATTCTTCTTTTTAAAGTGTAACACACTGATTGAAACCTTTGAATCTGGGTTTCCACGATGAGTACACAGATCAATATGTTAGGTCAATGTTAACTCGAAGTACATATATGTAACATGATGATTAGCATTGGGTAAGGTTTGTATGGGAAGACTACTCTATTTAGACTCAGTCCCCTTTTAGAAATGTGTTATATACGGGAGATAATACAATCCTCATCGTTAAGAGGCATTTCTTGCATTTATGAAAAATACCTGTTACAGATTTATTGCACTATTTTCTATGACTGAAGTTATCTTTTGTACTCTTGGTGTGCTGTGTCCATTCTCGTTAATTGTAGAGTGTTACATCTTTGACTATGCATGTTACCATCAAATAATGGCATGTCATTGTAAAATCATTGTAATATTTTCTTAAATAGAGACAATCACCTTTCATATGGTATATGTAACATCAATTTCAAAATGGAGCTCCCATTATCAATAATTTCGTTTGTACTATCCTACACACTGATGTTGCAACCATTTTCAAATTTGTTTATTATCACTTTCAGTCCATATTATAAAAATTATATATTCCTGTTTAAGCTAATACGTCCATTTTCTAAGTTTGTTTCTATAAATTTCAATCCATATAATAACCATTATCAGTTTCTGTTTAAACTATTACTATCATTTTCAATGATTCCTTTTATCACCTTCGACATGTGTACCAACCAAACGAGTTGTGACGTCATAAGAACAAGTGGCCCAGATTCCCATAGTGTGGTGTCGAGGTAGAGTGGAAGATGGCGTGATTGCAAGGGGAGCCGAATTGTGAATGTGTGTGCTTGCATTTTTGTTTGATATTTGATTCCTGGTTTGAACTAAGAAAGGAAGAGAATCACAACATAAATACGTCGTTCACTCCTTCACAAAAATGTCTTGTCACTGCCAGCTAAAATATAAAATATATGCTAGGTGTATCCATAGCCTTTGCTATGATAGACCAATTGGATCATAAATCTGAAACACGTGGACATTTATGAAAGGAATGATAGAACACACAACATAATTCCTAACAAAATGAGTATATGTTTTAAACAGTTTCGTTTTGTAAATTATGTCATAAACAGTGTATCTTATTAATGGTTTAATAATCATTATGACTTTTCAATACATCTCGTGATTTTAATCTTCCAGCAGGGTCAGGTTAAAAGTTAGAGATTTTTGTTCGTCTGTATTTATTGTTCTCTGGTCATTCATATCTAGTATTTATTCCGCGATGCAAAAACTTTGAAATTACGAAACATAAGACAATTTGAACACCGACACTGAAGCAAGAGTCGAATAATGATCATGATGATGAACAATTCAGATTGTGGGATATGCATGTGTATAGGAATAGTCGTCTGGAATGAAGTTGATGGATTTGCCAACACCTCAAAGTCTATTCCAAACATTCACGAACTCCAGTCCATTCTCCCGAGCAAACACCACTCTTTGCTAGTTCATGTTGCAGGGTGCATTGAACGTCAGTATGCGTGGTCGTCACATTTCTCTCCCTTTGTCTTAAAATATTCAACTCGACCAAGAGTAAATGTCACACCACTATATTGGATCATTTACATAAACTGATTGCTAATATTTGTTGTTGACGACTTCTAATTATGAGTAGCAAATTTGTCTCAATAATTGCACCTAGATAATAAGCCGAGAATAAATTGCGGATTGATCTTAAAAAACCTGCATTGGTATAAATGTATACTCACCGTCAAAAGACAGCGCGCTGTGACAAAATAAAACGAAAATCAGGGTCAAAATAACAACGTTCTGTAACCTTAGAGAGCACAGGAAAACGTCAACGTTACAGATTCTAAGCATGAGAATTGAAACATGTTTAAATCGGTATGTAACAAGCGAATGATATTTATCATTTTATTACTGGTAGTGGTTACACTAATATTTCTCCACCCGTGGGGCATTCGCGTGCGACGCTTCATCTCCAGATGTTCTTCGTCTTGGCTTTGCTCTAGACTCTAGAGGGATTTGGTTCAATTCATCGTATTCTGGAGTCCTGAATATACGAGGTAGTCCGCTAATATGGAAGTCCCCGTTCCCTCCATCACCAACGGAGGAGTATTATCAGAGAGAGCAGTCCTAAAGAATTGTAATTTATATCGCGTGTGATAAATGTCAGATTTCTGGAGAGAGAGAAAAAAGACAGGTGTAGGTGTAAATGTTGATAACAGCTAGCAAACAACACCTCTCAATAGTTAGGTGTAAATGTTGATAACAGCTAGCAAACAACACCTCTCAATAGCTAGGTGTAAATGTTGATAACAGCTAGCAAACAACACCTCTCAATAGCTAGGTGTAAATGTTGATAACAGCTAGCAAACAACACCTCTCAATAGCTAGGTGTCACTAATGACTGAGGAAGAGTCTTCGCTGTTACACCATACTGCAGACCTCTGATGAGAATCAATCACATTTGGGAAGTGTGGAAGGGATTCTATTCTTATAACCATAATTTTTCAGCACATCCACAATATGTGGAAAGAAAAGAAGTTTACCCCCTTTCTAACCCGAGATTTAATTACTCTCAGCCACGCACAATAAATTTCCCCAAAGCAGGTCCAGTTGAGGATGCTAGCACAGCCTGACTTCTGAAGTCAGATCGTATTTTGTGCGCGTTCTAAGTGGTGGTGACCCAATACTTAAACCAGCAGTATCAGTTTGTTTTACATTTATTTTTAAAAGATTTAATTGTACAGACGTTGGTGGTTAGAATATAACAGGCAACATACTGCACTGACTACATAAAGAAATTTACACCATACTTATACAACTGTAATAATGACTTATAGCTACAATTAAAATAGTACTCATTATACAGACAAGCAATTTATATATTTGTAATGTACAAGTATCTTTAAAACAACTCAACGTCAAGAACAAAAACAGTTCTCTAAGTAAACAATAACAACACTTACACTCCTATTTGATACATATCATTTCTGTTTAGAATAATATGACAAATGATATATTCGTATGTTTGTTTTTTTTATATATTTCACATTTGTCTACATTATCATTCGCAAACAAATTAGTATAAACAAGAACGTGCCTCTGATGCAGTTGGCACAGTAAAATGTTCAAGCGTTTAGATCTAATCCAAAAAATATTTATAAGAACATCTCACTGTTAATACTTTTATAAAGGATATGCAAATAAAAACTGATAGCAGCTCTAAATAATGAGTTTTTTTAAAAACGATTATGCAATTCATAATTTTAATATAATTTAAATATAATAGATCATTTGAGTATCACAGCCATTAATGCATTTGCGATATTTTATTTTGCTCGTCAGGATAAAATATACTGTCAAACAGATGACAAATTTCGCTTTATGTATATTTTCTAATCATCACTTATTTCAATCAATAATCTCTGCCTCTATGCAAGAGCTATTGTGTTTCTAGTGTAATTCCTATGCAAAATAATGTTGACAGAATTATTCACTTAATATCACTAATCAGTGCAGTCATTAATCTGGACAATTCCCAAACAGAAACATGTATATCGATTGCATGCTATCCAACAAATCAATGTGAGTTTTTGAAGCCACACGAAATAAGCGAAAAGTTAGGAACAGACACTAGAAGTTTAATGCCTTGCTCTACACTTTCTCTCGGATCAGTATTAATCTGTTTAGGGGAAAATAAACTAAAATGATGTTCCTCTTCAATAGAAATTTCTCATATGAGTTTAAAAGCATGAATGCCCCACGGATTGTACATCCCGACCTCTAGTGTGGAAGCCTCAACATGATTCTTACAACTCGTATGGGCAGTCACACCTCAAACAACATCAATCATCGCTTATTTCAGTTGGTTATTTAGGTTGCATGGAAGTTACCAGAATCTGTTTGACATAGAGCTCGCACTCAGCCCTAACCCCTCAAAAAGTTAAATCAGTTGGGAATTCTCACCACCACCAACAAACGCTATCAGATTTTAAATGATCACTTGCATTAAATGTTTTAGTAAAGACGAACAGGTGTGTACTTCAGGAAGGTTGAGTATGGATTTATGTACTTGCACTAAGCGCAGAATAACTTTAATGACGTCATGCTATGTCTTGTTCAGCGACAAAGGGTTAAAGTAATTCATTTGAATTTGGTTAAATCATACAAAACTTAAATAATTTATTCATTAAAAAAATGAGTACTTTATAAAAATCGATTATCCGAAACAATGAACTTGCAATAATATTTTAACATGCTTTTTGTAACAAAGCTACAAGTTTAATGTTCACATTATTACTGGCAATTCCATGTGTTTCCCTTGTCATGTTGTAGTGCACTGATTAGCTGCTATTCCCTCGAGGCTAACCTTGATGCTTCTTCAGTCTATAAACTCCCTCAAGCAGAACAGTTGTAGCACTTTTCAGCAACTTCCTTGTACCAGAAATTATATGATATAGTCAGAATATTTTGCCACCATATATCAATGGAGTGCAGTATATTTCTTACACTTACACACTATGGTAAATATTTCTAATGTCTACCATGGTCATTGCAAGTTTATACCAATGAACTAGGAGATTCAGGTAAAACATAGAAAGGCTTCTTATTCCCTGTAAAATATAATCAGGGAACAAATGTATTTTCCAGTTTATTCATCTTTAACTCATTCTCTCTTACATTCAAGTCTCAGCTTACAGTTTCCTGCAACATTATTTATTAGCCCAATACATGCACACATCATAATAAATACAGTATAATAGTTTATGAACAGGTTCACTAAAAGCAATGTCAAGTGTTTAGCATACTATAATCGAACATCTTAGTTCAAGAATTTGTAGAAATAATAGTCTACTTACATAATACATCTGTACATAAAATGCAAATATAACTTATGAAGAGCAAAAATGCATGACATTTGTTATAAGTCCATTCTTCTCAATCAATCAGTAACTCACCATTGAGCTAATGGCCGCCTTTCATGACCAAACTTCTTGCAACACCAAATTCAAGTGATTAGACAATAGAATTCTCTAAAAAAGGTAAACTTTTTATCTTAGGCTATCGGCTGGTCTTTTTCATCTTAACTAATGGATAATAAAAAGTAACCATCCAGTTGGAAATGGTTTGCAATGCTTCAGCAATTTCTAGCATATTCTGAACTCTAATTGTTTACTTCAACTGTGACCCATACAAAAATACCATCACAAAGAGTGCCCAAGGTCGGGTTACTTTGATAATTTATGTAACAAATAAATCACAATAAAAATAAAGATCAGCAAATTTACTCTGGTACTCTTTTGTGCAGATACTTTTTTCTTTTGAACTTTGAACTTTTCACAACCATTTTTAATCAAAGACTTAGTAATGCAACTATTACACCTCCACCTATATATTTACATATATGAAATCCTGTAGTCAAAAAGAAAAATACGAATATGCCAGTTTCATTTTAACAGCTCAAGATTGCATTTTAAAGGCAGTAGCCATTAGATAGCTAAAAGTCCTCGCTTTTTTGACAGAAATACATTTTTCTTTTGCAGTTCCGTATGGCAGATAACCATTGCAGAGGAAAGGAAAAGGTTCGACAAGACTGATTGTAACAGGGAAGTAACCCTTAAATCTTTAAGCGATTACGTCCCTGTGTGATTTCCAGTCGAGATTGTCTAAGACGGTTCAGAGCAGGGCTAGACACGCCGCAAAAAGCGAAACCGGCGCTTAGCCTGGACCAGGGCAGCAGACAGACAAGTCATTAAATCCTTTTCCACGATTTGAGTTGTGGGCCCTGGACCAGGACCCGATCATTTTTCGAATGAAGTTCACTCCGGACCGACGGGGAGAATCAGGCAGACAAAACAATCGGCGGGGAAAATGGACGAAGAGCGAAGTGATGAACGCTCATTGAATGGCCGCGAGGCGGGCAGATTTTTAACCAGCACAAAAGTGTTGCACCGTGAGCATTTGTCTTTCCGTCTGGTGTTTGTGTTCCCTGTAGGGCAGTCAAATGTTCCTCGGCAGTATATCTCATCTGTCGCCTTTTCGTTCAGGATGTCAGAATGAGACCGGATCGAGAGCAATGGCGCGTGCAGCCTCATTTCCATCATTTCCGGTTAAGTGTCGCGCCTCGATAGCTCAGTGGACTAGTTAATAGTAGGCTTGCTATCCAAAAGAATAACTTTTACAGAAATAATCATCGATTATTTTCGTTGTTTCCTTGTCGTCTGAATAACTTTTCCCTTGTAGGTTTACCTAATACAAATGATATATGGAGAAAGACAGATGGATGTATGGATGGATGGACTGATAGATAGATAGATAGATAGATAGATAGATAGTTAGATAGATAGATAGATAGATAGATAGATAGATAGATAGATAGATAGGTAGATAGATAGATATGGATTTACAAAGTTTGCCTCTAAGATACAAAAACGTAACAGATGCATGCACGATATAGCATATTTACGAAAACACCGGGGCATCCATAATCTTTAAAAATATTCATCTGAATATTAACCAAAGTTTTTGGTTATGTGGTGATTCGTCTATGTTTTATCTAATTTTTTATCCAATACTATATCAAGCAAATTAATATCGATTATGGTTCCAAGGTTCTCACAGCACCCACGCACACCCGCACAACACTCCCACGTACTTTAACACCTTATAGCGATCGCACAAAACACTCAGTAAGAGAAATTACACAAGAGATGTTTCGGCCTGGTAAATTTTATAGCCTGCTTACTGTACAACCCAAACCAGTTTCAGCGCGATAGATTTAGCATTTAGAGTATAAGCCAGACCGTATTGTGTTCCTTGTCATTGTAAATACATCAATACTCAATTTCAGAGCCCAGTAAATGTACAAGGCTTTGCTTTCGAGATACGAATTAAGTATCTATGACTTTCATCTTATATAGATCTGCTGTGTCAAAGCAACAAGACTGTGTGGACATTCAGTGGCGCTGTGTGGTATTTCGTTAAGAAGACGTTTTGACAGGACGACTCGCGATCAACGCGAGGATACACTGTGGGCACAGCTTGTCTGATTTTTTTATCCAATGCCACTTCAGCTGTCTTTTGGAATTATCAGAATGCTTTGCTGTTGTATTTTTTTTCTTCGTCTTAACAGTTGTGTTCTCCGCCATACCTTGAACACACGAATTCTGGTATAATTAAACTATGCACAGAAGTAAAGGTGCTCTCCCTTGTTGCACTCCTACCCCTTATGCATAAGATTACAGATATCTATTGGTGTGCATAAGCTAACTTTTGCACGGGTGAAAAGTGAAAGCTGCAGTCTCTGACTTAGTATAATATGCATAGACAATAAATAATTTACCGTACGCTAAACTATTTTAATTTCATATTTTTAAGAATTGTAAAACTTATCTCTATCCCATACATTTTGCGTCAGTGCCTATTTCTCAAGACAGATCTAGTGTTTCAAGATCCAAATGAACAGAAATCCAAGTCAAGTTTATAATGGATGAAAATAAAACAGATACTTTCGGTAATTTTAACTCTCCTTGACATCCTGATAAAATATACTTAGTCCACAAATGTTATTTGTTTTAAAGTGTTACACGAAGAATAGAGTTGGTGTGCGAGATCGCCGCATGACCATACAGAGGGGTTGAATGATCTGGGCCTAAACCTCGACAAGGCCTCCTTTGTTCAAATTGCAGTTTATTTAAAGCTCAAGACATAGTAAAGAGGATGTCGTGCTTTTGCTAGCGCGAGTGGTTGAATGATCTGAGCCTAAACCTCGACAAGGCCTCCTTTATTCAAATTTCAGTTTATTTAAAGCTCAAGACATAGTAAAGAAGATGTGCTTTTGCTAGTACGAGACACTAATAAATGCTTTGCATACAGTATTGTCTTTAAAAAAAATAATAAAGTGTGTCCTTGTAGTCGTGAAGTTCATTCAATGATAATTATAACATCGAAAGTCTGACAAAAAAATATTTATATCCCCAAATCTCTGACCATGAACTGTGGTAAATGCATGAGGACACATTTGTACGATACCTCTTCACTTAGTCTTTAAGCCGCATAATGGTTACGAAGTCAAGAACAGGCGTGAGGTGCAATCGTAAGGAGACGATGCACATCACATTATTATGAGGGAATTGCAGGGTACAGAGAGCAAGAGAGAGAGAGAGTTGATTATCTGGAAAAGAGAAACATTGTGGTAGAAATAACGAACGTCGGAATTTTCTAACCCACTGTTTGCTGTTGCCAGTATGGGATATAATTATGGATAAAGAATTATTTATTCCCAGAGAAAGGGAGGTAAGTTGTACATACGAGCTTAAAGCTCATTTCAGCGCGCAATCTGCATTATGATGCCGACACTCAGCTGCTTCTTCACTATTTCGTACACTTTTATCTCCCCTTTGTTTTTATTCTCCAACCCCTTTCTCTTCTTGAGGGTTTTGTTTCTTCGCATATTTTGTTGTTCCACGCACTCTCCTTACAAAAATCTTTTAAACAGGCGGCATTGTGCATACAGATTTTGTCACTGACAAATAAAGTTCCAGCCGAAGTGAAAATCACAGTTTTCTTGAACACAGGGCTTTTAACTGTGGTGTATAGAAAATTGATCGTCTGCATTCTAACCCTGTCGACGCGGTGACACTTGCAACAAAAGCCTTGCGGGATACGGCGCTATCGAGGGCCTATCCAATAGGGGTTTCTTCCATTACAACAAAAGGGATCCCCGATAGTGCTGTGCGATAATGGATCACCGAATCAAGCAGATGTGGCCGGCTATACGTATTACGAAAGTGATGTGGAAAGGTTTCGCTTTGCGCTGTTTCTATGTGAGGTGGGGAAAAAAAACAAATGAAAAAAACAGTACAGCTTTATTATAATGTTATTTTGGTAGAGTTTTTAGATTTTAAAGATGATGTTGCTATAATAGTGTTCCTTCATTTAGTATCGCTCTAACAATATTGCTGTAGTAGCGTGACTTTCTTAGCGCTACTATCTTAAGGTAGTGAACTAGGAATGATTGAATAGCATTACTGCATCAAGTGTTGCTTTAATAATGTTGGTGTGGTAACCATGTTTTCAATAATGTTAATGTATTAGTAACGATTTAATCATGTTCCTGCAACGGTGTTAATTTAATATAGATGCTATTGTACAAATAAACTGCCCAACAGCTTAGAATGTAACCAGTTTGAGTTATGTTAGAATGTAACCAGTTTGAGTTACGTTAGAATGTAACCAGTTTGTGTTACGTCAGAATGTAACCAGTTTGTGTTACGTTAGAATGTAACCAGTTTGAGTTACGTTAGAATGTAATCAGTTTGAGTTACGTTAGAATGTAACCAGTTTGAGTTACATTAGAATGTAACCAGTTTGTGTTACGTCAGAATGTAACCAGTTTGTGTTACGTTAGACACCTAAGAATGGGTACGAATAATTCGTTATACAAAAAAAAATATCATCATGTTTGACTGGTTATTTATTCCTCCAGGGATTCTTTTTCATTTTTATTAACTGGGAAATGATTTTGACTTGGTCCTGTTTTTTTTTAATAGATTCGTCTTATAGTTCAGTCTGATCACTCGATGGATACGGGTATTTGATGCCTGAGAGAAAATTTGTATAATTATATTATTAAGAATATTATATCGTTTATATAGTTTTCGTGTTTGTGTTTTTCAGTTTAGAGAGTGTGTGAGTGTGTGTGTGTGTGTGTGTGTGTATGTGTGTGTGTGTGTGTGTGTGTGTGTGTGTGTGTGTGTGTGTGTGTGTGTTGTGTTATGTGTATGTTTGTTAGGTCTACAATGCAATGCAGTATAGTAAATCCAGACCTGCACAGTCAGATTAATCTAATCTAATCTAATAGAGTACAGTAAGCCTACAATGCAATGCATGCAAGACAATGCACCTAATGCTACACACTGCAATAGAACATAGAACTGCACAATACATTATAACAGTATTCATAATACAATTTAACATATCACTACAAAATACAATATAACATAGTACTAGACAATACAATATAATACAGAACTAAGTAGCACAGTACAATGCAATACAATACTGACTCAAACATCAAAATCAAGACAAGAGATTTTTTCTCAGTCTGTTCTCAAATTTGGGATAGCTCATATAAGTACATTTTCTTACTTTCCATTGTTATCCCTGGGAGAAAAGATCATTTTGCTTGACTGGCCCATGTAAGGGCCCATGAGACATGTTCCTATTATTTTCATTTCTCAAGTGGGGAAACACCTATTCTTTTGATGAGATATGTATTTGGACTGACAGTCAAAGGAATTTCTCCTGGACAGTGTTAGCCAACTCAGGGCCAAATGTTTTCAAGTTTCAAGTGCTTAAGATAAGTGATTTCCATTTACACAGGAGAAGTAATGGTGGCAGGCGATTGATATATGCTCATGCATGATTGAGGACCTACAGACTGCACATCTGGAGGCTCTGCTACGTAAGGTCGATTGCATAATCATATAGATATCGCTAGACTGGTCTGTCCACTCTTACTTAGCACCTTAACAGGTATTTTTGTATGCTAACTTAACAACGGCTCAGAAAGAAATCTCAAAAGTGAAAGTGACTTAAGCTCGATTAAATTCCGAAGGTTAAATAATTAAGAAATAATATAATAATTAATTATTACTTATGTCATTTGCATTTTGGGTGTTACACTTATCCCTTTCGTACTCATATTTTCTTGATACAACACCGTGCAGTATAATACAACACAGTACAACATAATACAAAATCTATACATCACACCATACAACACTTCAATGCAACGAATTGCACTAAGACATTGCATATTTATCCCATTCCTATTTGACTTTTCAAGCACTTTACATTTCTACTTGTCTTAGTATACAAATCATATCCTTATTCAACTTTGTACATAAATCATATTCCTTCTTGATTTTGCATACATATCATACTACTTCTCGATTTGATTATAAATCAAATTCCAACTATTCTTTACATACACACGATAATTCTCCATTTTGCTAAAATGTTACATTCCTACTCGAATTTGCATTCATATCAGATTCCTACTTATTTTTCATACCTATATTCTGTTTTGAATTTACATACATATCACATCTGTACTCGATTTAGCACACATATCATATTCCTACATATTTTACATACAATTTAATTCAGTACTCTGTTCAACACAATATAATACAACACAATTCAAACAATACAAAACAGAACAATAAAATACAATAAAGCAAGTCCCAGAATATATATATATATATATATATATATATATATATATATATACATCATTCCTGCTTAAAATTGCATTCAAATCACATCAATTACTCGATTTTGTATACATACCACATTTCTTCTTGATTATGCATGTGCATGTCACACTCCTACTCGACCTTTGCATACATATCACATTCTTAAAGTTTTCACTTCCATATTACACGCCTATTCGACTTTGCTTACAAATTTCAGCAGTATTAGTCTTTGCCTAAATAATCGCACTCCCCGATTTTATACATATATCACATTCCTACTCGATTTTTTTTTATATGTATCGCTTTTAATCTCTATTTCTTTTACTGAAATGTAGATCATAAATTATTTTTTTTAAATGTCTGCTCAAGCTGAGTGCAGAACATGAAACCTGGCAGGACTCAGAAGCAATTTGTATCTAGTTATTGAATGTTATATCAAATTAATCACCACATAATACTGTATCTGCTTTCAGAGTGTAACATTGCAGTAATAACAAATTTATAACTTTGTTCTCAAACTTGCACTGAATTAATAACCTTTCAAAACTGTTTGGTTCCCAACGCTGAATTAAAATCCTGCACAATTGTGTCTGATTTCCGACTCTAACATTAAATTAATCACCTGTTAATACTCTGTCTGGCTGTAAATCTTACATTGTATTATTCACTGTGACGTTTTGCTGGGAAATGGACAAGATGTTAATTCTCCACCAACATGTGCTGCCTGTAACCTTAGGCTAATCCCCGAAACACTCCTGGCTCGCCAACCGTGTTAGAAAAATAAAAGATAATGTACAATAGAAGAGTGATAGTTCTAGAATCTAGAAGATAGCTCCAGCCCCCATCCCCACCCTGATACATACAGCCAGGATAGTTAGTAAATATGGGTGACAGACTATAACATATAACATGTTAGTGAATCATGCTAACATGAGTGGTCTAAGTATCAATATTAAATATATTCAACAAGAAATAATATAAGACAGCATGGTTACATATAGCAAGTATATATTATTAACTCAACAGTTACAAGCAGAGTTTATAAATGGTTATAGTTTATAATCACGACCATGTGGTGCTGAAAGAGAAAGTTCGTTTGAGTCCTATGGCACTGGTAGATACTCAGTTCATTTATATGAGTGAAATATATTTGAGTTTATAACAGAACACTGTTTCTGAATGAATTTTAAGTACTTTGATTAAAGTTCGAGTGTATTTCATTCAGTCTTAACTGAAGCTGTTCAGCTTGTTGGTTTTAAGATCACTTAGCTTAGGGGTTGCCTGGCGTGTCATCTAGGGTCCCAGTTATATATTTGCAGTCATTCATGTGGTCCATGGAACTGTGTCTCTGGCCCATGGTCATTCAGCTCTGGCATTGCTTCACAGCTTGATGCTCAACGAATTCAACAACCAAGATAATGTTGTTCTGTTATGGCATTGCTTCATGAATCATGACTTTTTTAATTCAATGTTCCAAATACAGTTCTGATCTGACAGTAAAATACACATGGTCTAAGAATTTGTCCTCATGTGTTCTCCAAACACTCTGACTTACATGGTCATCATACATTTTAATATCATAAGCGAAATATAACAATATAAAATATAGTTAAGGTTAAATGAACACAAATTAATATTTAGTTACACAAACAAAAGCACATACCTTCAGCAGTAATATATACAGAGTGGGATTTCCTGCTCTTGATAACTGACAATAAGTTAGTACTATGGTTATAACTTATTAAGGTTAGGAGCCGAAATATATACATATCATTCCTGCTCGACTTTGCATTCAAATCACACCAACTACTCGATTTTGTATACATATTACACTTCTTCTTGATTATGTATGTGCATGTCACATTCCTACTCGAACTTTGCATATATGGCTATAGTCAACTTGCATTTGACTGACAAATATTAGTTAGTTTAGTACTTTCATGTGTGCAACCCTTCGATTGGTACATTAGAGTGAGTGTCTGGAACATTCAGGTATGTTTCCTGCCTGGTGATAAGGGTCAGTGATTCTAGAAGGTAGGTTTGCATGTAGCCTATTTGTTAGAGGAGGATGGGTGTGGGCTACATAATCCATTATGCGACACTCACCACTTAACATTGAGTCAGGCTCACTGACCCTTGACCGTTAACTGCATGAATCACAAAACTTTAATCTGCATATAGTGAAATAATCATCACTTCACATTGTGTCTGGTTGATTGGCCCATGACTTAC
This sequence comes from Sinotaia quadrata, assembly GCA_028829895.1. Classification (NCBI taxonomy): domain Eukaryota; kingdom Metazoa; phylum Mollusca; class Gastropoda; order Architaenioglossa; family Viviparidae; genus Sinotaia; species Sinotaia quadrata. The sequence continues at coordinate 45,295,827 of CM054179.1, forward strand.
ACTGAATTACTCAACCATTAACATTGTGATTGACTGATTGGTTTGTGACTGTTACATTGAATTCTTTGCATCTAATATAGTACCTGGTTCACTCCTGTTATGCTGAAATAATCACTAAGTAATAGTGCTTCTCTTTCCAAAGGTTACAATAAATTATTTCAAAATAATATTGTATCCAGGACTGTTTTGATTGTTCTTTTAATGTTTTCATTTGAGAATGTTTTAGTCTATGGTCATTACAGAGTGCCATTACTTAGTTTATGTTGTGTTTAGATTTTAATTGGTACGCTGAATGTCATTACTTGATGCTGTCGAGGTTCTGACTGAATGTCATTACTTGCTGTCCAGTTCTGATTGGTATGCACTGAATGTTGTAACTTAATGCTGCTTAGGTTTTGGTTGGTTCAGGGAATATCATTACTTAATGGTGCGTCTAGGTTCTGACTGGTACAATGAATGTCATTACCTAATTATTGCCTGGTTTGTGGTTATTATTTGAATTACCAGTTAATATTCTTTCTGGTTTCTGATTGTTATATTTACTGCTATTATTTGATATTATGCATGTTTATTATTATTGGTTAATATTGTGTCTGGTTTCTAATTGTTACACTGAATGTTATTACTTAATATTATCTCCTGCTGACTGTTGCAAAGAATTTCATCAGTTGATTCAATCTTGTTCCTGAACATTACGTTATTATTAAATAAATGACGTCAGCTTATAATTGTTCTTTGTCTGGTCACTAATTAATTGAAATACACGTCAGCTTTCTGATAGTTCATTCTGTGGTCATTAATTAATTGAAATATGTGTCAACGTGAGTCATAAATGTCGTAGATTCAGAAAATTCCTTTTTCGTTTTCTTAATAAAAGAAAATTCCCAAATGCACTCACCATCAAAACATTTCATTCTTTGCCTTTGAAAAAAATCCCCTCAACATACTGCAGAATACACAAGGACTATTTGAAATAGTAATGTTATAAATACATGTAATATGAACAGTGGTTTGTTTATTTCTCCTTCTTCTTCTACTTCGAAGCCCTTCTAATCGGAAGAGGAGTGCCATAATTAAATTTTCTGTGATTTCGAATGCAAATGCCAGTTAATGCTCAGATAAACGTGGCTGTTCGCATTTATCTTTTACAGAACATTACCGAATCAGATCGCTACAAACACGATTCACGTACCGAGTAGTGCCCCCTTTTTTTCTCTTCAGAAATTCTGTCCACTTCTTATTTCTTTTCTTAAAGCTCACAATTTGTGTTAACCCATTTTAAGTGAGAATTTCGTATTTTCCGTGACCTGGAAAAATAATTATTATATTGAACTAGTTTGTAGCTGAATTCATTGTATGTATTTAAATTTGTATTAAAAATAATTTCTTAATTCTAAAAAAAAATTAGATTTATAGATAGATAGATAGACAGATAGATAGATAGATAGATAGATAGATAGATAGATAGATAGATAGATAGATAGATAGATAGATAGATAGATGGATGGATAGATGGATGGATAGATAGATAGATAGATAGATAGATAGATAGATAGATAGATAGATAGATAGATAGATAGATAGATAGATAGATAGATAGATAGATAGATAGATAGATAGATAGATAGATGTGTTCGTTAAGAAAATGAGAAATAGCAAAACAGTAAGGTGAGATTACACTCATACCTGCATACATATGGTGCCATTTTTAATGTTATTTCTATTAAATTAATACTCCTACGATGTATGCTACTGTTTATTATTACAACTATTGTTGCTAACAGTATTTTTAAATACCAATTTCAACATGTTTCTCAAGTGCTAATTATCACTAAATATATTATTATTATTATTATTATGCCTCTTTTCCACGACTTCTGTTTGACTGTCGGTTGTGATACAAGGTCTCGGAATCTTACCAAGATTCTGGGAGATCCAAGATTTTACGGATGATGTGGGTACCTTCGAGAAGCACTGCTTTTAGTAGTGGGGCGAGTCTGTGGTTTCCAGAGAGTTTATTCAAGTAGCCTTCCAATTCAGATGTTATGTTCCCCAAGGCTCCTATCACTATAGGTATCACTTTTGCTTTTACATTCCACAGTCTCTGAATTTCTAATCTGAGGTCTGGGTATTTTTCTAATTTTTTCTTTTTCTTTTGTTTTCATGTTTCTATCACTGAAAACAGTGCTATCAATGATTGTTGCTGTTCTGTTAGACTTATTGAGAACTACAATGCCTGGTCTTCGTACAGGAATCACACGATCTGTTCTTATCCCTGGTGACTGCTTCTGGTTGTTGCATCCATGCTCTTTCTCGGGGTTTTACTCCATAGTTCTCACATAGATTTCTATGTATGAGTTTTGTGGTGTATTCTGTTCCAGCCAGAACCTGACAACCAGTTAGGTATATAATTTCTGTTGTTTCATCCATATATTTTCAGAATCTGCATTTCAGTCATTTGAGATTTTCATGAGTTTGGTTTTGTGTGATTTCGTGTTCAGTGCTTGATTTTGCGCACCTGTTATGAGTGTTTCTGTTTCTGCTTTCAAACCTGTCTCTTTCAACCATCTGTATGTTGATTAATTTGTTTATATTTCATCAAATTGTCGTGCATACTGGCCAAGGAGAGGTTTCTGGTTCCAGGTATTTGTTAATGCCTGTTTCACTGTTTTCTTCTGTGTTTCTTTGTCTGTTTGTGGGGTTTGGTATAGTCCACTCATCTTTACTGCTTCTATCAGTGGCTCACCTTTGGTGTTATTCCATTTTTAGTCCACAAGTCCTATAACTTTTTTTTCATTCACATCTTTGATTTTCTTTAGACCTCGGCCCCTCCCATTTGTCGAGATACATAGAGATGTCTACGTCTACTTTGGGGTGTAAAATTTTATTTATTGTGAGTAGTTTTCTTGGGGTTTTTGTCCAGTTAATTTATTTCATTTGTTGTTCAATCCTTGATGCCTCCAGTATAGCTAATGACAGGTATTGTGTATTCATTAAGTGCTTGTATTTTGTTAGCCCCATTTAGCTTCGACTTCAGGACTTGTGTAACATGTTTTTCATACTTTCTCATAACAGTGGACTTTCACTCTGCATATTTTCTTGATGTTGTAGTATCCTGAGGTATTTATATAATTTTTCCATTGAAACATTCGTTGATTTTTCCGATGTCGAATTGTAGGCTCTCTGTTGTTTGACCCTGCCTTTCTTCCACATTTCTCAAGGCCGAATGCCATGTTAATGTCCTCACTGTAGATTGTAACAGATCAGCGAAGTGATGTCGCGTTCACTGTTACCGTAGAGCTTGAGATCGTCCATGTACAGTAAATGGCTGACAACCTGTCCAGCTTTCATTTTGTATCCTAATGCTGTTTTCCGGTTGACTTGACACTGAGAAGACTTAGGGCTTGCTAATATTATTATTATTATTATTATTATTATTATTATTAAGCCTCTTTAATCGACTCCTGTTGATTGTCGTTCGTGAACCAGGGTCTTGGAATCTTACCAAGATTCTGGGAGATCCAAGATTTTAAGGAGGATTTTTTAAATTAGTAGTAATAGTAGTAGTAGCAGTAGCAGCATTACTGGTTTGGTGGCTGGTGTTAGTATCGGTGTTGTACTGTTGTTGATAAATACTATCTTTAGGTGTATATTTTCTGGACTGTTGTGCAGAGAAATGACAGAACTAAACAAATTCTAATTCTGTATAAACAGATGCTTTCAACTCACCTTTACTCTTTTTTTCACCAAACATTTTAAATTCTTCATATTTATTAACCTTACACTTAGGACAATGATCACATGCCATTGCCAAGTGAGTTGGAAAATGGTTTTACAGTCTTCAGGTAAAAAAGTACTTTAAAACTCCAGATCACACGCACAAACATAAAATGTCGACTGGTGAAAGTCGGCCGGACAAAACCGTTAACGCTAGACGAGGGTGTCTGGTACAAAATATTTTCTTTGTCGAGAAAAAAAAAAGCAAATTAATAATCGTCATGCACATATTATCATTACCGACCGCTGCACTTTAAGGGGGCGTCGGTCTAAATTGACACAGTAGCCAAACAACTCATTTGGTCCAGACGACAAACATAAATACTCAACAACAGGTGAGCTCAGCAAACAGGCTGGCGGGCAGAGGGTTAAAGCAAACCTATTCCTACGAAAAATGCACAAAGAGGAATACAATTTCTAACAGCCCAGTCGCAATTTCATTTAACCCCATGAGACAGGTCGGATTCAGTTTCTTTGTATCCCTCTTTGCCTCTTCCACCACCACACAACCCACTCCTTCATCTACGCGAGCTTCCACATGCCGGCGAATTAAAAGCTTGTATGACTAAGCCCCAAATATTATTGAAAAGTTGTCGATATGTGCCCGCTCCTCTGAGACTTGTGTCCCTTGTTCCCTTAACTGTTCAAAATGCGTACCAAGTATCAACACAGAGCGTGGCGGTCTCCCTGGGTAGGGGAATGAACTCTGTTACGAGGTAACTGTCCACGCATTGAAGAAGGGGATAATTTTTAATGACTTAGCGATTAGGTCTGCCGCTATATTAAATTATATGAACTATTTTATTTCATTTTCTTTTTTTGTAAAGAGAATGTGTTTATCAGTCTAACGGTATTCGGTCTCGTGACATTCTCGCTGTACTGGAAAAGAATTAAGTCGCGGTACTTGTGATTGTAATGGCAGCATTCCGTACGCCCAAGAAATAATTTGTTTGTTTTTTGTTTTGGTCACTGAATGTGTGCGACAGTGTGTGCACGAAATAGTGCGTGCGTGCATGCAGTCGTCGAATACACCACGCTTTGTCCGTGGCAGTGTAACCGCGTATGAAAACTTTCCGGTCCAGTGCACAGACAAGTGTTTCATTGTCGCTTTAGTTGACTGACAGTCGGGAACTAGTTTCCCACTTTTCCAACTACTTGGTCCGTTTGGCTCTGGATATTAGTAAGAGTTTAGTGATCTAATTTGATTTGTTTGTTTGGCACAAGCCTGTGGCAAGTATTTTAAGTGGGGTCATTGCAGCATGACTGTGAATTGTAAATCTTGTTAGTGGTCTTTGTTATTGATGTGTATGTGTGTGTGTGAATGTGTGTGTGTGTGTGTGTGTGTGTGTGTGTGTGTGTGTGTGTGTGTGTGTGTGTCTGAGAGACAAGAGACAAAAGTGGGAGGACAACTGTAATTTTCAAAAAGTTTGCACATATGTGCGTGAGTGCATGTTGCAAGTGTATGTCTGTGTGTGCGTGTGTGTGTGTAAAATAGAGAAATAAATGTGACTGACTTATCGACATTCATTTATTAGATGAATTATTTACTCAAACTTCTGTCATACCAACATTTAATTGCTTCATTTATGTCCAGGTTCGCTCTTTTTATATATTTAAAAAAATTTTTTTTAGCTCTGTCGTAGTCGCCTGCATTATATATTTTTAGCTCTGTCGTAGTCGCCTGCATTATATATTTTTAGCTCTGTCGTAGTCGCCTGCATTATATATTTTTAGCTCTGTCGTAGTCGCCTGCATTATATATTTTTAGCTCTGTCGTAGTCGCCTGCATTATATATTTTTAGCTCTGTCGTAGTCGTCTGTGAGCAACTTATTTCGATTGCCATATCATTTTTGGACGAATGATAGAATAAGAAAATGACATTAGATGAAAATTATTCTAGGATATAATTCCGGAAATTTAGGAGAATCAAGACAGTATATGCCATCATTACAATTTGCTTTCTATTCTAGTTATTCATGAGATAAATTCTTGATAAAATCTTCACATGCCTTGAATACTTGCCTAGGTTTTGTTTGTACAACTTAAATAAATTCAAAGTGAAATCATTTAATTCTGTTACTAATTTCTGAGGACAACTTTTGGACAAATTTTGATTTGGTAGATATTTAAATTAAGTTGTATGTAGTTGGTGTCTTTAGTAATGTTCCAGGCACAATAAATAGTATTGATTATGTAATATGACTAAGCATGAACTTTGTATGTACGCGTACATGAATTATTTACATATATTTCAGATTCATTTGAACATTTTACATCGAATAAATATAACTCTTGTTTTTAGTAGATTTCTTTTACATCTGCTTTATTGAATAGTAGATTTGTCTCATTAATGGATGGAGGCTCATGTACTTAGTTGATTAAAACAGGCGTGTATCTTTTAACAAACTACACGCATCTAGTAGTGATTTTTAAAATATTTGTGAATAGAAAAACATTCTTAGATTTATGCCATTAATCAAATAATGCATTCTTTGTTTGTGGTGTCCTTTTTGCATATTTATGAAAGAATTAAAACCTGACTGTTTATGTATCTTATTTTCTTTTTGCATCACTACAATCTTTAGCTAAATAAAATCTATAACGAACGTCTACGTTTCACTTTTATTTTAGAAGTAGTGCGACACAAGGACTTCGGATCTGGGAAGTGTGTGGGGGTGGGGGGTGGGGGGGTGGGGAATGAGCGATATTGTCGGAAGAGTGCATCAGACGAACACAAGACAGAAGAATAAAAGAAGCCCCGTATTCACATCTACCAATGCAACGTGGAACTTCAAACTGCTTATTTACTTATAAATAATGGAAATTAATAATATAATATTTTGACCTAGTGATGGTATTTATATCAGAAATAATTATTTGTGTTTGTTGTCAATAAAACATTAAAGTGAATACTTTTGAAGGACAGCCATTTGCTCCACTCTCATTTGCAAGAACTGTACTAAGGGGAATAATAGAGATTATACAAAGAGTAGTCTCCCTTTAAATTAATTGTGATGGTGAAAAGCACAGTTAAAAAAAAACGTTCATTCCGACCATATCTAGTTTAATTTTAATGATTAAGTATTAACTATAGTCAGTTTATTTAAAATGACCTGTTTTTTAAATTACAAAAGTACAAAAGTACTTTAAAAATATTTTAAAAAATCAAATACACTTGTGACATTAACGCTTTAATAACTTTTAAAATGCGCGAATACTAATAATTGTACAAATGATAATTTTAAAGTAAAACTCTAATAAATGTTAAAACAAATAAATGAAACAAATACTTTTTATGTTTTCAGTAAATTTCTTTATTGGACTCAAAACTATTTCTATATAATCTTTTTCATCATTTAATCTATCTATCTTTGTCTTTCTATGCATCTATCTATTCTGTGGGCATTTTTGACTAATTGCGGGCATTGAACAGCTGTGGTTGGCTGTGGCCTATCCTACTCAGCTGTAGTAGGCTGTGGCCTATCCAACTCAGCTGTAGTAGGCTGTGGCCTATCCAACTCAGCTGTAGTAGGCTGTGGCCTATCCAACTCAGTTGTAGTAGGCTGTGGCCTATCCTACTCAGTTGTAGTAGGCTGTGGCCTATCCTACTCAGTTGCTCGTTGGGCACAAAATATGATAGACTGAGTAGATAAAGCGCAAATTCTTCAACTTATAATGACATTTCCTAAGATTCTTGTGAACATTGGGATGAAGGCTGGTGCACCAGACACACGTCATTCATACACAACAATTAGGAAAAGATGGATGATAAGTGAATGGAAAAAGAAAATAAGGAAGGATGAATTTTAAAAAAAATATATCTTTATAAACGTATGTAAATGCATACAAGCAAAATCATAACCATAGCTGCTTATACATAATAAAAATTACTAGTTCCACATGACTGATCACTCTTTTTAACGTGACTTATCGATTTATGTAGCTTCGATACAAGCACAATTACGTGAGGGATTTTTACTGAAATTCTTATAAATAACCTGTTCTAGTCTGCAAATCCTCGGTGTAAGCTGGAAGTGCTCCTTGAAATAGTATTTTGATCAAGTCCTGTTGGTTTTACTCATGTCTAATGGAAAGGGTTGGTTGGTGTGAATATACAGTTTTGACTTGAATCGGCACATTTTGTATTTTAAAAATATTTTGTGAATTTCTTTTAAGTTTAATTTGCATTTTAACATGTGCAGATCTACTCTTCGTCTTTGATTACAAATTGTATTGAAACTGTATTACTGTTACATGGGAGGGGGGGGGTGAATTGTGTTGCTGTTGTTATTGGTGGAAATGTGCTGCTGTTCTTATGTAGAGCAATTGTGTTGTTATTTAAATTGGGGGAAATTGTGTTGCTGTTATTATTGGGGGGGGGTATTGTTGCTGTTATTGTGGAAATTGTGCTGCTGTTCTTATTTGGAGAAATTGTGCTGTTGTTATTATTGAGGGAAATTGTGTTGATCTTATTAGTGGGGAAAATTGTGTTGGGGGGGGAGGTTGCCGTTATTGGGGGAATTATGCTGCTGTTATTTGGAGAAATTGTGTTGTTATTATTATTGTGGGAAACTGTATTGCTCTTGGTATTGGGGGAAATTGTGTTGCTGTTATTATTGGGGGATGATTCAAATTATTTTGTGGACAGAATCAAAAGAGGGTATAGGGTCTTGTGTCCAGAATTCAATGTCCAATGTCCACTAATTTTGGCCATGGTTTAGTGATGGCATCCATTTGAGACCTCAAGATTCACGATTCTGGAAGTAGTATCTTCGAGCTTGTCCGTCCAGGGACCGCTTGTGTCAAATTCCAGTTTGGTCACGGGTGGAGTTTGCTTACAATTCCCCTGTGGCATTTTTTAAAGAAGAGGATTTCATACCTTCTTTTGTAGAGAGTCAATTGATTTGCCCTTGTGTCGCGAGTTTTTTGACTGCCGTGTGATATCAGTTAGTGTCATGTTCATTTTGTTTGAGGAGACAAGGCAGAAATATATTCTTCTAGAGCGCAGTGTGTTTATTTCTTTGCTCCAAATAAATTTAGACATTGTAAAGTTTTTGTATAAAGGAGTTAAGCATTTGGATTTCTCCTAAGTATAATTTATTTGTGTTTTGAGCGTATACCTGTGTGTATTCTGACTTCTCCGTAGTGACTCATTCAGCGGACCTGTTTAAGAATCTTTCCGATATATTCAGGTGAATGAGCTTGATTTATTTGTTTAATCTATTCATTTTGTCTAGTTCTCTGGGTTTTTCTTGATAATATGTGATGACGCCTAAACTCCAGTTTAATAAATTTTGTCTAGTTCTCTGGGTTTTTCTTGATAATATGTGATGACGCCTAAACTCCAATTTAATAAATTTTGTCTAGTTCTCTGGGTTTTTCTTGATAATATGTGATGACGCCTAAACTCCAGTTTAATAAATTTTGTCTAGTTCTCTGGGTTTTTCTTGATAATATGTGATGACGCTTAAACTCCAATTTAATAAATTTTGTCTAGTTCTCTGGGTTTTTCTTGGTAATATGTGATGACGCTTAAACTCCAATTTAATAGTAAATTGATACTCTGCTAAAATTCTCTTCAAAGCGACTGAACTTTTCAACATTAATTTAATTTGATTTTATGCGATTCTTCATTTAAAATAATGAGTTTAAAAAATTGAAAGATTTGGAGATTTAGCATATGTTGATTTATGTAACGTTCCTTTCACCGATTGAGAAAATTAGTTCTAACACAATTTCAGTGTATGCGTGATGATTTACAATCTGGTAATGTTTTAATAGTGACTAAGAAAATTTATCAAACATTCAACTGAACATACTTTATCTACATAGAGAATTTCATTGTAAAATGAATACGCTTATTAAGATTGATTTTGAACGTTCATAAAATTAAGGGACAGTCTCTCAAGCCTTTTCACATAAATCATTTTTGGAATTATGATGATGACGATGATGAATATGATGATGATACTATTAACTTCTACAAACGCATTGTTAAACAAGCCACAACTAGAAATATTGTATTCATACTCACAAACATCAGTGTTTCAGAAGTTTGATATGTAACATGTCTATCTAAAGTGATATATGATATGTCTGTCTAGTGTGATATGTGATATGTATATCTAGTGTGATATATATGTCTATCTAGTGTGATATGTGATATGTATATCTAGTGTGATATGTTATATGTCTGTCTAGTGTGATATGTTATATGTCTATCTAGTATGATATGTGATATCTGTCTAGTGTGATATGTGATATGTCTCTTTAATATTTTTTCACTTATGACGATAATTATTATCATTGTAAATTGTGTTGAATGATCGACAGCACTTGATCTCAGGCTGCTACCCGAAGTTTGTTAGGTATTCTAAGGGTGTATGGGTTTGGGGCAATATAATTTGTTTTTCCTAAGCACCGATTACTAATGAAATCACTAATAGCTTTCGCATTCCATTACCTCTGGATTTCCAATGCCGAAGACAATATTCATTATAATGTTGCATGTGAAAAAATAAAAAGATGATGATGTCAGTGGTGATAATAATCATGATAATAGAGATGATATAATTATAATTATGAAGTTGGTTGCGATGATAACGATGAAGGCGATGATGGTATAAAATCATCTGTTTAGGAAATGGGTTTTAGATTTACTTGCCCTTACGTGTCAACCAACTTCAACCTTCTGTTCTCGCAAACGCACAATCTACGCGTGACGCCATTACTTTTTATTATTATTATCTCCCCCTTTCAATCCTCTTGCATTATTCTTCCTTGTGTTCCAGCAAACCGCTTTAATTTGTGCATTGCAGGAGTGAGGAGAAATTGATTGCAGGTTCAGAGACCCCCATGTCCTGTTCAAACATGGCGCCACGCAGGACAGGGGCCGTCACTCTCCACGCAAATAGATTTTGCAACTAAAAGCCGTGACTGCGCACAAGAGCAGCGTATTGTATTGAGCATGGGTGATAAAAATGTATGAGGCATCAGGAACCGTTCAAACCACGACAGTCATTGGAATGGGGGGGGGGGATACTGGGCCTGTGTGAAGATGATTTAATTGACTTATCCGCCAGAAGTACAACAGCCGCAACACCGTAGCTTTCATCTCACTTCTCAGTTTATACTTGTTCTAACGACAATAAGGATTTTTCAGCCGACCATTTAAAAGTGTCAATGCAGCGCCCCCCGTTCCCTGGCATCAACTGTACAACTCTCTTAAGAGAGCCGTCACTTAGAATGGACTGGAATCCAGATCAAAACCACACCATAGCCGTGGTCACTACCATACCATGGCCGTGCGATTACTTAGCGCGGAAATCTGTGCAAAGTCCTTTGTCCTTAGTGCACTGACATTTTGTACTGAGCAGCGACCGACTTAATTCAGAGTGCTAATCATTCTCACACACTCGTAGGTTACAAGTGTTTAAGGGTGGGTGAATCGTTGATTTTACTGGAGCTGCATTAGATTGCTTGTGTTTGTTTATTTAATGATATTGTGGGGGGGGGATGTTTGTTTGTGTGTTTGTGTGGTGTTCTTTTTCTGTCAAATTGGTAGTACAGAACTATTAAATGAAAATCTCGTCTTTTAGAATCCATTCTATTTGTTCACTTGATATTTAATGAATGTCAATACATGTGCCATAGATTCGGCACTCTATCGACCACGCCTATGTTATCGGCATTCTGCTTTATCCACTTCTACTACCCCATCTTGTACCTCACGATCACTAATTAGACGGCAAAGCCCACAGCCTGCACCAAACGTCTGCGAGAATTGCCTCACCGCCTACAGTGGTCGCAGCCTGGCCAGTCTAAAAGACGAATATAAGCAAACTCTTTCTTTATCTCGTAAAGTGAACACGGGTCAAGCATTTAGCACTTGAGACGTATTACGTCAGTGTGATTTCATTCCGCCATTCTTTCCTGCCACCGTTACTTTTTCTTATAAAGATTTATTGATCACTAAGATTAAGAGTGTTTATTTTCCCTTTACATGCTATCTTTGTCATCGTAATTTGGTCAGGTCGTGATTGGTTGTTCTCGTTGTAGCAGTTTGTAATTGTAATGTTTTAAATATTATCTAGACTGCCATATACCCGTGACGCCTGTCATCGCTGAAGTGTGAATGGACTTGCGGTTGGACACATTAGGGTTTTAAGTCTTTTATAACACCATTTAAAACCACACACACACACACCAAACTTGGGTGGGAGTGGGGAAGGGGAACAAATGTTGCTCTCACTCAGGAATTATGGGGAAAAGATTTTAATGCTGTGCCGTCCCTCCACTCTTGATCAACAACTTATATAATTTAAACAGTTGGCTCTTGACGAAATCGTAATTTGGATAGCGTTCAAATCTAGACACTCATCATAGCACTTTAAATATTTCTAGAAATCCTGTAGATGTGGAGAAATCTCGTAGATGTGGAGAAATCTCGTATGTTTGTAGAAATCCAGCAGATGTGTAGAAATCTCGTATTTGTGTAGAAATCCAGCAGATGTGTAGAAATCTCGTAGATGTGTAGAAATCCCGTAGATGTGTAGGTGTTTTGGAAAATGCGTTCAATATTTACGGTCATAAGGAATAGTAGTTACTTTGCAAAAGTCTGAACGCTTCAGTTGAAATGTTTCATAAAAGTGTTCAACAAAGACAGAGTTGGACTCATTCTCTGAGGAATACTAAAGCAACTGGAGAGGTGAAATACTCACTCTCTCATTCCCTCACTCCTTCATCCTCACTTTCAATCCCTCAATTACTCTTTCATTTCCTCACTCACCCCCATTCTCTTGCGTACTCTTTCACTCATTCCTTACTCTCCCATTTCCTCCTTACTCTCTCATTCTCTCAATTACTCTTTCCCTCACTGTCATTTCCTCACTTACAACTCTCTCATTTCCTCGCTTACTCTTTCACTCTATCCTTACTCATTCCCTCACTTACTCTTTCATTCCATCACTCATTCCATCACTCTCTCATTCCCTGATTTACTCATTCCAACACTTTCTCTCTCATTGCATCACTTACTCTTTAATTTCCTCACTCACACATTCCATCATTTAGTCACTCTTTAATTACATCACTTTATCGTTCCTCACATACTCTTTCATTCCTTCACTTACTCTCTCATTCCCTCACTCTTTCACTCCTTTCTTACTCTCTCATTCCTTTACTTACTCATTCTCTAACTCCATCAACTTTCATTCCCTTACTCTCTCATTTCCTTACTCACTCTCTCATTCCCTCACATTCATTCCCTTACTCTCTTATTCTCTAACTCACTCTCTCATTCCCTCACTTACTTTCTAATTCCATCCCTCATTCTTTCATTTCCTCACTTACTCATCCTCATTCCCTCTAATTCTTTCACTCCCTCTTTACTCTTTCATTCCCTCACTCCTATTCACTCATTCTCAAGAGTTGTAATAAAAAAGTATTATGTAAATGCTCATATTTATTTGTTAATAAACGTTGACGATCATATCTGAACACAAGCACAGATCAACAGATAGTTGCACCAGACTTTATAATACTTAAAGATGAAATGCCAACTGACTACGCACATATGCACACACACACACACATCCATAAACGCTCCATATGCATATACGGTTAAGGGTATTTAACATACTAGCACACAAATACGCGCATACAAAGATAACTGTCTTGAGCACATATACATAGCTAAATTACATTGACATACTCTCATGCAATTGACTAGAACATACATGTACACACTCACATATATGTATCTATCTTAAATCATACGCATAGACACAGCGGTCCTGAACAAAGCCACATACACAGACACACACATATTTATAGTTAAATAGCTTCAGCAAATAAGTACATGTATACACACACATAGTCAGCTGTCTTGAACATACACAGTTAACTGTCTTAACACATGCAAATACACATGCATACAAATATTTTGATGCGCACGTAAACACACACACACACACACGCACGCACGCACGCACGCACGCACACGCACACATAAGTACTAGTAATCTTTTCACAAGAGTAAAAGACATCTGATTGAACACAAAATAAGTATTAAATTCATACGCTGGCTGGAGACATCTGATTTCAGTTTAAGAAATGCACGGTTAGAGATTGCAGGAAGGTAGCTAAAGATGCGAGTGTAACTAGCTTGCACCAGTAATTGGTTTAAAAAAAAAAAAGAAAATCAATTCCTTTCCTTTTGCTTGATTTTCAGTTAATTTCCTAATGGACATGACTACGTGGGTTTTTTTTTTTTTCATTTTGAAAAAAAAATCTTCAGTGCATAATTACCTGAAGAATGATGTAATAAGAGTTATATTTATCCATTTATTTATTTTAAGTTTTGTTTACTTAGAACGTTTTGTGGAATCTCAGAAAGCCATTCTTGCTGCTTACGTTGTAAAACAATTAATCGCACGATTTGCAGCAAGAAATAAATAAGGTTACGGTGCTCAAAATGCAATTATAATATTTATAAGATCGAGTTTTTATTTTCACTCTTAGATATTATTTGAAATTTTCATAATGACGTCAACACACGGGAGAGGTGGAAGGGGAACAGAACAAATGGGAGACGGGAGAGAGGAAAGGGAACAGAACAAATGGGAGACGGGAGAGAGAAAGGGGAACAGAACAAATGGGAGACGGGAGAAAGGAAAGGGGAACAGAACAAATGGGAGACGGGAGAGAGGAAAGGGGAACAGAACATTTGATGTATTAAATGAACGCTTGGTGACGAAAGAAAAGTAGATGACGTACAAACACGGCTTGTTCTCTGTTATCAAGATCGTGATAGTGAAGTTTACGTTTCAATACGTTTAAACCCCCATAACACACTAAAATCCACCCCGAAGGCGCTCGATTTAGAACTAGTGAATTACCCCAAATTCGATGTGCCAAAGCGACGGCTGCCAATGATAATCCAGTTATCATGATTTTACAAAGTGTAGTCTTCTTTAGCCCACACAAACCAATCCACCAGTGGGGCAATTGTAATTATGCTGCATGCTAGAGACATTACTTTGCGTATATTTGAACTTAACAAAGTAAAATATATATTCTATTAAATTTTACTTCACGAAGAAATCATCTCAATGTCCAAGTAAGCTTGTAACTTGATGACGTCATCAAAAGCTAACAGTTATTCCCGTTGTTGGTAAATGCCATGTTTTTAAGATCAACGTCTGGTATGGAGACTGAATGACTTCTTATAGACATAACGAATCAATCTGGTTAATCTTCCTGGCGTCACCCATGGTTCAACATTTTCCTTGTGTTGTTGAGATGGGTAGTTTCATTTTGTTCACAACGAATACGATGATGGAATGGAAGTAGGGAAGTAGACAATTTTTGTTGTTGTATTTATATTGTTTACACTTCAAGAAGCTAGAGCGGCAATATTTTCGCAAATTAGAGTTGCAGGTGCTGTGATTTGCGCAATTTATTGC
Source organism: Sinotaia quadrata (assembly GCA_028829895.1). Taxonomy (NCBI): domain Eukaryota; kingdom Metazoa; phylum Mollusca; class Gastropoda; order Architaenioglossa; family Viviparidae; genus Sinotaia; species Sinotaia quadrata. The sequence continues at coordinate 45,311,070 of CM054179.1, forward strand.
TATAATGGACTCGTTAGAAATCTACTGCTGAAATGTTTCAAACCTCACAAAACACCTCTCGGCTCAGAGAGCTTACAAGTTACGCCCCTTTGTTCTCGTTACTTTTGTGTCAGAACGTAAGCTGATTGCGGCTTCCTTCTTTCGACGTCTGTTTCCACCACCACCACCACCACCACCTCCTTCAAAGTAGTTTGCATTGAATAGGAACGGCGAGAAATATATGTATACAAATCAATCCAAAGCCTCCCACGTACAGCCTCTGCTACCACTAGTTCAAGAGTCTATTCGTGCATAATGCCACTTTGGCGTCACAGCCCTGAAGGGAAATAACTAGTTTTCAAAGTATGTAAGGGCAGCAAGGGAAGTAAATGTAATTCGTGGTAAACATTTTTGGGACAGACGTTTAGTATATAAAAATAGCCTAAGTACGTCCGCGTCCGCATATGTATGTGTGTGTGTGTGTGTGTGTGTGTGTGTGTGTGTGTGTGTGTGTGTGTGTGTGTTGTGGGGATATGTGTACACGAGTGTAGCAAAAAACAAAGGTTGCTTTAAATATTACAAATAAACATTGCTATTAGCAAATTTGTGTGTGTATCTCTCACTGTCTCATCAGAAAAGGTTAAGAAAGAAAGAAGTGCATTACTGACTATCTTTCGGCACCAGTCTTTTATCGGGCGGGCTTCAAAATGTCATTGAGACTACACTTGGAGTCCCAGGAAATATCAGGCGAAAACACACACACACACACACACACACACACACACACACACACACACACACACACACACACACACACACATTAAAAAGTCACTTTTGAAATGTCTGTTCGGTGTTCTAATTATTTAAAGACTTCATTCTCTGTTTCATCCTGCGAGGCATATTCCCCGTCTTGAGTTTAGTGCTTATTTCGGCAAGTATTTATTTTGGAAAACACTTCTGCGCTGTCTTTACGATCGAGAGAAGAAGTTGAAGAAGGAAGGGGAAAGTGTCGAACCCAACACGCTTAGAGCCTCCACACTCCAACAATGTTGCTTGCCAAGTCCTAAATTAACCGGAAACTAGATTCAGGCTTTTCTACCCACAAGCGTCCGTCTGCCAAACATGGCTTCCCACGAGGGCTGGGGCACATCCGGGCCTTTTAGTAGGAGCCATTGCCGGAAGAGAGTACTACGGGCACAAGTGGTCACAATCTTGGCAGCCTGTAAAAGTAAAGTTCTGTGGGCTTTATTTTCTTTAGCTGATAATCTTGCTTTCAAGTGGTGCTGTGCGTTCTTCTGTTCAGTAGCAGTCGGGGACAGTTGTGTATTAAATGCAGACGACAAACAATGCTTGTAGGTTCACTATCGATGCGTGGCCACACAGTCCACTTTGTGAGTGTGGATGTAGGTGTGTTTGTAGGAGTGTATGTCTGTGAGCATACATGGGCAGAGTTCGTAGTCAGACATCAATCATCCTTTGGCTAGGAATCTCTTATTGCAAGTATTCTTTCTGTTGGAGTGTTCCGTCAATTTATCAGTTTTGATTTATTCGATCAACTTCCTTTTCGGTGTGTGTCCTTTAAGAAACACATTTAAATTTTAAATAGGATAAACGAATAAATCCATAATTAGAAATGTGATTATTGTTTACCTGCAGAAGGAAAAGCAATTATTAATGCAAAGGTAACATTCTCAATCTGTATGAAAAGTTACATTTCGTATCTAAGTTCAAGACTGACTACGCTTAAGAGAGCAAAGTCAGTATTATAGGGGGCGCTTCCGGCTTCCGCCGCTTTCGCGCTAAGATAGCAAAGACAAATTGATGTGTATTTTTATATGTAAGTCTGAAGCTGGGTGATGACACTAGCACTGTCTTGACTGGTATGTAAGGGTTGTAGTTAAAAAGGGTTAAAAAAAAATCGTTTTCTAACACAATTCATTTATTAAATGTTGAAACGTTGATTATTGTACATTGAATAGTATATATTGATAACGGTAAGTACATATAAATTCAATATTAGGTCATCATTGTTCGAAATTCAGGGCATGAACTCACGTCTCTTCGAACTTCTAGAATGCTCAGCAGTAGGAATTCTCTCTTTAGAGTCCAACAGTAATCAGCCATCATGACTGCATCCCAGCGTTCCTGATATCTGGTTTCCATCTCTTTCATATCCTGATGAAATTTCTCCCCTTGTTCGTCTTTCACTGATCCCAGATTTTCAGGAAATTGATCCATATGTAAGAATAAGTAATGCATTTTGATGCTCGTGTTGCATCCAAGGTTTCTGAAATTAGTCATCATATTGGCAACAAGTTCTGCATAGTTCATGGCCTTATTGTTGCCAAGAAATTTTTTCACGACCAGAACAAAAGCCTACCACGCTTCCCGTTCCACTTCATTCATTGAGTTTTCAAACTCTGGATCTCTGATTAGCTTACGGAGTTGTGGACCATCAAAAATGCCAACTTCTCGATGGTCAACCCTGGAAAAGCATGGCATAAGTAAGCAAAACAACCATCATTCTTGTCCAGAGCTTTGGTGAACTGTTTGATTAAGCCAAGCTTAATGTGCAGCGGTGGGAAAAGTATCTTGTCTCTGTCCCCCAGAAGGTTATTTATGAGGTTCTTTGCTTTGCAAGGTACCAGTTCCTCCCATACAGGCCAGTCCTGCTTCGTGTAATGCTGTGCTTTGTCTCTTCTATCCCACATGCACAGAAAGCACGGGTACTTGGTGAATCCAGACTGTTGTCCCAACAAAAAGTTTACCATCTTCAGGTCAACACAAAGTAACCATCCATGCTGATCATAACGAATTTTCTCCAGCACGTACTTCACCGCTTCATACTTCTCCTTCAGCATAGTCAAGTGAGCTAGAGGTACAGAGGCGAACTGGTTACCATTGTGTAGCAGAACACATTTCAGTGATCGCTTGCTGCTGTCAATGAACAATCTCCAATCTTCGGGTTTATACTGTTGCACACCAAGCTTGTGCAGAAGCTGCACAGTATCTATGCAGTACACCAGAAAAAAACTGAGATACTCTTAATGTCTGTTGCGGTAGAAGGTGATGCGAACACTATCAGAAAGGACGTTCTTTTCCCTCAATCTGGATGCCAACAGTTCAGCAGATGACTTTGACAAGCTGAGATCACGAACTAGATCATTTAGCTCCTTTTGCGAAAGAGGATTTGGAACATCATCAAGAACCACTAATTCTTCTTCTTCATATTCTTCAACACTAGAGAAATCTTCTTCACTAATGTCGGTAAGTTCTCCAGGGACAGGTACTGGAATTTCATCACAATGAGCTACTGGACGACGTGCTGATTCAAGATCAGGATACTTAAGGCTGCTCCGGTTTTTTCTGTTAATGCCAGTCACATCAATAGCGCAGAAATAGCAGTCATTGACATGGTTTGTCGGTTCCCTCCAAACCATAGGAATTCCAAACTTCAGGCAACTCTTCTTACCCTTGGTCCAACGACGAAAATTCTCGGTACATGTCTTGCGTGGCGCCCAAACTTTATCCTGATCACCAAGTTTTATACCAAAATAAGCATGGTATGCACGCTTTATCCTGATCACCAAATTTTATATCAAAATAAGCATGGTATGCACGCTTTATAAAACCTGTTGCTGTATTCCTGTTAAGAACAATGGTGTATTCGCCGCAGATGTAGCAAAATACATCGGGTTTATTTTTGCAATGTCTTCGGCCGATTCCATTTTATTACCCAAAGAAGAAAAATATCATTTATATCAATTATTCAAAAAATAGTTTATGTAACCTCTTCATAATTATGTGAAACAAATTATAATTTGTTTATTTAAAGAAATAAGAAAAAATTTTACATCATATAAATAGAAAATAACCTTATATGTTAAAAAAAATAATAATGTCGCAATAGATCAAAACGTTGATCAAAAATAGCTCAAAAAGTAGACCTGATTGAACAAAACCGATGTCATTTTTGGATCCAGCACAATAAAACTGTCATAAATCCGTCAAAAAATCTTAGACAGCAAATTTGTTGTTGCCCATCCATAGCTTGCTGTATGCTGTCAATGACGTAAATTAATAATATTGCTGCAAAAAACAACTAATCTACTGCCGTAGCTTTCCTTATGTTGCCATTGACATAAATTAATTACTCTTGCTGCCAAAACAACTAATCTACTGCCATTGGCGTAAATTAATTATTCTTGCTGCAAAAACAACTATTCTACTACCAAAGCTTTTATAAATGCTGCCACTGATGTAAATTAATTACTCTTGCTGCAAAAATAACTAACCTACTTCCATAACTTTCCTTATGCTGCCATAGCTTTCTGTATGCTGTCAATGGCGTAAATTAATTACTCTTGCTGCAAAAAAACAACTACTGCCATAGCTTTCTGTATGCTGCCAATGACGTAAATTAATTACTCTTGCTGCAAAAAAACAACTACTGCCATAGCTTTCTGTATGCTGCCAATAGCGTAAATTAATTACTTTTGCATCTGAAATAAGAACACCATTTGATGCCTGTTTCGTTTTAAAATTTTATTATTTAAAACAAAATGTCGTGGTTAAATCACAGCATTAACACCTATATAACACATGTGTGAAACTCAGTTCTTTTCTCTCTCCTATACATCCAAAGAATTATTTTTCTCGTAGAATTTGTTTGGAACAGAATGTTTGATTGCTACATAACAGCGATGACAATAATGAATGTTTGAATAAAGACACTTAATTTTCTGTGATGTACACTGATACTAGTTAACGAATTTTGTAATGTTGCTAAAAATATATGAAATTTAGTTGCTAAGCTATGTGGGACCACATTAATATTTTATACTACAATCGCCTTAATAGCCTACAAGTCAATACTTTGAAATGTGTTTATTCTCACTCACTGACGACCGCCTCTCCTGACATAAAGGCCACACCTTCAAATCCTTGGGGAGGGGGGGGGAGTTAATATATAAACATACCTTCAATCTAACTGCCTAAAGCCATTTTCTCAAACAAGAAACAACAATGAGCCGAAATGCGACGCGGTTATTGCAGTCGACATTCTCACTGATCAAGTTCCTTTTGTTTGCTTCGCCACATCCCCCCCCCCCCCCCCCCGAAGAAACAGCATTGATGACATAAACAAAGGAATCCTAATATACCCCATGGCACAATACAGACGGACTGATCACAGACGCACGGAGCGGTTGCAAAGCAAAAGGAAGACGATCGAAAGAAATCGAGAATGCTGATGAAGCCGTTCAACTAAACTCACGTAACGTTAAACAAGCAAGCAATTTCCTTATCCCGACAAGTCAAGCTGAAATTAGTGCTGGGGATTTAAAATTTTTTTTTTATCTTCTTAATTCAAAACAACAAACAAACAAAAGACGAGAAATTGTCTAGCAAAATAACCTTACAAATAAAGTCCATTCCATTTATTCCAGTTCATTTCGCTACCCATTGAACATGGAGGAAACTCAGTCACGAAAACACCCGTGCGAGTTCGTTACCCGACAGGCAACTAACCCTTTCTCTCAGATTCTGGGCGCGAGGGCCGGCCCCACACTCACAGGATGCCGTGTCGTGCAATTCACTCTAGGCCAGGGGTCGGGAACCTATGGCTCGCGAGCCATATGTGGCTCTATTGATGGCTGCAACTGGCTCTCAGACAAATGTTCGATTATAAAAAAAAACAGTGGGTTTTCCCAGTCTTACGCCTCCATAAAGAGACATCCGTTAGTGATTAGGCTTAGAGACTGATGAAATACCTTGTTTACTCCTTCAGAGAAACAGGCTAAAACCAGAGGTGAAGGTCGCATCAAAAGTCGGATACTAACTATCCATGTACGGTCACTTGTTTTCAGATAATGTGACGTAGCGCTAAGTTGTGAATTGACCTCTACTTTCATTCATTATAGACCCCTGAATGAACGGGCCACGTTAGACGCACACCTGCATTGCACCCGATTTACATGGGTAAAATTAGAGCGTCCATTCATTACTAGGACCAGATCTATCACAACACAACATATAGGTAATATCTTGATTTCTCTGTGTTGAGTTGAATTAATTCGATATATTTTGTATTGTGAATGTATGTAGAATTTTCTTGTGCATTTTATTGCTGATTGATAATATATTTTCTACAAAGCTAAGTGGCACAGCGATTGTAATAGGATCGGGGCAAATTATACGTAACTTCCTCGGACTTGCCAGTCTCCGATAGCTGGCACTTTTAGGGTCCGTGGTTTACGACCGTGTCAGCGCGGATGACCCTTTCTACGGACATTGCACGCACAGCTGGACCACCCAAGCGCTACGTGCGTACATAACGGTTCTCTGTCCGAATTCACGAGTCTTTATAAACCAGGTTTGAATGTTAATCCGTACTCTGCGAGGAACAACCGCTTTGGAACGTTGTCCGGCGGCATTGAACAAGGTAAACACATCGATTTCTTAAATTATAACTTGCATTTTATTTAAGTTATCATTGTGTGAATGTGAGAGATTGTTAATGTAGAAATTATATCTTTACTGCAACCTTCCTAGACACGTGGCTTGGCTAAACTAGAAACATTACATTCTTTACAGTAATTGTCAAATTGTGAGACAATGGTTTATAATGCTAAATTAACGGAATTGTAACCACAGAACGTTGGTGCACGTTCATATGATCATTTTTATGTAAAGAGTCCTTGATGTAAAGTTTGTAAACAATGTGTATAATCGCGTTTATACTTGTAACGCTTATGTGCGTGATTTTAATTCATATTCACTTTCTTTGTAAAATCTAAATGTTTTCTTTGAATGATTTAAATTCTCTTGCCTGAGCAATGTCGCATTTTAATTGTAACACGCATGAGCGTGATGTTGATTGTATTTTCATTATTATATTCAAACTATTGAATGTGAAGTCACACAGGTTTATCTGTCACTGAATTTCGTGTCCTAACTACGAGGTTAAATTTAGTCAGACTGAAGGATAAATTATGGGCAGCCAGCCTGTTTCAGAATAAGCGAGGAGATTTAATTAATCTAAATCCTGAAATTTAATTAATCTACATCTTAATTCTGGAGCAGGGTCTTTAAATAAATGCTGGCATGTAACAGCGATATTACATTTGTAGTAGAGGTGAAGACACCATGTGTATGCAATTGAACTACCGTTGATTAATTGTTATTACGGGAGAGTCAAAACCCGCCACGTATTCATTAGTTAAATTGTATTACTAGCAACTTTGGATTAATGGAGAAATATCAGAACACAACATAGTGGTAATATCTTGATTTCTCTGTGTTGAGTTGAATTAATTCTATATATTTTGTATTGCGAATGTATGTAGAATTTTCTTGTGCATTTTATTGCTGATTGATAATATATTTTCTACAAAGCTAAGTGGCACAGCGATATTACATTTGTAGTAGTGGTGAAGACACCATGTGTATGCAATTGAACTACCGTTGATTAATTGTTATTACGAGAGAGTCAAAACCCGCCACGTATTCATTAGTTAAATTGTATTACTAGCAACTTTGGATTAATGGAAAAATATCAGAACACAACATAGTGGTAATATCTTGATTTCTCTGTGTTGAGTTGAATTAATTCTATATATTTTGTATTGTGAATGTATGTAGAATTTTCTTGTGCATTTTATTGCTGATTGATAATATATTTTCTACAAAGCTAAGTGGCACAGCTATATTACATTTGTAGTAGTGGTGAGGACACCATGTGTATGTAATTGAACTACCGTTGATTAATTGTTATCACGGGAGAGTCAAAACCCGCCACGTATTCATTAGTTAAATCGTATTACTAGCAACTTTGGATTAATGGAGAAATATATTGTAAAGATTTAGAATTTTAGATGAAATATATTATAAAGATTTAGAATTTTAGATGTTTGGATTTTCACATAATGTAAATTGTAAGTTAGTGGAAATTGTAAAGAATGATTAACGCTGCTGTTATAAGGCCCATATAAATCATTATTGTCACACGAGTCTGAAACATGATTAACTATGCATTGCAGCCAGTTCCAGAGTTCACCTTATAACTCAGACTTCAACTGCTAGCTGTTCCTTGGTGGAAGTCCAACCTTACTAAAAGCGTGGATTTCTATGGAAAAGTGACAAAAATGCATGTCATTGTGTCTATATCTGACATTGTTCAACTGGGGCTGCCATATATAGCTTTCGAAAATAGCGGCCGATGTGTGCATGTGCAAAAGGGTCCGCACAACAGATTGTCGTTGGATCAGAAAGTTTCGTTTAAATCGCATGGTCAGCTAACTAATTTTAGAAACCCTTTTGACAAGATGGCTAAAAGAAAGAAAGACGATGAGTATCGTACTTTTCAGCAGGAATGGACAGAGGAATTTGCCTTTGTGGAGAGAACGGGTTCTGCAGTGTGTCTAATATGCAGTGATAAAATTGCATCTATGAAATGGTCAAATGTAAAGCGACACTTCGAGACACGCCATTCTACATTTGCATCGAAATATCTTGCGGGAGACAGCAGGAAGAAAGCATGTCAAGAACTGATATCAAGAGTGCAAGCTAGTTAGCATCAAATCCGTGTTTGGACCCAACAAGGTGACTTGAATTCGGCTAGCTTTGCTGGCGCTTTAGCTATTGTGAGAAACGGAAAGCCATTCACAGATGGGGAGTATGCCAAAGCATTCATGCTTGATGTTGCCAATGAACTTTTTGATGACTTTTCGGATAAGGACAAAATAATTAAACGGATAAAAGACATGCCTCTGTCGGCAAGAACTGTTCACGATCGTAGCATCATGATGTCAAATCAAATTGAGGCAATGCAAGTCAAGGACATAAATGCGGCATCGTTTTTTTCTCTCGCTTTGGATGAGTCAACAGACGTCAGTAATTTATCCCAGTTCAGCGTGGTTGCAAGGTATGTTGTCGGTGATACACTACATGAGGAAAGTCTTGCTGTGTTGTCTATGAAAGGCACAACAAGAGGGCAGAATTTATTTGAGTCCTTCACTGAGTTCGCTAAAGAAAAAATCTACCGATGAATAAACTTGTTTCGGTGTGCACTGATGGTGCTCCGTGCATGGTTGGGAAAAGCAGAGGATTTGTCGCTCTTCTTTGTGAGCATGAAAACAGACGCATCATAAGCTTTCATTGCATCCTCCATCAAGAGGCGCTTTGTGCTCAGATGTGTGGCGAACAGCTTGGTGAGGTGATGTCACTGGTGGTTCGGGTAGTCAACTTTATTGTTGCCCGAGCATTAAATGATCGCCAGTTCAAAACACTGCTTGATGAGGTTGGGAATAATTATCCTGGTCTGCTTCTGCACAGCAACGTGCGTTGGTTGTCAAGGGGGAAGATGCTCAGCCGATTTGCGACTTGTCTGAGCGAAATCCGGACTTTTCTTGAAATGAAGAATGTCGAGCATCCCGAGTTATCTGACACTGAGTGGCTCCTGAAGTTCTATTATCTCGTAGACATGACTGAACATCTAAATCAGCTCAATGTGAAAATGCAAGGCGTTGGAAACACAATCTTATCCCTGCAACAAGCAGTGTTTGCATTTGAAAACAAGCTAGAACTCTTCATCGCCGACATTGAAACAGGTCGTTTACTACACTTTGAAAAACTGGGAGAGTTCAAAGATACGTGCACATCAAGTGACCCTGCTCAACATCTTAATCTTCAGCAGCTAGCAGGCTTCACGTCTAATCTCCTGCAGTCATTTAAAGCGCTTTTTAAGTTCATCATCCATCCACACGAGTGTGCAGTGGACAGCACTGACCTGAGTTGCATCCCCGGTGTCTCCGTCAGAGATTTTGAGCTCCAAGCTGCTGACCTGAAGGCCTCAGACATGTGGGTGAATAAGTTCAAGTCACTGAATGAAGATTTGGAAAGACTTGCACGACAGCAAGCAGAGTTGGCGAGCCAACACAAGTGGGCAGAAATTAAAAAACTTCAACACGCAGACCAGCTGATTGTCAAAACTTGGAACGCGCTTCCCGTCACATACTATACACTGCAGCGTGTGAGTATTGCTGTACTGACAATGTTTGGCTCTACGTATGCATGCGAGCAGTCTTTCTCACATCTAAAGAACATTAAGACCAACCTGCGATCACGTTTAACGGATGGAAGTCTCAACGCCTGCATGAAGCTTAACCTCACCACGTATCAACCAGACTACAAAGCCATCAGCAAAGCCATGCAGCACCAGAAGTCGCATTAATGGGAAGAAATTCTCATTATTGATTAGCAACAGCATAATAATGTTATTAAAAAGACATAATTATTGTACTTTTAGTGTTGAAATTACACAAAATTACGCATTTACTTTAATTTTTAGTTTTAAACATAATGTATGGCTCTCACAGAATTACTTTTCAAAATAGGTTGTGTCCATGGCTCTCTCAGACAAAAAGGTTCCCGACCCCTGCTCTAGGCGGTCCCGCAAGCGGGTCTAGGCCAATATCGAATATCAAACGATGGACTTTTACGCTAAGACCACAGATCAACAGAGACGCTAACTCGGCCTTTAATGAGCGTCGGGTCGCTAGGTTACTAATGCTACACATCACGAGTGGATTTAAGAAATTTTGATTACGGCCGAAGCTTCAGATGTAAAGTCAGACGTATCAAGCTATCGAAGGGTGGATTTTGCAACTCCGCGCGAGGAGTAAACGAAGGACGAACTGAATCCAACACTTTTCTCCGTATCTCTTCTTCATTCTCCCTTTTCGCTGATTGAATGCTTTGTAGAAAATTAATTTTGAACTCCCAAAGCTGGGTTTGGGTAGATGGAAGAGGTACATGGTGGTAGTTGAGAGGGATGTGGTGGGCAACATGCTTTCATCCTTTAAGTTTATTGGGTTAACTGTGCAATAAATGTATAGTTTTTGTCTGGCTTTAAAAAGAAAATTGTTCTGGGATGATGAATTTCTGGAAAAGGAGGGTAATGAAAATATACTGAGGAGGTGAAAAGACAAACCAGTGTATACTGAAGTATATATTGGAAAATATCTTTAGAATGCATTCTAAATTGCAAAATCATAAATGATACGGAGCTGTGATCACACCACACACACACACGCACGCACGCACGCGCACGCAGCTTCCTATAAGGTCCGCAAAACTGTCAAATAAACTCTCCTCAAGACAAGAACTAACGCTGCAATGAGAGCAGAGTAAACTCTACGTTCTTAAAGGCTAAACTTTAAAATATTACCAATCAAACGATGCATTTAACTGAACAAAAAATGTGTACGTGCTAACGTTCACAGTCATCTCAGTTTTGACAATTTCATTCACTATACAACAAGTTAGAACGGAGACAAGTGTTCTGGCTATCATAGTGTGACTTTGATCTTGTCTAAAGTGGTTTCGTGTTGAAAATATTTAAATTTCAAATCTTATCAACCAATCATTCACACTTGCAGAGTTCGCCAAGTGTGAGCGGATCGGATGGGAAAGAAACATTTCTGTAAAACATCAATTCTCATAAATACAGAAACTTTTACATCTTCTGGTTCTCGAAACTAAGAAAGCTTTATTATAGCAGCTGAATCTTAAAATATTACACGAGTAGGCGAAATAAAGGTGACAAAAAGTCCGAGAGCTTGTTCTAAAACAAAACCCTCTTACCTGTTATATTTGTTTCGTAATCAACACTGAATTGTCGTCATGGCACGCTGGAAGCAAAGCCAATATAGAGTAATCTAGGGTCCCAAATTTAGGTTATCTTTACCGATCTATACATACTATTGAAATATGTTCAATGAATTCAGAGGCTGTCAAACATGCTTCTGAGCCAAAATATATGTTGAAGGTAACGGTTAAATGGCAAGAGAAAGCAAAGCAAACAATATGTTTATTCATCACGGACTTATATATTGCTACACTTCCGACCAGAATCAGTCTGTTGAAAGGAGAAAGACAAATAGAAGGAGGGGGTGGGTAAGTCTAGTAGATAAACAAACGGATGCACGTACATGTTGCGAGCGAATAGTTTGAGTGATTGAGAGAAAATGGACTTCGAGATATATCTTGCATTTTTGCTATTGATGTGTTATACCTGTATTTTACATAGAGACTAAACACTTGACATTTTTGCTATTGATGTGTTATACCTGTATTTTACATAGAGACTAAACACTTGACATTTTTGCTATTGATGTGTTATATCTGTGTTTTACATAGAGACTAAACACTAGACATTTTTGCTATTGATGTGTTATATCTGTGTTTTACATAGAGACTAAACACTTGACATTTTTGCTATTGATGTGTTATATCTGTTTTACATAGAGACTAAACACTTGACATTTTTGCTATTGATGTGTTATACCTGTGTTTTACAGAGAGACTAAACACTTGACATTGTTCTAGTGAACCTGTTCATAAATTGATATGCTGTATTTATTATACCGTGTGCAAGTATCAGGCTAGTAAATACTGTTGCAGGAAACTATAAATTGAGACTTGAATATAAGAGAGAATGGAGTTAAAGATAAATAAACTGGAAATTTAGCATTTGTCTATGATTATATTTTACAGGAAAAAGCAGCCTTTCCTTGTTTTATCTGAATCTCTTGGTTTAACTGATTATAAACGGCTATGACCATGGTAGACGTGAGAAGTATCTACTGCAGTGTGTAAGTGTAAGGAATACACTGCACTCCATTGATTTATGATGGCAATGTATTCTGACTACATTGAGCATTTTCTGGTACAATGAAATTAATTAAAATCACTACAATTGATGTTCTGCTTGAGAAAGCTAATACAGTGAAGGAGCACCCAGGTTAGCCTCAAAATAGCAGCTAATCAGTGTTCTACACTGTGAGAAGAAATTGACAGTAATAATATGAATAAACTTCTGACTTTGTTATGAAAAGCATGTGAAAAGACTATTACAACTTTGCCAAACAAGGTTACATAGAAACTATTATCGCTTATATGTAATAACTCCATTTCTGTTCTCTGAAAGAACTAACCTGTGATTTGTATTTACAATAATCTATTGAGTTGTGTGTTAGGATATAAGATTGTAAAGATATTAAAATTATTTTAATGTGATTTCATGGAAATATTGATGTGAAGTAATCTTATTCTTTGTATTTGCTATATGTATATTTGATTGTTGATTTAATAAATGTATTGACCTTCTTACACATATTGATAATCTTATGTTGGAGAAGAAAGTGGGTAGGTGGGGGCTTGCTAAATATAGATTAAAAGATGGATTTATCTTCTTCTTTAGAAAAAAGTTTTTCACCTATGGAAATATAGTGTGATGATAAATGTTTGTCTTTAATGTTGTGGAAGAAAGAAAACGTTTACAGTGCCAGATTATCTGCCAAGTGAGAGAGACAAGTGGTGTCTTCTGGAGAATTAGTAATAACATGAATTAAGATTCTCATCACTTGTAATTAGTTATGGATGATTCATTACATAATAATAATCATAACCATTAAATAGTTGGTGTTGGCATCACCCATGGATCTTTTGTGTGACATTTTTGGCATGGCAAACATGGCTCACATCTTTCAAGATGCTTTTCTAGGTCTTTTGCTAACCCTGGCCAGTAAATTGTCTCTCTTGCCCTTCTACAGCACTCTTGTAAGTTAGTGTGGCTTTTATGAAGCAGTTCCACTATTCTCTATCTCAAGCATTTTGGAAAGGCAATCCTTTCTCCTTTGAAAACTAACCCATTCTGTACGGACAGCTCTTCTCTAAACAGGAAATATAACTGCAAACTGTCTACAACTCCATTTTTCTCTTCTGACCATCCTGACAGAATAATTTTGTTAACTGCCGCAATTCAGAATCTTGTTGTGTCACAACTTGTAATTCCTGCAACGTTGCCTCAGAAAATGTTATTTATGAAGACGTGAATATCCTCAGCTTCTTTTTCCACCTGTGTCAGGAAAATTTCCTCCCTTTCAGTGCTACCTGGACTGGCACTGTGCTTTACAACTGATCTGCTCAATGGATCTGCCAAATATATGTCTGCATCCTTCTTGAATACAACTGTGCAGTCAAATTTCTGTGTACACAAAAGCATTCTCTGTAGCTACTTCTATCTATCTATCCTTTAGTCTTGCTGACTGTTTTGGAGCACCACTGATGAACTGACAACCAGTTTCCTCCATTCCACTGAGATACATATTAAATAATTATACTGTCTCATTTTTCTAAACCAAATTATTAAAAAGTAATAATCACACACACACACACACACACACACACACACATACATATACACACAAACTTTCAAAAGTAAAAACAAAATGTTTCAATAATCTATGCATTTCCTATGTATAAATTTCAATGTCTTGATTGTAATCCTTATATTAAAATCAATTAGATCACTATGTGTATGGGTAACCCTGGGTAAATTCCAATGCATTGCTAAAGTATAATAATAATGCATTTTTTAAAATGTTAAATTTGAACTGTGAATTCGATATGTTTGGATAAAAATCTCCAAATTTCAAAAGCATACAAAATGTTGTCTGGGTTCAAAATAATGACTAAAGATTATACTGTTATTCCTATTACAACTAACACCACCACTATCACTACTAAACTAACAGGAGTAATAATTTTAAAATACATGTATATGGAAATAATGACAATCAGGACTGTTTTCCTAATATAATTTTGGTTGTTTAATTTTTTTAAAATAGTAATGAATGTATTTGATGTACTGTCACAATGAAATCCAGATAAAAAGCATGGCGTGTGGTATGAAAGGGTTGTAAAGTCAACTTGTTTGAAGGAGAGTTGCTGTTCAATTTATACCGGTCATTGACAGTAGTTGGTGAATACAGAATTTTGTGCCCAACTTAATGAGACGAAGCATAAATGATGGTCTAGATTTTATTAAACCAGACATTCACTTTCAAAAGCATCCAGCATGCATTTTCTCATGAAACGAAGTGCAAGGGATTTCTTGTAAAATACTGCTTTATAAAATTCAGCCTACTTATCCCATTAGGCAAAGATCATATACTGATACTTCTATAGAATACACTGTATTAAATAATAAGCAGCTCATACACAGATAATACAATTAAGATAATTACTGCTGCACATGGAAAAAAGATGACAGTTTTTCATTACACATACAATTAAAAACTCCTTGCCAATAACAGAAACTACAACCAAAAAATACATAAAATAAACTTCACAAAACATATATGTTAACAGACTGTACTAAACATATGTCAACAGAATGTACAAAACATGTAACTTAGTTCTCAATATAAGCTACCACATTTTTGAAAACCTGACAAATATCAACTGTATTTTGTAATAATATGAAAGTTAATACAACATCTTAATTTATTTGTATTTTAAAAATGCAAAAGATATATAACAAGACTGAAAGAAAAATTATGAGAAAACATGAATAACCATTCCTTAACCTATCATTTTAAACCACAGAATAAAGTGTGACACCCCAATATACTGTATGATAAATAAATTTGCTGAGGTGGGTGACTATATGCATAGAAAGTAAGAGAGAGAGTACACGCATTTTAAAGTGTTATAGTGGATCGGGATCAATAATAATGAACACTAATTATGGTTACAAGCAGAAAAATATTAAATGAAAATAACTGTATTGAAGAAAATACTCAAGTTTCTTGTTATTCAATGCTCAGAAATCCACTCTAAGCTGAAGATTAATATATATATATATAAGAGCACTTACATCTTTATTTCAACTATTCTCCTTCCCCAGTCTTTCAAAGCTTTTATTATGTTTTAGCTTTGTTTTAAATTTAGACTAAACCTCATGTCTATCTCTGCCAGTTTCTGTATGCTGAACACTTTATAGCAGAATTTTCAGTGCCTATTTCGCTGGACAGGACATCCAGTCATGAGAATCCATTCTCTTAGTTTTAGTTGTGACAGGTCACAATTCTTATTCTTCAATAATTCTTTTCTGTAGTGTTTACACACTATTAATCAGTGCACCCAATAAATCTTATAAATATCTGAAGATCATCATTATCTTTTTTATGTAATAATAATGTACTGAGATCTTAAAATGTGCTTGCTTAGAACATAGATTTCAAAATGAATTGCTGTGTACTTTCTTTACACTGAGTTAAAATCACAGCAACTAACATTATCACAGCTTTAAAGTGCATAGCACAGTCGATAAAGTTACTTATTCAGGCAAACAAGCTGTTGGCTTTGGTGTTAAAACTTATGAATAACTCCAATGACTTGTTACAAACATTGTTGTAACTCTCGGATTTTCAACTACTTTCATTATGGGATGCTTCATTGTAAAATATGAAATACTTTCTAAAAAGACCACAGTATATTAAATGAATCTTAAAATACAAGCTTAACCAGTTTTATAGCTTTTAGGCAGTAAGGTATCTAAACAAGAAAATATTCCATCATTAAAAGAAAACCAAAGTATGATTAATTGGTAATTTGTGGAATTTAAAAGAAAAATGTTCTACATATATCAAATAAATGTTAGCTTACATACTCTTCAGTATTGTGTATCTTAGTAATGGGGCAAATCTTATTTGCCATTATGCTTGACCTAGATTCCATTTCACTTGGTCTTCAACTTACAATAAATATGCATATAACAAAACAAAATATCCCTTATTGTCTTATGCTAACTTAAGATATGCAAATTAGTCAAATGCACCAATTAAAAGAACTTGTGAACACAATCAAGGACATTGCTTACTACTTTCTAAAAGAGGGGAGAAAGTATCATGAGGGGAACAAATTTGTGAAACTGAAAGTGTACTGCGTCAGTGAACTTTGTGTGAAAGTTTTCTCTGCAAACTGTTCTACCTTACTAGTCATTGAACCTACCTTTAAGGATTAATAGTTTTTTCATACCTACTGGACCCTAACCTCAGATCTTTTAGGCAAGAAGCTAGTAGCCTAAAAGAGAGAAAAGAAACTATAAAAAGAAACATTATGGCAGGAACTATTTGCATGCATAAAATATAAAAATATTCAAGCAAGTATACATTGTGTACTACACATAACAATATGCAGAAATACAAAATCATAAATACATAAATAGCACCATTTGAATATAAATGCTTTAAATGTTTGTACAATACGACTGACAAGCTCTCCAAACCAGCAAGTTAATACAACAACAGTAGGTGAGAAATGTGCATTTACCTCCTTACAATTAATGCACATTCAATATACATTAGTTTTCAGTGCATAACAATTCAATATTACATTACTGAAAAGCATGATTTAAATACATTTGTTTCCATTCCAATAACAGTAATGTGAACATTATAACTTTGCTATTCTTATATCCTTGAGCAGATCTATGCAATTTTAAAATACAGATCAGCAATTTACTACATAAGATTTATCCTACTCATACACATGTATCCAAATAGGTCAAATGCTTTCTTCTAATAAAGCTAAAGATATCTGCTTTATATAAAAGAAAACAAGCAAATCTCCTTTTTATGCAAGCAACAAAAAATCTTCCTGTTGCTTTACTAACAATAAAGTTAAATTGCATTTGTAATTTTTGTTTGGAAACAAAATATCTCACTCACATAAACAGACCAGAAAAATGTGAGAGAGTATAAACATTCATATTAAATTTCCACATTGCAAAATGCTCAGATTCTTCTCCCTCCCCAACAAAAAAGAAAATGCATAAAACATGCCGGTGATAAAAGTCACTTTTTATTTGCGTTGGCGACTTATTTTCTTAGTCTTGTCAATGGTTTTTGGTGGTGGAGGAGCATTTGCAGTAATGTGTCGGCCATACAAACTGCAAAAGAAAGATTATATTTGCACTAGTAAATAGTCAGTTAACTCTATGCTTACTAAAATTCACTAAACTATCAACAATTCCTCCATCCCCACATATGTAAATAAATACTATTTTTATACAGTTCAAATAAAAACATTTTTTTTCTTCTCTTCACTGGTATTCAGGAAAAAGTTATTCATTTTAAATAAAATTTACATCCATATTACACAAGAATGCATTAACTGAGTATCTTCCCTTTAATGTTCCTAAAGGAATGGGAGTTTGAAATTTAAACTCATCTTTCATTTAGTTCATCTGATAACATCTTTGAGATCTAATGTGCAGTAGCTTTAGTAATGCTGATTAAATTATGATTTCCAAATACAAACAGTTATTCCCCAAATTATAATCAATTCACAATGGATAATGTACCAACAGTCCTGAATAAGACAGTTATTCATCATTCACGTATTTATTTACCATTCATGATATATTCACCATTCACTTAATGTATTTACAATTCACCTGTTTTATTCAACAGTCACTCAATTTCTTCACAATTCACTTGTTTTACTCACCAATCAACCTACTTATTCATCGTTCAGTGAGAGATTTACCATAAACTGCATCAAAGTATGATTAACAACCAGGCCATACTTCAAGGACATATACAACTCATTCAGTTGACTAAAGGTTGGTGTCCCATACTTTCCACTCTCAGGGGGAGATGGAAGAAGAGATTGAATAGGTATTACAACTACTGTGAGTGGCTTAAAAAAAATTGCACCGTCTCTTCAACACCCATGCTTTTTAACTCCCATCCCACCCCCACCCCCAGTGCAGTTGTGTGATAGACTGCTGAAAGATATATAAGGTAAATGGGTAAATGCCACTCTCTAATACTCACAACTTGTAGGTATCTGATCGGATGTAGTCAAAGACATGAGAAATGCCAACTTGGAACTGATCTGCTATTGGTGTCACCCAAGGATTATTATCAGCCTTGAATATCTGTTTAGTTCCAATCAGGTCAAGGTTACCTGTAGGTCAGATATAAATTTATTTTGAAAACCAAAGGTTTCTTGAGAAACATACCAATTTGTATATATAACATCTATAACAGTGACAAGTAATTATAGTTATACATAATAAAACACCAAGAAATGTGATGATTAATCACAGTCACGTATGGAAAGAAACATACTGACACCAAAACATTAAAGATGTGTAACAATAAAAAGCTAATTTAAAAGACTAATATGTAAATGAAGTGGCAGAATAAAATTAAAAAACTAAATTTAAACAAGAAAAATAATGTAATCATCTATATACTTTTCACTCTCAAATATGTAATTTGACACATAAGAATGGTTTGCAAAAGCACTAACGATAATTAATATTTAATATACAAAATAAGTTCAAATTAGTACCAATCAAAAAGAAACCCCTAAATTATAAGCAAGACCATAAACATTTCTCAAGTGACTACATCGCACATTTACTATCAATCAACCAACTTGTCTAAGAAATCTCTTTCTAAAACTACAGGTCAAATACTAAAACTATCCATGTTCCACATTTTTCAAAGTGCTTACCCATTTCTGGTGGCAATACAGTAAGACGGTTGCCTTGAATGTGGAGCTCCCTCAAACGGACTAGTTCTCCAATCTCTTTAGGCAGAGCCACAAGATCATTCTCCCGAAAACTAAGCTACATACAGATATTCAATATTTCTTTAAGTCTGTGAGCCACAAGATCATTCTCCCGAAAACTAAGCTACATACAGATATTCAATATTTCTTTAAGTCTGTGAGCCACAAGATCATTCTCCCAAAAACTAAGCTACATACAGATATTCAATATTTCTTTAAGTCTGTGAGCCACAAGATCATTCTCCCAAAAACTAAGCTACAAACAGATATTCAATATTTCTTTAAGTCTGTGAGCCACAAGATCATTCTCCCCAAAACTAAGCTACATACAGATATTCAATATTTCTTTAAGTCTGTGAGCCACAAGATCATTCTCCCAAAAACTAAGCTACAAACAGATATTCAATTTTTCTTTAAGTTCTGTGAGCCACAACTATTCAACAGCAAACAAATAATAATTCAAGATGCACATGATAAAAAAATTTGAAATGAACATTCTCAAAATATTCCATTAAAAAGAAGGGAGGAGAACAGAAATGTTTTGAGTTAAATTTTTATCTTAAACTAGAGAATTTATTTTTCTAAAACTATTGAATTTTGAACACTGAAGGAAAACTACTCAGAAATTAAAAGAAACAAATGGCAAAATATGAACAAAAACTTACAATTTGCAAATTTTTCAAGCGCCCAATTTCTGGTGGAATATATTCAAAATCATTATCTCCCATATACATGGCACGCAGAGTGTCTGAAAAGTAAACAAAATATGCAGATATTCAATATTTCAAAATATTTTTATGAAAATTTTTTTTTTAATTTCTTTCATTTTAAACTACAGATAGATGGAAATGGTAGTTCAATTCCAACAATTTACATTATCAGTAGGATCATAAAAGTTTTCTTTTTCTAGAAAGTAATGTTTAAAAAATTAAGTTTCTATCAAATTAATTGACCAAACTAAATAAAACATGAAACAATCGAAACTTTCTAGCTGAATCATGCCATTCTCTGCTTTCCTTATGTATAAGTATTTAGCTGCACATTTTGGTGCAAGTTGGTATGTATGAACATATAAATCTCACTATTTATTTATCAGCTTTCAATTTTGTTTTTGCGTGTGAGTGTTGTTGTATGGTGAATCACATCTGCAAGTGCACCATATTTCATGCACTTAAACATAAAAAAGTAATAGGTACCCAGACAAAAGAAGTTAGCAGGCAGACTTTGCTCACTGAGGTTGTTATATGTACAATCAAGCACCTCTAGTTGTGGGCATGCCCCAAATCCTCTCGGCAAACTGTTCAGCCTGTTCATGCTGTTATTGAGACAGAAAATTTAATCTGATTCACTGATTCACAGTCCAGGCACAAGGAACAAAAGTATTTAGCAGTGATCTCTTTATATTATATGATTATATAAGTATATCCATTTCCACTCTAATTTCTTTCTGCTCAGTCATACAAAAGGAGGCTCAAAGAAATTCATTCTGTTTTCTGACTCTCTAACTCCTAGCTCTAGTAAATCTGCCCTAATTCTACTAAATTTATCAAGATAACCAACTGAAACAAGGCAAATTTAGCTGTGTTTTAATAAGTGTCACCTTAGACAAGTGTCTCGCATTGTGAGGTTCATTTAAAACTAGATACCATGATATATTAATATGCAATATATTTTTTCTTATTTATTTAATTTTACAGACATTATAATATATCAACATAAGCAAGTTTCCTTGTTATAATTCAGAAACAAAATTACTTATGTACATTTAACATATGAATACCTCAAAAGAAAAGAAAAAGACATTTAATTTGGTTCTTGGTTCAGTCTCTGAATAGTCACTGCTAAGTTTTATATTTTAGTTTTTTATCAAAGAAAAATACTTTTGCATGACATTCCAATTAAGACTAGACTGGTTCAAAACTGAATTGGAAATTTGCTACACTAAAGTAGGGCATGCAACTCTTTTAGGCCAGGAGCCAAAACACTAAGGCTACAAACTACATAAGCCCCAGTTTAATCTCCATAAACATTAAATAAATAACAAAAGTAAAATGCAACATAAAATGATGGTGGGGAGCAAAACTGTTGATTTCTGTTGTGACTGTTGTAACTGTTGATTTCTTTTAGGTAATTTACACTTGAAAAGGCTGAAATACTCATCTCTAAAGTCTTCAAGGTAAACTAAAAACTTGTTCATAATTATAATTTGCTGCCAGCTCTAAGCCAAAGGCCATGTGATGTGTAGGATACAAATTAAAAATGACTGAATGGAGCTCAAATTTGTTGGACAGCCATACAATGTTTGGTATCTTACACTAGGACATTATGCCAAAGGAATTAATTTTGCTGTAGTATAACATGGAAATGGAAAATTATAATTTAATAAAATAAAATATTTAATTGCATGCTTCCATATAGTCCTACTCCTTCTCTATGTCCATCTCACATTAAATTATACAAATGCTTTGTTTTACATTATATCCTTAATCGTTCTTGCTTTTAAAAAGAAAAGAATTTATTCATTTTCTTTTTTAAATAATACAAGAATTAATCTAAGAGAAGTAACCACTCCAGTTGTATTTATACCATCCTTCACAAGAGTTAATTCCCATATTTTTTTTAAACTACGGTTATTCTGGGTACAGTAATACCCACAGCAAGAAGACGTACAGTCCATTAAATATATTAAAAATTAAGTTGTCTTGTAAAAATTCTTATAAATATGGGATATATTCCTTAGGAACAAAAACATATGTTCATACAAAAGGTTCTTTTGTTTTTACTATTAGAGTTTGAAAGCGCACGCATGTTTGGTAAACATCCAAACAGCATCAAGTGTTCATAATGAAATAAATATAAAACAAGTACATGTACATTAAGATTAATTTTAAGTCAAGAATTTTTCATTTTTATTGGGAAAACCAAGTTCTATCCAATTACCAATGGAAGAAATGAAGTGACAGCAAGAACTAGTCAGAACATTTAATTTAATCTTGTAATTAATGATTTAAATGATTTTAACTACTGAGATAAGAATATATTCCTTTTCAATCAATGTATTTATTCACATTCCCTCAGAAGTACTCTTGATTATAATGTACTCTGCTTTAATCAATGCCTGTCATTCAGACCCCTCTTTAGGAAAAGTATTCTTGATAAGCAAATGCTGTTTCAACCACTGCCATTTATTATGTTTCCTTAAGAGCAGTGTCACATTTGTCAGCATCTTGGCCCCCATCATTCCACAGTTTAACAAGAGGAAGACCTTTATGGGCTGGCTCATGTACAGATGACCTGTCTCCACTTACATTTTTATTTTTTTTAAGTATGCATCAATAATTTAACTATAAGCAATGTGAGCATACTGAAACATGAATAGTACTGCAATTTCACAGCAAGTGGTACAACATACTAACACTTGATCACCTTGCATTGTGGAAAATGCCATCTAAATCAAGTGAATGTATGGCAAGGCTTAGATGAAGAAAATAAAAGCTTAAATAAAATTGTTACTCCACATATAGCATTCTGCAAATCATTTTCCCTGTGTGAGCTACAACAGTAGAAAAATATACAATTTATTTCCAATCAGTTCTTCTCTAAGTTCAAAAAGAACACAAATTAAATCTAAAAAGAAAAAAATTATCAGCAACAACCAGCCGAAAAGATTAACTTTAAATCACAACAATGTTCAAGATAATCAGCTTGACAATAACACTAACAACTTTATACCAAATTCAAGCTTAATCATCCTGATAATAACATTATTTAATAACTTTACAATATATTCAAACATAGTCATCTTGATAAGGTTATTTGCTAACTTATTTGAAACAACCAAGCCTGACTCATTAAGTGCTATTACACTAAACAATGAAAATGAAAAATAACTAGTCTGATGTGACTGCACCAACTTCACAATAAAACATCTTAAAAACTTCACACAAATCAAATCTTTAACAGTTTATAAATACATATTATTATTATTAACAGTAATATATATACTCACTCTACATTCAAGATTCTCAGATGTGACTGCACCAACTTCATAATAAAACATCTTAAAAACTTCACACAAATCAAATCTTTAACAGTTTACAAATACATATTATTATTATTAACAGTAATATATATACTCACCCAACATTCAAGATTCTCAGATGTGGCATTGAACTGAGGGTTGTTGGTAATTCCTTAAATTACAAAAACTTAAAAATTGAACAACATCCATATCAACAAATTAAATAAACATGGCAATAACAATTATCATGCGATGTGTCAAATGAATTAAATAACAGAGAATGCTGACAAAAGATTAATTCACATGCACATACTTGCGGTTCTTTTATCCTATGCTAATATAATGCTAGAATAATTGAATTCAATAAAAACTGTCAAAAACTACTATTATGCCCTCATTTATCATTCATTAAATTAACATAATAAATAATTTTCATTGATGTAAACTGTAGAAAATAAATACAGTGAAAGAAAAAATATTGTGTTAGAATTTAAAGATTCCACAAATATAAATAAATTTCCCCATATTTTCAAACTTGAGAAATTTTAGTCTTAAGCTTGCATAGTATTAGTAAGAACAATGAAAAATTATATGGAGCTCATTGATTTTATATTTCACTTGGGAAAAAAATATTATCTAGATCATGTGCCTAAAGAATATGATTGAAGTGAGTTTTAATGCAGCAAATGCCTAAATCTAATTATCTCTAACTGGACTAATAACAAAGCTCTTAATGTTTTATAGACCAAACACATACAAATATTAATCTCTCTCTCTATATATATATAAAATTATGTAATGAGCAGAAGAGAATGATTACAATCGCAGAAATAAAAGTTTTTCTTTCTCCAATATATATCTTTATATCTAAGTTTATGATAGAAGTTTGCTTTTTGCATTATAATGGGAGAAAAGGTTGAAAACATATTGTTCAGATGTATACCAACTGAAAATCAATTATTTCAGATAGCACTTATAATGTGTTCCAGTTTGAGCTATTACTCTGAATGTGAAATTTCATATTATTAATTATTGTAACAATCATGACAGGTTTAATCCCTAATATTATTACTATATTAAATATGAAAATATGATTTACCTCAATAGCATTATTGAACAGATTAAGGATTTCCAAGGACAAAATATTTGCAATGTTTGCTGGCAGAGCTAAAATAAACAAAGATAAAAATTCAAATGAACAAATGACACTTTAATAATATACTATAAAATATATATGTAATGTTAGTAATGTAATGTTAGTTAGAATTTTTTTTTTTTAAAAAAGGCATGTCTGGCAACACTCATGAAAAAATTGATTAGAAGTTCTCTATCTTTAATTCATTAAAAATGTATAGTTTAATTCTTAGAATATATAGAATAATCATGGAGTTAAGAATATAGACATATTTCAATTCTGACTTTATCAGTTGGATGCAAATTTCACTTGTTCCCTGGATCTGCCCATACCTAATTGCAATTCTAATGTACCTTCTACCAATGCAATTGCAAAATGCATTTAGCTTTTCTGTTTATTTAAACTAAATTATAAACAAGCCATAACAACATGCACATGTATGTAAACATATTTCTTTTAATGGCTAGCATTTGAATACTGAGATATTTATACACTGTAGTTGCAACTTAATATTGGTCAGAAAACATTTTTGTCTGTAAGATTATTATAAATCTGGTTAGGACAATACTCAAGATGATATATAATTTATAAGCACTTCTTTTTCAGCTTGTTATAATGTTAAGAGAATCAAATTACTACTAATAAAAGAATTTGAAAATAACAAAACATTAAAGTTTCACCCATTCCTTCAAGTTCTATGTGTCTCTGCCAATTAAGCTGCTAATAAAAGAATAGTTTACATTTTAAACGATAATATTAACCTAAAGTTTCATAACTGTCTGATAGTGATGCAATGGCCTACACAGCAGAATACAGGTGAGTGTGGGTAATTAAGCAAATGTTTGCTAAGTAGCCCAAACTATTATGCACATGAAGTAGACTCCCTGAATAATGAACACATTAAAATATGAAATACATTTAATGAAACTTGTAAAAATTTAATTTCTATCAATATTCAAATCATGCATGAAAATTATGAGTAAATATGTCAGTATTTTAATAATAATATATAATTTGTATTCAAATTTCAATCGCTGTTTTGTTTAGTGCTGAACTTAATCGAGCTTTTCGATAAACACCTTACTGTCAAATATTGTCAGATTATAATTATTTATACAATTAGTGTTGTTAATCATGTAGCCTCACAATCATCCACTTGATAATGATATATGTCGATTACTCCATATAAAGTCAGAACACTAAGAAGTTAAGAATATTACTTGCTATCTTGTTGTGGCACAAGGTCAGTCGGGTGAGATGCTTCAAGTCCACTGCAAAGAAAGTGCTTTGTTTAATCTGAAATCTATAAATGTTTCTTATTAATAAAAAGACTACAATAAAAGCAGTGAATGCAGTTTAATTATAAACAAACAAATTAAATCCAAAATGAAGATGACATTGAATAAAATATTTAAAGTTAAACCATGCATGCACAGCTATATGAAATTATTAATTATTAAATAATTGTAAAAAATATTCCTGATTTGTAGTTTCTAGAACATATCTACTGGAATGGCAATGTCTTCTCAAATATCTGGTTTTTAGTACTTTACCTGTTCAGAACATTAATTACTTTTATACTATAGGTAGAGGACTAAACTGTACCATTAACCAACCACTTTCATCTTTGATGACTGCAAAGATTTCTTTAGAAATTTCTTCCATAACAAAATAAGAACTATCAGGAAACAACTTGACAAAGAGACAGCCACCCACACATTTCTGTTAAGACATTAACATCATCTGAACTTGCACTCTCTAAGATCAATTCTCAAGAATTGTGTCCCAATGTCTTGTGCATTAAAAACATGATGATAATAATGATTATTTAATTACTATGCCAGAGGAATTTATTTAACAGCAGCACTATCAGTTATTTCTTCAATCTGTGATTATAACTAGAGGCCTAACACTAATATTTAATAAGTAATAATAATGAATTTGAAAGAAAATGCGCACTGAGGTCAAAAGCACCCCCTAATGACTAAATATACTGAAGAATTATTATTATAACCATTAGAACAACTGTGCACTTTGCAGAAAATGAGAAATATTTATGATTCAACCTAAGTACAAAATTAAGTCTCAAGCGTGTACGGTATAGTAATACATGTAGTGATAAATAATAATAATAAAGGATATTAAGCACCGCAATTAACACAAGAGAACAACAATACAAAACTAACAGTCATGAAAAAAGTAAAATAATCATTAAATGAAATGTACATGTTTAAGATCATAAGCTTATCATAATATCCATTAAGTTATTAAGAGTACGATTATTTTTAGATCGGTGTTTCCTCCAACTCAGTACGTTGTTAGGATTACAAAATACAGTCAAACTCACTTAAACCAGGGACTTCTTGAATATTTATGATTCCACGGTCACCAAGATCAATTTCAGGATTATTTGTATCTCGACTCTCGTCAACTACTTTTTTCAGTTTACTTGCCATCTTTGATTTTATATTCAAAAGTAACAATCATCAAACAAAAATGCAATTTAGGCAGACGATTTTATCCATCTATGGGGTAAAACTTTTCCGGAAGTGTAAGGAGGTAGTTCAATTATATACATTCGCAAGTAATAAGTAAAAACTAAGTTTGTTTGATTATTGTTTAATAGAATTTATTTGCATGTAAAATGCGATTTAAGTATGTTGATATTATTTTGTTCTTTGCTCCTGCATATTATGCAAAAGCAAAACGATTATGTATCCTTACACGAGAACTATTTGCATTGCAGAAGACCATTTCCGGTATCACTCGTGGTTTTAGAATTGGCCTAAATATTGAAAAATGTAAGTAGGTTTGTTGTCTATGCAGCAATTTACTGTTTCAATATCAGAGAAATTATTCTTATTCTGTTGATAAGTTTGCACATCGTGTTCTATTTGCTGTGCACTGTCCATGATCTGTCTTTATTGATAGAACTGGACTCAGTCACTGTTTTGTTTAATGCTGAACTCAATCGAGCTTTTCGATAATTTAATATTTGAAAACTTGCATTTTATTTGTCTGTCTACTATTATTTAGTAATTTTTGTGGTAATAAAGATTATATTAATTAAGACTCACAAAGAGTAATCTGTGGAGTGTTTGTAAAGATTTAACATACTATTACATCAGAATGTGTACACTATTCAAAGTCCTAGTCATGGTCTCGTCCCCCTTTCTTTATCAAATATAGTTGATTTTTAATACTATTACTATTGCAATGTTAGTATTATATAATACATAGTCATTAATTTTATGATTTGAGATATGTGTGGGCTTACTCTTGGATTGTGTATTTATTGCTTTAACAAAATAAAAATAAAATGTTTCATTGCCAGAATGTATTTGGAACAAGATATAAAATAAACTTGATATACCGTTAAAATATAAAATTACAATAAATATGTTTAAATTGAAGTAAGGTGAGCCTTAATCATAAATGCATAAAAAAGTGATAACAGCAGAATCCAGTTAATTGGATCACAGCTAATTGGGCAGAGCTCTGCTTATTTGGGACAAAGTTAAAGAACACAAATCGAAAAAATAAACACAATTTGCTTTGTTTATTTAGGATACCACATCATTTAATTGGGACAGAACTGCTAGAATAACCGCTTGAGTTGCATGATGATGATGGCCATTACTCTTTGTTGCTGAATCATTGTTTCAATCAGTAATATACTCTTAGTCTTACATGTTTAAATATCAGACCTTTCCAAGATGCTATTGAAAAATTTGACATTAGTTAACTGAATTTCCTTACTTAACCAAATCTAAAGCCAACTACCTGACAGAAGTCATTGCCCACTGGCAGAAGTAATTGAAGTGCCAAAATCTACAATTACATGTTTGACATCATATTCGATATTGGGAATGCAACACACCGCAAAACGATGAAGAGTTTGCACAATAAACTTTACTACAACAATGAAAATGAAGATTGAGTGGACAAAATTGTTGAACAAAATTGAGCAAATCACCCAAAGATATAAGAAGACCAGGAAAGATAATGATGATGATGATGACATGCCAGAGCCTTGGTGAGTGACTAACCATGGTGCAAGAAAAAATATTGATGAATTAAAACACTATTTTATGCAGGAAGGCAACTGAGGCAGCCCAATATCAGCACTAGATACAATTGCTGATTTCATTTAGTTACACTTACAGTCCATTAAGGGAACAATAAATTCCTCCAACATCATTCCCTGTTAAGCACTTGATGCATAATTGAAATTGTTTTGGCCTAAATGTTTTGCTCTCATTTGTTTCCAGAATTAATTTACAGTATTTTTATTCAATAAATGATAGTTTATTTTTTTTGTTTTATACATTTTTATACCATTTACTTACTAAGTTACTTCACATAATTTTGGGCAAAATTGTTTTGGTCCAAATGCTTCCCAATTAATTGGAATCTGCTCAATAATTTAAATTATTCTGTTTTTTTCTTTTGAATCTGAAACCTCTCTGATTCTAGAAAAATATAATTTGTTCTCTTGCAAACTGGATTTTTTTTTTTTTTTTTTTTTTTTTTATAATTAACCTAACACATATCTCTTATACAAGGCTCTCAAGTCTTCAAGAAGTCTGCTCCTTGACTGGCCATGAAGACAGAGTGTGGTGTGTTGCTTGGAATCCTTCTGGTACTCTTTTGGCTTCTTCTGGAAGTGACAAAACCATTCGCATTTGGGCACAAGAAGGAGAAAGCTGGGTGTGTAAGTCTCTACTTACTGATTCCCATACAAGAACAGTTCGCTCCCTTGGATGGTCACCATGTGGGAATTATCTAGCCAGTGCTAGCTTTGATGCCACAACATCCATTTGGAGCCGAAAGGGTGGGGAGTTTGAGTGCATTGCTACTTTGGAAGGTCATGAAAATGAAGTCAAGGCTGTCTCATGGGCCTGTACCGGTGGGCTTCTGGCAACATGCAGTCGTGATAAAAGTGTCTGGATATGGGAAGGTAAATTTGCATTGAAATAAGAACTTAAATTAAATATGAATATTGCTAGAGGTCAATGGTTAAGATTTTAATCAACAATGCTGTCTCTTTAATTAAGAACATTCATTTAATATATATATAATTATTTTGATAACTATTGTGTTAATGTTTGTGTTATATTGAGTCATTTTTAGTTTGTTACTATAGTTCTAATTTATAGTTATAGATATAATTTCTATTTCTCTGTTACTTTCATTCTAACTTCAGTGTCTAATTTTAGATGTAATTTATTTTCTGTCTGTTTCAGTCACAGATACAGAAGAATATGAATGTGCCAGTGTTCTTTCTGCCCACACACAGGATGTAAAATGTGTACGCTGGCATCCACACAAGGAAATACTAGCTTCATGCAGTTACGATGATACAATTAAGGTATGGTATAAGCAGCAAAGTCATTTCTTTTAATTCTCTTGAATATTTTAATACCTTCAAATCATTTTCAATTAGCAGGCATAGTGATCAATCCTTTTTAGTTTAAGCAGACTATGGTCTGTTATTTTCCATAGTAAAGGTACATGCTCAAGTTCTGTGCCCATTGTATAACAAAACAGCAGTTGATAAAAGGCAGGGGATTCACTTTATTTGACTCCCTGCTTTTTGACATTTCACTTTATCATTGATGCACCACCCTTTTTTTTTTTTTACCAGTTTCATTTATTCATTATTTTTAGTAAAATGTTCTCATTTCGAAATTTTATCTGGCTTGTTCAGTATAATAAGACTGCTTCAGTGCTTGCTCATAAAGTGGTCTCTAAGTTTAAAGTGTCTTTCTGTCCTTGTTTTGATCAGTCAGATGTAATCTATTTCCATAGTTGATGTACATAAATATATGTAAGATTTTGCAACATTTCACTCATTAAAATCATCCCTCGTTGCCCCCTTTTTATGTCAGAGAGTACAATAGCTAAAAATGTAAATCAACAGTGACATACTGACACAGGTCCTTCAGATTATGCTTGATGTTGATTAATTCCCAGTAAACACTGCAGAGTTAAAAATGTATGATATTTTTCTATTTTTTCTTATTGACACTTTTCCCCTATTGTTTTCTTTTTTCCTGTTCTATGGCAAGTTTGACAAAATTTTATATGGACTCCTTACGTTTATATGCTATCTTGAAACAAACCTTTAGAGAAACCTTCACCACAAAGAAATTTTTTTATTTGTGTTTATGATTTGGTGCTTGTGAGTCCTGACATTCCTCAAAACTTTTAATTGAGTGTAAATGTATTTTATCTCTTCCTGTTAGTTTTGTTGCCTGACTTAATTTCTTTTCTCTTTAATAACCATTAAAATTTTTAGTTTATTTTCTTTTAATAACTTTTAAAACATCAAAAGAGAGAATTGTATACTGAAAGAGAGAGTTAGAATGCTATGAATGGGGAGATTGAATGGCTGTTTGGTGGATTTTCTAGTTTGTTTATGAATTGTAGCCAAGGGAACACTCTGTCTTATTTTTAACTGTCAAAGTATACAGGATTGTTAAAACACACATGCCCCAGTTCATCATTCCTTCCTATGAATTAAGCAGTAAGTCAACCTTGATCTCAGGAATGGTCTAGGATCACATGTAAATTTATCTCCTGAGTAGGAATCAAACCCCAGTCACTTACATGAGCGGCACTTCTGCTTGTCTCCTTGTAATATGGCTGAGCTTAACAAACACAGTTTTGTCTTAACCAGAAATACGTTATGTTATACATCTTTTACTTCTATCTCAATATATTGCCCATTAGCATTTCATATGATATTATAATTAAACAATAAACTGGCTTATTGCTTTATTAGATGCAGCTAAAAGATAAAGCAATTATAATATGGGTTCCCTTGCTTACTTAGTATGTGAATAGTTGAACTAATAATTGTCAGTATTGAATAGTTCAAATAATAATTGTCAGTATATGAATTGTTGAAATAATAAAAATGTTTTCCATCTGGATGGAAAAATATCTAAATTGATAAATTGATTTTCTGTTGAAAAGACAGTATTTGATTATCATAATTCAAAATAAAAATATTTTTAAAATTGTTATTTAATATTGCATTTCAAACTGAAATTGTTTACTCTTCTTTCCTTTTTTCTTCCTTATTTTTATTTTGAAGACGACAGTAGTTTGGAGTGCATATGTCAATTCCAAAATGGCTCCCTTTTAAAAACACTTGAATGTATTGAAATATGGGCTGATATATAATAAGGTCCATTATGGCAGTCAGGGAATCTTTACATCACCGCATATTAGAATGTATAAATTCTAATAAAACATTTATTTTATTGTAATGAAGATAATTTTACGGTTGTCTAGCCTTACTTTTGTGTACATTCTCAGCCGCTATCTGTCATGAAGTATCAATACAGTTTGTAAGTTCAGTCACGTATTGATAGGTACTTTTTACAGATTCTGCTAGCCCACTTTCTGTCCAATATTCTTGCAATATAGACATAGGTCCCCTAATGGTTCTACTGTACAAGAGTTTGAAGGGCAAAAAATGGGTCATATCATATGGTACTTTGCATAACGTTAACAAAAGTGGTGGCAATACACGTCCCATTCATGTGGTCTTTTCCTGCAGAGCTTCTTCAATGATTTGGTAAGAGTAGCATTCAGGTTTTCAATTAAACCATTTACACATAGGGTGATAAGGAGTGGTTTTAAACTGCTTTACCCTCAAAAGTTGATTTGATCTTTCATTAACCTGCTTGTAAATTGTGTCCCTCTGTCCAACAAGATTTCTTTTATAGCATATCAATAGCAAAAATGCACAAACTAAGTCCATTCTCTCTCAATCAGTCAGTTAACTCTGATGGTGCTAATGGTGCCTTTCATTACTGGACCATGGCACACCAAATTCAAACTGATTAAAGAATACATTCTCTTTTGAATGGTAAACTTGATTTCAGCCAATTGTCTGGTCTCATTCTTGTAAACATTAACCATTGGATAATAAAAACTACTCAGTTTAGATTACATCATCAAGTCTAGCACATTCCTTACCTGAGTTGTTGTTTACTTCCAACTTTGACACTTAAAAATAGCAGCACAAGCAATGCCCAAGGATGGTTCACTTTGACATTTAACAATATATTTATAACAAATAACATTAGAAATAGGGATAGGCAAATTTACTCTGCCACACACATGTAGTTGGGATAATTTCCATTAATAATAATTACCAGGATTTGATAAATGACAAAATCACAGCCATGCTATTATCTTAAAATGTATATTTACATCTAATTCTAAGGTTGGTTTAAGTTACAAAGGGAAGTAATTTTATATCACTTTTACTTCATTTTGCATGAGTATTCTCCCTTAATTAGAGCACTGTACAAAATGTCATTGTAATTTAATTTTAACATTTGATCCTAGATTGTTTTTTAAAATAATTTATTTGTTTAAAAATAAAATGATTTCAACTGGAAGCAGTTTTTAATAGTTATTTTCTTGGGATTCATTTACAAATTAAATAAATGATTACATTAATTATTTTATTGGTAGACAGCTGATACAAATTGTGGTCCCTGCTAGAATGCATCATAGCTTCTGTGAATGTGTGTGAGAGGGAGAGATTATGGTTTTAAATAAAAGTGATTAAGTAATATAAACACTATTCTGTATCAATAAATTTATAATTAGATTATTAATGTTTCGATTATTTTTTTATTTTATAAGCTTGTATTATTTCTTTTCAGTCAGCCAAACAGTTTTTGCTTTTCCATTTTTAAAAATTACATCTATTTATGAGAACAAGTATTTTAACTGATTATTGTTAAGTATAAATTGCAATATTTTTCAAGTGTCTCTTTTTTAAATCTGCTCCAGCTTTTTAAAGAAGATAATGATGATTGGTGCTGCCTTACAACACTTAAGTCCCACTCATCAACAGTCTGGAGTATAGCTTTTGACGAGACTGGTTCTCGTCTAGCATCCTGTTCTGATGATAAGACAGTTAAAATATGGCAGGAATACCTTCCAGGTAATCCAGAAGGAGTTGCTACTAAAGACAGTGAGTCTGTCTGGAAATGTGTGTGCACCTTGGGTGGCTACCACAACCGCACAATTTATGACATCAACTGGAGTCACCAAACAGGGGACATTGTCACAGCTGCTGGTGATGACGCGATCCGTGTGTTCAGAGAGGATGTTGGCTCTGACAAGAACCAACCCTCTTTCAGCCTTGTGGCATCTGCAAGGAAAGCTCACAGCCAAGATGTGAATTCTGTAATGTGGAACCCCTCTGTCGAAGGTCTTCTTGCCTCATGTAGTGATGATGGCACTATAAAGATTTGGAAACTTATCAATGATTAAATCTGGGAATGACCATATCAGAGTTGTTATGTTTAGAACTTCAGTAAGTTTTGTACATTGATGTTGTAAATTTTGTTACTCATTTAATCAAAGTTTGTATATGCATATAGTAAATGAACTTGGAAAAAAAGGACTTATTTAAAAGAGAATGAATGCATTTCATGTTAGAATATGAATCTTTTTTCTTTAATTTGATTTATAATAGTTAAGTAAATTATGTGAATTGTTTACACTTTTCCCTCAAAAGAAAGATAACACATGCATTGACGGTTGCATTACTCTCTACTGTTTCATTTTGCTATAATTGTTTATGATTTTTAGAAATAAAACCTAGTACCTGTTTAATTTTATTCTAAGTTCAAACTAACAATCTTGCATTTGGAAATAATAATAGGGTGTAAAAAAACAAACAAACCAACAAAAAAATACCCAGAATAAGCCTGTGTAAACACTTGAGATGTACAGATTCGTTAAAATATTTCATTTTTGAATTTACATGCTTTCACCTTGACACTTTTATTTGAAGAATGCTTGCTTGTATCACAGAATGTGAACATCACACAGAGAATGTTTGCACTCACTTAAACAGCACATTTCCTTTTATAATGACAGGAAAACAAACAAGTGTTTATCATGATAGAGAATGCATACAAACATTTGTTATGACAGTAAATGACAACAAACATTGATACTGACACTGAATGCAAGCAAAGATTTATAATGCCTGTGAATGCAAACCAACATTTTTAATGACAGATGTGACAGTGAATGCAAGCCAGCACTTATTATAATGACTGTGAATGCAAACAGATATTTATTATGACAGTCAATCACTGCAGTCATTTTATTGACCTTGAGAGCAAACAGACTTCAAATTAATGGCCATTTAGTCTGTGAGTAAAAAATTGAACAGAACTGGATTCTGATTAGCTAATACAAAAATCCCCTGCCATTTTTTTTCTGAAAAGTCTAAAGGTTTTCTAAGAACACTTGTGCAGTCCATAGCAAACAATTCATTTTTAATATACCCAGGATAAACTGAGTAATTCAATGTGTGATTCATATCAAACAGTTCACTTTTAATATACCCAGGATAAACTGAGTAATTCAATGTGTGATTCATAGCAAACAGTTCACTTTTAATATACCCAGGATAAACTAAGTAATTCAAACTAAACATATTCCAAGACACACAGTCAGAATTAAAAATTTTACTTTGAAACTTTGGCATAGATTAATTCCCATGTATTTAAAAGAATGTAGACCTGGAATGTAATTTGACTATAGTAGATAACACTCCTTGTTAATCAACACTTTGCACTGTCCATCATGAGAATGACTGTATGTTGCTTTGACCAAAGTCCATTAACTCTGAATTGAAATCATGATCTCTATTGAGGAGAAGTTTCCTAGGACAAAATGAGAAGGCTTATCTTTGGCTCTTATTGTAATTTGAACTAAACACTGGAGCTTATTATGAATATAACATTTTCCCTATCATGTTCACATGTTTCAAATATTTACTGCAGATTGTGAATTAATAATATCTTTGGAACATCTAACCAAATCTAGTATTATGTATTTTTTTTTATACTAAACAAAATTTTTTTGTATTGTCTTTGAAATGTTATAGGTCTATAAAGTCAAAACCAGTACAAAGAAATGTGTGTGTCTTGTCTGTTGTTAACCTTGCTTAAACCAGAATAATATCAAAACTTTATAGCAAATGAAGCCATCCACACTTTTAAAGTTTATCTATTAGTGATAAAAGAACTTTGTTAGACTAATGAGACAGGGACAAACAGACACTGTTACAGTTGAATGTGTATTGTCTCATATCCTCTGAATGAGATGAACAATCCTGAGCTTTGGGCAGGGAAAAATCTGTTGGAAGAATCACACTGACCAGGATAGATTTTGAACCCATGATTCTACAAGACATCCGGGGCATAGGCATCGATTATGGTAATCTTGATTAAGATATTGACCAGTATGCTAAGAGGCAGTATTTTTCTAGATTTCTTTAATAAATAAAACTAGTTTATAAAGCTAGCCTTCATTCACTCTCAATCTGCCTTTAAACTAAACCACTACAAGCCACTGACATGACCTAGACTTGTTTCTCAGAAACAGATTAAATAAATTAACAACAGTAAAGCATGCTACTGTTCTCTAACCCAAGCTTAACTTCACCTCGTTATTTATGAATTACAAAAAAAAAAGACTTTGTTTCTTGTCAGACGGTAATTTTTACTTACATTACAATTATTGTTTCCTATTACTTCGAGTCAATCAGGATGTCAAATTATTACATTAGCACTTGGTTGGGTGCTCTAAGGTGATAAATATCTCTTAAGTGTAAGCCTATTTTGTTCGGGAGTTTTATTTATTTATTTTTTTAATTTGAAATACGTTTAAGACAGTCGAGCATGCGGTGTACTCTAGTGTTGTTGTTTAAAGGTAGATTTTTCTTCCTTCTAATGGCTCTGCTAGCAGAAAGAGATGAATAGAGTTATCTGCTATATTATAATTAACTTTAGAAAGGTTTAACCTAGTTCCTAGAGGGTCTTGCATTTAATTTTTATTGATGTCAGGTCATTCATGGCAGTCTGGAAACTGACAGCGATCAAATCAACCTTTTACACTTTAGGGTGAAATCCTTTGAAAGTATGTCACTTAAACATGCACGCTTGGAATTGCGTTATAACACCTATTTCCTCTCAAGGACGCATGTCAGCCATTGAAGGGTCCCCGAATTGTAGTTTTTCATTCGGTCATTTGCATCTATGCCGGGCGAAATCTATTGCAATGGAATTAATAATATATAAATTTAGTTTATAAGAAGTAACTCTTTAACATTTGCCACGGCATTTATTTCACTTCGTGATGTATCTCCATTGTTCTTTAAATTCGTTTTACTCTCATCGACAAGTGTAGACGACATCACTGCATGCTTACTGTTTTCCATAGCCCATGTTCTTACTGCATTTAAATAAAGGCCTACGTACTTTTTCTTTCCCATATCCTCTGATTTTATTGCATTTAAATGTACGTACTTATTCAAATTCACGTTCTTACATACATGTATTTAGTGTTTTTCAAAGCTACGTTTTTATTACTTTTAAATATACGTATCTACTGTTTTCAAATCTTTCTTCTTTTTGCTTTTAAATTAACATACTTATATTATTGTAATGTACGTTTTTATTCCTTTTAAATTTACGTACTATTGTTTTCAAATCTACTTTCTTACTGCTTTTAAATTTACATACTATTGTTTTCAAATCCACTTTCTTACTGCTTTTAAATTTACGTACTATTGTTTTCAAATCCACTTTCTTATTGCTTTTAAATTTACGTACTATTGTTTTCAAATCCACTTTCTTACTGCTTTTAAATTTACGTACTATTGTTTTCAAATCCACTTTCTTACTGCTTTTAAATTTACGTACTGTTTTCAAATCCACTTTCTTACTGCATTTAAATTTACGTACTATTGTTTTCAAATCCACTTTCTTACTGCTTTTAAATTTACGTACTTACTTGTTTTTAAATCCCCGTTCTTATTACGAGTCGAAAAAAGAAAGTGTGTTTGTGTGTGTGTGTGTGTGTGTGTGTGTGTGTGTGTGTGTGTGTGTGTGTGCGTGCATGTGTGTGTTGAAGAGAGACATTTGGGTTCCTGTTGGTTTTAAATGTATGTTCTTATTATTTAAAATTGATGTTCTTATTGCTTTCTCTGTATACATTGTTGTTTTATATTTATATTTTTATTGCTTACAAATGAACAGACTTGTTGTTTTGATACTATAAGTTTAATTTTGAAAAATTTGCTTATTTCTTATTTTCTTATTAATTTTCTTATTGCTTATTTTAGTGTTCTTAATAGTTTCAAGTAAGTATTATTATTGAGTTACATTCTTATTGGTTCCAACTCGAATATATTATTATTTTTTTAGTTTTGAACAACTTTGCGTATATTTATGCTACTATCTTGTTTTCATATTTATGAATATTTCGATATGAGATTACTACTTTTTAAATTTTCATATTTTAAGTGTACTTTTTATATAACAACAACTACTACTACTACTACTTACTCGTGTACAGTAGAGAATGAGTTATCTCTCCATCTAGACATTTTAGCTTGTTTATTAAATTCCCTTAAATTTTTAAATATTAACTGCGTTTCTCATCCCAACACGTTCGTATATGTTCAAGGGACTGTATTCACAAAGGAATTTTGGGGAGCTTGAGTTAGATTGAATATTATATGTTCAAGGGACTGTATTCACAAAGGAATTTTGGGGAGCTAGAGCTAGAGTGATTATATGTTTTTTTTACGTAAGGCCAGACGTTAATGACGCTTCATTTCATTGTGCGGCTCTTGTATTTGTTTACTGAGAATGGGTTCGTGTGACTCGAGGACCGGGTTAAGTTTTCCAGCAGGCAAGGGTGGTGGTGGTGGGTTATTAAAATAACATTTTATTCTTTTTTCATCTTCCTCTCCTTCATTTCACATATACGGTACACGCCACAGTCTCTATCTTTTTTGTCTGTATGTATATATGTCTGATTGTCTTTGTGTCTGTATGCATATATGTCTGTGTTTCTGTCTGTATGCATATATGTCTGATTGTCTTTGTGTCTGTAACTATAGTTGCTCTGTGAGTGATGCTAGATATGCAGAGATACGGCTGTTACAAATCGTACTGTGAACCTCGTTCAAGCGTAAATCTCTGCCGTAGTGATTAAAATTACTCCGCAGTATTTTATTTCATTTTACAAATAATTTTTTTTTAATTCTCTCTCGCTCGCTCACTTAACATTGTAATGCGGACCAGGCAGCGAAATCAGCTCAGGCTGGAAACTGCTATCATTATCATCATCATAGTTTCGTTTTCTAGGTGAATTAAATTCAAGAACATCTTTGATTGTTACCAAATGACACTTTAGCACCATGCCAATAAGAAAGTAAGAACTTGCCATTTAAGCAGTACTCCGCCCCTTCCCCTTGTCCCTTTGTAAGAAAATTGTGCACGTATTACTTCATTGATTATAAGTTCGCAATAGTATTGTAGATGGGAAGGGGAGATCACTCTTGGCCAGTGTGCTTAATTTTTTAACCAAGTTGCTTTACATGCATGCCTTCAATGATAATAATTTCAAAAATACTGGTAAAACCTAACCACGAATATGGATGACATTATGTTCATTTCAAGAAGAAAAATCTTAGTAGACATTCGTGGGATGCATATGAACATTAACAATGGAATGCTCTTTCCTTCAAAAAAAAAAAAAAAAGGAAACAAAAATTGCGCACAAAAGAAACAAGAATAAACTAAAACCTCAAGGGCTGCGCAAAATAAAGTGGTGCATTCCTTTCTGGTTTTCACGTGGACCAGGCACCGTTTCCTGGGAACGGTCGAATGCCTTGACATAAGAGGTGTAGCGTACTGTAAGGGTGGTGCAGGAAAAGCAAGACAAATATATTACCATTTATTTGTTCAGAGAAGATAAGGCATCTGTTTAACCCTTTTTTTTTAAGAGGGAACATAGCGATGGTTGCTGCTAGAATGGGTAGATAATTCGCAAATGCTGGACTAATGTCACCATGTCACATTAGATTAGACTGTTCGTGAATGCTGGAGAAGTGTCACAGAGCCACTTTAGACGATACGGGAATGTTGGAGTGGTAGCCACGTCATTGAAGATTAGACAATTGGCAAATGCTGACGGGGGAGGGGGGGGGACATCACAGAAGATTGGTAAAATGCTGAAGTCGTGTCGTCGCGTCACTCTGGAGTTGATGAATCGCGTTATCTCCAAGCTGTGGAATAAATTGATTTAGTCAAAGGAAAAAGAAATTTATGTTGTGTGTTGGGGAGAATGAGAAGAGAAGCAATGTTTGTTTGTTCGTTTGTTTTTAAATAAACACGAAAAATTGTCCAGCAAAAAGAATGTTGATGATCACTCCAAAATTAGAAATTATTTCACTTAAATCTGTCATTTCCATTCTTTCCTTCTATGTGTCTGTTTGGAGTCTATTTAATTTTAATCTATTTTTCCTGTTGAACACTTAACTGTTCATATTGTACAAGTTTTTGCCCTTCCCTTTCTAAGCAGGATTAAAACTCCCTGACTGTGTATTGTTAAACCTAAACCTAGTAGGGTAGCATAACCCCTCCTCATTCCTCTTTTCAGGTGGAAACAGTAGGAATATTTTTACTGATGCTGACGAAATATACATATGCATAAAGCTGGAAGAATGGAAGAAAGGCTGGGGAGTTTGTTATATTCAAATAAGTACTGATTTACAGACTGTCACGTCACGGAGTTTGAATCAAAGTGAAGTACCGCTTTACACAGACTCACGGCACGGATTAGATTCAAAGTACCGCTTCACAGACTGTCACGTCACGGATTAGATTCAAAGTACCGCTTCACAGACTGTCAGGTCACGGAGTTTGATTCTAAGTGAAGTACTGCTCTACACAGACTGTCATGGCACGGATTAGATTCAAAGTACCGCTTCACACAGACTGTCACGGAGTTAGTCAGCCGTTGGTAGATCTATAAACCAAACGTGATTGCCTGTTTACTTTTAGCTTCGATACAGGGTAAAGACCCAGAGGGTTTTTATTATTGTTATCATTGATTGATACTTTTAAATTGTTTGGACATAACCAAAAGGAGCATTCAACGTTCGTCCCTCCGTGTCCAGAGAGCAGCCTGGAGTCACCTTGGAATTATGCCGATTCTTGAGATCAGAGAATATTTCGTATTATTGGGCATTATCTTAAATCTCTATGTTCAGAGCAGCCTTGGAATCATTTGAATTTAATTTCTGGATTTCATCTATTGGAATTCGTCTACAGTTCTTTGTGAAAGTGCAACAAGAAGTGGAGTCCCTGTCCTTACTGTTATTAGCTGGTGTTTATTGTCCGTGTGCGACAAGAAGTGGATTGCTGTTCGTGACTGTTGTTTATTGTCCGTGTGCGACATAAAGTGGATTACTGCTTGGGGCTGGTGTTTCTTGTCCGTGTGCGACAAGAAGTGGATTGCTGTTCGTGACTGTTGTTTATTGTCCGTGTGCGACATAAAGTGGATTACTGCTTGGGGCTGGTGTTTCTTGTCCGTGTGCGACAAGAAGTGGATTGCTGTTCGTGACTGTTGTTTATTGTCCGTGTGCGACATAAAGTGGATTACTGCTTGGGGCTGGTGTTTCTTGTCCGTGTGCAACAAGAAGTGGATTGCTGTTCGTGACTATTGTTTATTGTCCGTGTGCGACATAAAGTGGATTACTGCTTGGGGCTGGTGTTTCTTGTCCGTGTGCGACAAAAAGTGGAATGCTGTTTGGGGCTGGTGCTTCTTGTCCTTGTGCGACAAGAAGATTTCCCTTTCCTTACTGTTCGTGGCTGGTGTTTCTTGTTGTGACCACTGTAATACATCATTAGAGCTGTTGTGCGTTTATACTTTTCTGGTCGGAATTTCTCCTGGGATTTTCTTGTGAGAAAAGTGCGGCAAGAGGCTGGAATTCAAATCTGTTGTTCGTCCGTGTACCTGTTTGTCCTTGCTTGATACATTTGTGATCACCGAATCATGTTGAATTCAGAGTGTTACTCCTTCAGGTGAAACTTAGAACTTCTGCGTGTGTTTTTCTCACTGAAACCCGAATTTATTCTGTGAACCTGTCTAAAGGACCCGCCACGAAACAGTAATGTGAACGTGTTTCGATCTATTTTTACTTTGTTTTTATTTTGCCCTTCGTCTTGTAATATGTATTGATCTAATTTTCAACCTTATGATGTAACAATTGATTAGCTGTGGGACTCTTTGTCTCGTAATGTGTAATGATCTAATTTTAAACCTTATGATGTAACAATTGATTAGCTGTGAGACTCTTTGTCTCGTAATGTGTATTGATCTAATATTAAACCTTATGATGTAACAATGTAACAATTGATTGACTGTGGGACTCTTCGTTTCGTAAGTTGTTTTATCTAATTCTAAACCGTATGATGTAACAATTGGTTGGCTGTGGGACTTTTCGTCTCTAATATACATTGATCTAATTCTAAACTTTATGATGTAACACTGTAACAATTGATTAGCTGTGGGACTCTTTGTCTCGTAATATGTATTGATCTAATTTTAAACCTTATGATGCAATAATGTAACAGTTGATTATAAGTGGGACTCTGCAGATTGATCCGATCAGTGGGAATCTATTTATCTGATATAATTAGACTTAAACCAAAGAATCATTTTTAGGATTTAGAAGTCTACTTGAAATTGATATATTTTCATTTTATGACATTGTATTTATTGATTGTGTGAGAATTTATTTGATTTTATTGCTCTTTATTTATCGATGATATATGTGATACTAA
This sequence comes from Sinotaia quadrata, assembly GCA_028829895.1. Lineage (NCBI taxonomy): Eukaryota > Metazoa > Mollusca > Gastropoda > Architaenioglossa > Viviparidae > Sinotaia > Sinotaia quadrata. The sequence goes on from CM054179.1 coordinate 45,353,332, forward strand.
GTGAGCAAGACTGGTTATATCAGTGATTCCAATTTTCTTGGTGGCACATAAGGGGTCCAAGGGTGGGGCGGGCATAAATAAATCTGTTTAATCCGGCCTTGACATTTAACGTTCGCCCTTTGGGCCTAGGAAAGAAGTGTAATATGTGATGAAAAGAGTCAATCAGATACTGATCCGGTCATATCATTAATTGTGAGATTTTATGACGGGTTTGCTCGAGAAAAGATTTCTCCACTACTGTTATTATTGCCCTTGAAATTCATTATCCAAATATAGATAAAATTACAATCAATTTTTTTTGGGGGAAGGGGGGGGGGCGCCTCACTAACTACTTATCTATCTCCAATAAGTAATGATAACATTAATGAAATTTTGATTTTGATTGATTTATTGTTAATAATGATCACTGGAATATGTCATGGAAAATTTTCTTTGCAAATACATCATTAGTCTTGAGAATGCTGATAACTCTTGTAGGTTTTAAGAGCAGGGTTTTTTAACCAGGGTTTCCGCGAGAGGTCACTAGGGGTTCCCTGAGACCTGAAAATTATTTGAAGAATTCCTCCCGGGTAAAAAAGGTTGAGAAAGGCTGTTGTATATGGTTTAGAAAATTAATAAATTTATTAAATTAAAATTAAAATTTAATTTATTTTTTCTTTATCGTTTGAAGCTAATTCTTCATCTATTTTAAAGTAGTTTATTTTTTTTAATTCTTTCATTTCATGTAACGTAATTTGATCATTCTTTTTATGTTCCTTTGTATTGTTTCATTTTTTTTTCTTTTCAAGACAACTTTGTGAATCTTAATGTCAATATCATCGGGACGTAATTCTTTCATGCCAGTGTGCGACGAGTTGTCGCACATTATGGTTCCGCGTGCACAAGTACATGTATATTCATTGTTGACAAAAGAGTCTGACGCTGTGGAATGACACTTTTTTCTTATTATTTTCTTTTCCTTTCTATTCCAATGAGGTATGCTGAATAAGATTTATTGATGTTTGCCAGAGCTAAGAGTGCCAGTCCAGATGATTGTTTCCAGTATATGTACAAATTAAGGGATCGCTCTATAATTTGACACCTTGGAACGGCTCAGAGATAAACTCCCTACTACTTTATATTAGTTATAGTCACACACACACACACACACACACACACACACACACACACACACACACACACACACGTGCACCTGTAATGAATCGTGATTTATGTCGATAGCAGTGTAAGCAGCAGGAACTTAATAATGTCGACTGAGAAAGGACAACATTCGACTGACATTTTCTTTTTCCAGCGCCACCTAGGTAGCCTGTTCTCACGGTTCTTTGGCAGAACCAAATGTTTTATGAGAAGATTTAGTCTGTTATTTTGCTGGCAAGTGCATTGCAGTTCATTTTCTCCACAATTTATAATTAACATGTGCAGTAATATATGCATGTGTTTAACGTGATATATATGTGTGCGTATAAAAGTACTTTCAGATATTTGAAATTAATTATACTGCGTCTTAATTTATTTTTTGCATTCATTTTGAAAGAAGACGCCATATTTACTGAGCATTTACTTCAATAGTAACAGAATGTTGCGTTTTTCTTTTCTACTATTATTAATTTACTTCCTTTTCCTTTCTCTTATCGTGCCTTTCTTATTTTTTAAAAGGCACACTTGAAAAGATAACAATGCTTGCGTGGCTGGACATAATGGTCAAGTTGGACACCTGGAAACTTATACAGAAGACCATAGTTTCTGAATACAGATTTAGTATACACGCCACTGTGGTTGTAATTGTTGCTGTTAGTATGTTTAAATGTTAGCCGTCCTTGTCATTGCTTTTATTTAATTTTTTTAGCACAGGTGTTTTAGGAGTCCGGGTGCGTGGCTATGTAATTATGGTTTGGTGGAGTGCTGTAGGAAGAATTTTACCGACACTCTCTGTAAGTCAGTACTTATTTGGTTTTAAAGGTTAATTATTTATAATTTTTGTAGATTTTACAATGTGTATTAATGCGTGATCTTATGCATATTGATACACTTTTAGTTAAACCTAATATTGGTTTTCTGCTTAAAACTGTATCTATCCGTGAATTCACCGGAAGTTGGATGCGGATGTCAAACTAAGTCAAGCAAGTAAGAGTGATAGTACTTGACCAGGTGAATGTGTCATAGTGGTGACACTTGACCAGTAGTATGTGTGTAGGTGGTGACACTTGACCAGATTAATTATGACAGTGGTGAAACGTGATCAGGTGAATGTGTAATATTGGTGATACTTGACCAGGTGAATGTGATAGTGGCAGCACTTGACCAGGTGAATGTGTAATAGTTATGAGACCTGACCAGGTGAATATGTAATAGGGGTGACACTTGACCAGATTAATGTATCACAGTGGTGAGATTTGATCAGGTAAATGTGTAATTTTGGTGACACTTGACCAGTTGGGTGTATAATAGTTGTGAGTCTTAATAAGGTGTATGTGTAATAGTTGTGACACTTGACCAGGTGAATGTGACACTGGTGACATTTGACCAGGTGAATGTATGATAGTGGTGACACTTGACAAGGTGCGTAGGTAATAGTGGTGATACTTGCCCAGATGAATGTGTGGTATGGTGACACTTGACCAGATGATTGCTTAATATGGATTTGAAGACCAGATAAATGTGTCATAGTGGTAACACTTGACGAGGTAATGTGTGACAGGGGTGAGACTTGACCAGTTAATGTGTGATAGTGGTAAGACTTGACCAGGTGAATGTGTGATAGGGGAAGACGATCATGTGAATGTATGAAAGTGGTGAGACAGGACCATGTGAATGTGTGATAGTGGTGAGACTTGATCAGGTGGAACGCATGATAGGGGTAAGTCAACCAGGTGAATTTGTGATACTGAGGGACAAAAATCTGACCTTACTGCCAGGAGTGGCAATAGGAATAGAAATGGCATACCATTGAGAGCCAACATCGATGGATTTTTAACAAATTGTAAACTGGACCCGTGTGGTGTCAAGTCGAAACTCCCACGTGACCTAGAACAGATAAGAGTATTTTCTGTGTGAAAATTGATTTCGCGAATTGGCAGCACTTGATAATATATATGGACAATGACAAATCCGGTATTCTCGATATATCTTGGAGTGAAGACTGTGGAGGCCGAGGTCCTTCCTTATCCACCATTTGGGTGTTGCAGGTCACGGCTTAACAATTGTGTGAGAACTTCTCTGAAAGCCACAGATCCACAATTCAGTGCCATCAAAGCACCGGAAGTCAAGAAAACACGAGTCGTCACCAACATCCGGGTTTTACTAATTGTGGGAAGATTTTTCCCCAAGCCAGTGAAATCGAATCTCCGGGAATCTAGAAAGGATTATCTGTCGCTTGGCAAGGAGATGATGGTCGGGTGTCGTACTGCATGCTGGGAAGTGTATGAAGCAATGGCGATGAATTGATGATTTAGTTAAGTGGTCTTAAAAATTCACTGCTACATAGCTAAGGCATCGTTTGAGAGCAAAGCAAGAAACTCATCACCATAGTTTTTCAATATAGAGAGTAGACACGGTATTATTCTAAATAGTTGTAGCAATTTATTTAGTCTATTTATAGCCATTCAACTGTTGAATGTTACACATCTCCATGTTTGTTTGCCTTGTACGCAAGAGGAGAGGTGACTACAGATAAATTAAATGTGACAGTGCGGATAGCTGCATGCAATAAATACTTTTAATATTCTATTCGTTTACAAGGGAAGTGTCTCTCTCCGAAATGTGTTAAGTTTATGGCGTTGGCTGTGTGCTTAACACTAAGGGGATCTGTATTTTAACTGTGGGGTATTGGCTGTGTGCTTAACACTAAGGGGGGATCTGTATTTTAACTTTGGGATATTTGCTGTGTTCTTAACACTAAGGGGATCTGTATTTTAACTTTGGGGTATTGGCTGTGTGCTTAACACTAAGGGGGATCTGTATTTTAACTTTGGGATATTGATCGCGAGTGATAATGACAGTCATCAAAGCTAACAGTTACAACATGGACAGGAAGAGGGATATTTCATCTGAGATTGGAGACTGGAGTATCAATTAAACAATAATTGTATTAATCTTGACAACCACACCTCAGCTCACATGTAGCACGTGAATAATTCCCAAGGCTGAACGTCAAGACGGTATTCGTCTGATCCCACTGAAACAGGTTGTTTTAATAAACAATATTTGCAACATTAAATGTTTGTACGAACTATCAGTAAATGCAACAGATTGACAATTGCAAAGCTGAACTTACTTTCTACTTCATTTACCAATAGTTTCTTTTAGTTGACGTAAGCAAATCTTTTGCCCAGGGCATAATGAAAGTTGAACCGGGCATTGGAATCAGTTAGAATATATAAAGTTTCATATGTTTTAAGATTCTTTTGTTGTTTAATTTAAGGCAGAGTACTCAGTAAATCCTGTATATTTACCCAATCAAGAATGTAATAAGATCAATACCTTTAATCACGTTGCTTCCAGCAGCCATTAAAGGCGGAGTTTGAATTTTAGAAAAAAATATTTGTCATTTAAACTAGGTAAGAGAAAGCCCTATCACATAAAATATTCGCAGTTGAAGAATTGTAGCTGAAGTAAATTTTTTTAATAAGCACCAAAGAAACCCCTTGAAATAAAATGTTACAATGAATCTGCGTGTGTACACATTCGTGCATGCGTGTAGGTGTATTTTGTGCGCGCGCGTGTGTGTGTGAGGGTGTGTGCTTGTGCGTATTGTGTAATTCTTCTTTACGTCACTTCTTTACGTCACAGGAATTGCGTGGAAACTTTTCAATTTCTTGATGTTCTCAGTTTCTGTAGAGTTCCTGTGGGGCCTTCCTCCTTACTCTGTTTTCTAGGAGGGTAGTGCTGTTCTATGTTGCTGTGTTTGGATGCTTCTCTCTTTGATTGCTCAGGTTTGCTTCTGTTGTGAATTTTTGTTTTGTTTTGTTTTTGTGACAGTTGCAGAGCTACAGTCAATTTCCTGATTAGTTTTGGACTTTGTCAGTAATTTCGACTGAGTTGCAAGTGTCTTATTATATATTGGACTGCATTCTTTGTTGTTAGAGTTTACGTTCACTTTTGCCTTTCGGGTCGGGTATAGGTGGGCTGGGTGGGGTGGAAATATGGTGTAGCTGTGGTGAGTTTGGTTTTTCGTGGTGTCTATTGTTCTCCCCATTGTGAGTGTATAATTGTATTAAAAATTGTTTGGGAAGACTACTTTGTACTTCCTGGTGTGTTTTATGGTGAAAGTGCGGTATATCTTTCTTTTATGAGTTTTAGCCTGGTAGTGAAAGTTTTGATGTTTGAATAATTACAAGTGTGTGAGTAGTAGAAGTATTAAGTGAAAAATAATGTGTGCGAAAGCTATTTTATAACTTCCTTTCAGTGTATGTGTTTAACTTTTATTAGTGAGTGTGCGATAATAGTATGAGTGTGGGTTTTTTGTATTTTTATATTTATTTTTTATGGAAGTAGTTTTCCAATTGCCTGTCAGTGTTTACAGTTTACGTGTCAAAGAATTCTGTCACCATGTATACAAGCGGAATTTGTCAATTTCGAGCACAAAGTGAGTTTTCATTTGGAATTTATGTGTGAGCAAAGTCTACGCTATTTCAGTACTGTTCCCTTGGGGACAGAATGCAAGCTTTGAATACATGCATTAGTTTCTGCAGAACCATTAGGCGACAATGATTAATTATATATAATCAGTAATTTTTAGTATTTGTTCAATGTAACAAATGCAAACACCAAATGTCAATAGATAACTTTTAATTAAATATATAAAATCTTTAATTTTGGTAAGGGTTACGACGGGAGCCATCAGAGCACAATACAAATTACAAATTATTGTGCATATTTCTTTATGCACGCGCGTGTGTGTATGTTTGTGTGTGTGTGTGTGTGTGTGTGCGTGTGTGTGTGTGTGTGTGTGTGTGTGTGTGTGTGTGTGTGTGTGTGCGTGTGTGCATTTGGTTTCAGTTAGTGCAGTTAGAGTGATTACATTCTGATAAATTGTATGCATTCATTTTAATGCAAAATTTAAATTTAGAAAACCACAAGTTCCCTATTACTTTATTTTTAATACAACAACAGTAACTAATAAATCTCCACAAATCATCAATAACTAACTAAGAAATAAAGTAAATAATAAAATAAATGATGTGAAAATAAATTTCAGAACGCTAACTAGCATGCGATCTTTCACTTTAAATAATTAAATGGTTAAAATGGATAACAATAAACAGTTACCTGTCAGTTTATCATGACCTCATTTGTTGTCAAAGATGTTAACGAAGTCACTGTTGTGAAAGAGATGCACAATATTAAATACCTTAGATCATAGACCTTCATAGGTGTATGATTGAAATCCTAAGTGCCAACAATATTAAATTAGAAAATACAAATGAATGCCTGAACAATTTTTCTATCAGAACAAGAGATAAATGTTTATGATCTGCGAATAAAAACCGTGCAGTTACAGTAATTAAATACTTAACACAGGACTATCTTCAACCTGTTGAGGGGGGGGGGGGGGGGGAGGAGGAAGCCAAGCAGTAATAGATATCCCCTTAAGCTTCAGAATCAAAGTTTGACGTCAATTGTTGAATCGTTGATTGGATGACAAACTCTCTGATCCCTTCTGAAGAGGGTTCCATGTTGTTTTTGCCGACATGACAGCTTCTTACAGCCTGGACAATTTTCGCCAAAAGTCAACAGCGAGAGTACACGACTAATCTATGATTTTCAGACCCAGTCAATCTACTTCACAGGTTGCCGGTCAGCAAGCCCTTTTATCAAAGTTAAGAAAGCGGAAAGTTCGGTTTGGTAAAAACTTAAGAGCAAACTGACCTGGCCGATCTCGTACGAAATGCTGCTTCTGGTTGCCAAGTTAATCTTTTGTTAGTTTATTGAAAATAATTTCTTTGTTTGAAAGTAGTTATAGTCGTCCGCTATCCAGTGATTTCATTTTTATTTAAATGTTGACAAAAACGTTTATATTCGGTATCTCGACAGGTATCTAACGTTCCGTGTAAGTCGAGACGCAAGTTGAATCTCATGACGTAATGCAAGGATTTGATTTCTTTCCTTCTTTCTCTTTTTCTTTCAAAGGTCGTTTGTTTCAACACACGCTGAAAGGGCCATGCGCCGAAAACGAACAAGATTGATAGCTTCGATGAGAAAGATAAGTTTTCATGCAGTCTCGGTGAGAAAGTATTCCTGTCCCTTCTTGTAGCTTACACATGATCAGAAGTGTAAAGAATCCTTTTTGCGGCCGATTTAACTCATTAAATGTAACTGACCCGAATAGCACAGTATTTGGAGCAATCCTTCTAATGAGCAATGGTTCTGTTTGTACACATTTTGTGCTCTTCCTTCCTTTATTTCTTTTCAATTTCTCAATTTCAATTTCATTTCTTTCGAAAATTTAGTGTATACCAAATTGCTTAGTTAAATTTTAAAACGAAACTTTGTCATTTCTGGCTAACATTCGAGAATTGAAACCCCAGAAACCTCAATAGCAAAATAGTGTAGACCAGGACTACTCAAAGTGGGTTTGCACAGAACCTTAGGGTTCCGCCAAAGGTCGTTAGGAGATCGTGATTGAGAAAACAATAAGCATTCGTAGCTAAAGAGCTTTTTATGCAACGGTTCCCTGAGATATGAAAATTATTTCAAGGCTTCCTCCAGGGTAATAAAGGTTTGGAAAAGGCTTTTATAGACTTGCTACTTCGTGACTGTCAGATGTGTAGTGGGACAAATAGGTAATTGCTATAAAATACTCAAGGGGAAGACTACTCCTAAAAGAAAAATATTGACTAGCGATTACGTCTTGTTGAAGTATACGATCATGAATGATACAATAGATGTTGGCACCCTGTGCCACATACACTTCACTCATACGTACAGCTTAGGCATGTATACAATCACAAAGGTGATGTTAATGGTTGTACACCAGACAGATTAATAGACAGATGCAGACTTGTCCCCCTTCACACTCAATCATAGCTACACAGGTGTAGATAGTTGAAAGATTAAAAGGAAGTGTGGCATGAATAAAATAGGCATTCAATATTTATAGGACATGGGTGGATTGAAATCTTTGCTGCGTATCGATATTAAAAGAAAGTCGGAGTATTTCACTTGGCACAGTAGATATGTACAGTCAATGTAAATAATACTGCATCAAATGTTAAAGAGCAGTAAATGCTCACTCTCATAGTCCAGACATCTGCATTCTCCAAAAGGAAACACATTGAAGTCTCTGATGATGAGGATGATTCTAGAACAGCTGTTGTCTTGCAGAAGAGGTCACCCCAGGCAGTGCTGCTGATTGTCGATGAAGGAGATATAATGGTAACCAATAATTCATGTATGAAAAATGTTCTTTAACCAAATGTGGGCCAAGAAGTCAAAGCTTCTGTGTACACTTAAACACAAAGTGTTTCTCCAGTTGAAAAATATTATGTCGAGTAATCTTTGTCTTTGTATTTGTGTTACATATATTTGATTGTTGATTTAATAAATGTATTGTTAAATTTATTGACCTTCTTACACATATTGATAACCTTATGTTGGAGAAGAAAGTGAGTGGATGGGGGCTCGCTAAATATAGATTAAATATGGATTGGTCTTCTCCTATGGAATTCCACCTAAGGAAACATTATGTGACAGTAAATGTTGTCTTTAATGCGGTAGAAGAATTAAAACATTCACAGTACCCGCATATCCGCCAAGTGCGAGAGACGAGTGGCGTCGTCTGGAAAATTATTAAAAACATAAATTAAGATTCTCATCACTTGTAATAGGTTATGAATTATTAATTAATTAATAATAATCATAATCATTAACTAGGTGGCGTTGGCGTCACAATATGTTGTATGTGTGCGTGAGGAGAATGTACATATGCATTTGTGTATACGTTGGAGTGAATGTACGTATGCATTTGCTTATGTCTTTGAGGGAATGTACATATGTATTTGTGTATATGTTTGAAGGAACTGCATTGTTGTTTGTATGCATATTTCTGGATGCGTGCGTATGATTGTGTGTTACCGTTTAAAAGAAAATGCATTCTTGTTATTGTTGTTTTTATGTTGTTTGTTAGTTTAGCATTTGTTCATCTTGTTCTTTTCTCTTTCTCTTTCTTGTGTTTGTTCTTGTATATTTTCCTCTAATTTCTTTCTTGTTTCTTGTTCGAATTAATTTTTGTTTTCTCGATGTTCTTCTTCTTATTGTTGTCCTTCCCATTTCGAGTATTGTTTTCTTTGTCCTTCTCTCTCTCTCTCTCTCTCTCTCTCTCTCTCTCTCTCTCTCTCTCTCTCTTGTTCCTTTCGGTTCATAATTTTGATTTTGTTCTTAATCCTGCTCTTGATGTTTTGATGTTCTTCTTCAGTCAGTCCTACTAGCCGTTCGTCATATTTTGTTTTCAATTTACACACTTGGAATAGAGCAAATAAAATTGTTATGGTATAAAAGAACTGTCAGTGCAAGTTTCTCCCAGAACACGATTGATTGGCGCAGCAATCCTTTGATCGTGGGTTATCTTTCTTAGACGGTGAAAGCCTCAATAAATCCTGGTGAAGTAGATATTATATGGAAAATACAACCGGGGGTAGGGGTTGGGTTGGGAGAAATTTGCAGAAAATCAATCACTACAAGGTGGGGGTGGGAGTGGAAGGTGATAGGGCCGCAAAGCGCCACATCCCAAAGCGAAATAAGAGACAAAACAACTAAACGTTATTTTCTTTTCTGCACTTCAAACAATTTAATGTTTGCACCTTTAACCATGCCTTTCTTTCGACACAAATTTACCCTTTCAAAGTCAAGATTGGTGGCATTTAACTCCTCAGTCTGGTGACAACTCGCCTTGTATATGCTATTCAAAGAACAAATACAGTGATGTTTTATTTTTATTAGGCAAGAAACCCCACACACACACTCCTCAAATCATTTTCACGTGTGCGACCGCCTGCACGTACGTTCCCTTTCACTCTCCCCTCCCCCCACGACTTGATTGCTTCTGCTGCATGCCCCATCCACCCTCTTACCCGTGTCGCGCTACCAATGACCTTCCACCTTTCTTCGGGAAAAATTTCGGAAAAACATTGTGAAACATCCTCCGAGTTTAGATGTTTTACAAATTGATTTCAACTGAAAAGATATTCACTAAAACAAGACATATATGTAGCACAAACCAGCGGGAAAATCGTCTTCTGTTGGAAGTGCCTCCACTCACACACCAAGCAAACGAAAAACAATTACAAATGGTGAGATATTATTTCAAATGTTAAAATTATCCACCAAAATATTATCGCTTTGATAATTGCAATCTATCTATCTATCTATCTATCTATCTATCTATCTATCTATCTATCTATCTATCTATCTATCCATCCATTCGTCCCTTTGTATCTTTCTGTCTGCCTCCCTATTTATGTATAGACCTGCTTGTCTAGTCTTAACAGGAATTTTAGTATGATTCGTATAAAACGTAAAGAATTGGCCTCTAATACAGTTAGTTATAATTAATATATATGCGTGCGTGTGTGTGTGTATGTGTATGCGTGAGACGGACTGGCTCTTCTTTACTTCAAGATATATTATAAATTATATTATCACTCCGCCGACAAACTGCATCATCACAAGACATAAGATTGTTCTAGCAAAGCATGGGTTAGTGATGGAAGACTTCAAATACGGAAAAGAAGTATGCAGACCAGCTATCGGCCCAATTTGCATGGCCCCATGTGAAGGCAACACCGTCTAAATTAAAAATAATTTACCCACGGGTATCAATGCACCGTTGGTAAATTGTAACCTACCGTTGGCGCCTTGAACGCTTATATACCCCTGCTATTCTTAGCTCTCACCCTGGTTGGACAAAAGATTTAATACCTGAAATCGTGCGGCTTTACAGTCGCCGGTAGCAGGTACGGGTGGATCAGCTCCGTGACGGGGCAACTGGGTGGAAGCTTAATAGCTGGACAGTTCAGCGGTGAATGGCATGACACTAGCAGCAGTGAAGTGGGGCGTGAGGCGAAACACGTTTTGGCAACTTTCGATTGTTCGCTTGTACTCACTCATGCGTGCTGTCTTTATTTGCATTGATAAAATAATGGCTCCCTGGTATGGGGCGTTGATTTCGCACAGGGACGGGGCATAATGAACATGACCATATCTGATGTAGCAGTTTGCATATGTAGACATTTATATTTTATTTTATTTTACATTTGCATATAAATGTGTTGTATGCTTCAAACTGATTCGATATACAAATTGTTGTATTCGAATACTTGATATATTGAATGCAAAGAGAGAAAGTCAGACAGACAGAAAAAAGCAGATATATTCGTCCATACATACCAGCAATCACAGATATATATCCTTAATAATCGTCAAATATGAACTATGGCATGTAGCTCACTTACACAACCCGTACGAATGTACACTTACTTATATATATATATGCGTGTATTTTGCCACACACACATAACTCGTACACATGTACACTTATTTAAGTCATGTACATACACACCACACCCATCGCTCACACTGAATTACATTTATTCATTACGTGCTCGCATTATGACGCACACACGCGTCAAAAAGGCGTTTAGTGGTGACATTGTATCTTCAGCGTCAAACGAGTGTCTGATGTAGTTAACTTGAAACATTGTAATGGGGGTGGGGGTGGAGAAGACAAGTTCACACTAATTTGATTTTGTGACTCCTTGCCACGGACATGTTTGCCGCCAAGAGCAGGTAATGAAAAGTGACGTCGATGACGACCTACAAGCCGTTCTTCTTCCAAGGTCTAACATATTGGCAGATCCAGAGATCAGGGCATGCATGGGAAAGGGTGGCTGGTTCACAAGAGAACAACAATAATGTGATCTTTGACGCTTTCACCGCAACATCATTGATATCAGGAAGTTGGACGATTGAACGCTGCCATGAGTTATTTTTTTGTTTGTTTGCAGACACCAAGATCTGTAAATATTATAGAGATGCGTACAGTAATTAATATGCATATAAATTCAGAATTGTATTGTGCTGACTTATCAACAACGTTGATACTCTAGAAAAAGACAAAATAGTATCTTATGAGCTAAAAGTAAATGTGGTTCACACTGTCTTGCCAACAAGTTACGCGCTAAAAGTAAATGTGGTTCACACTCTCTAGCCAATAAGTTACACGCTAAAAGTGGTTCACACTCTCTAGCCAACAAGTTACGCGCTAAAATTAAATGTGGTTCACACTCTCTAGCCAACAAGTTACGCGCTAAAATTAAATGTGGTTCACACTGTCTAGCCAACAAGTTACGCGCTAAAAATAAATGTGGTTCACACTCTCTAGCCAACAAGTTACGCGCTAAAAGTAAATGTGGTTCACACTCTCTAGCCAACAAGTTAGAAGGATGAAACTTTCAAATGCACATCATGTCATCATGTCATATAAATTAGAATAAAAATTGCTGAAAGAAAGTAGAATAAAGGAATCCTGACTGTATAACACCCCGCTCAGATCATACGCTCAACTGAAACAAGTTATAATATTTTTTTCTAATAAACGAATTGCCAAAACGCAAATCACTGAACCATGCGAGACTTCATTCAGATCGATCGTCACAAGTACATGTACATGAAAGGAAAGGCATGAGTGCCCGTGAAACGATTCAAGAAGGAATGCCCCTTCACTTGTCAGTCTTAAATTCCGTACCTGCCTCAACTTCATTACCCCTCCCCACCCCAACTTATCTCAACTCTTATAATTATCTTTTTTCTTTTTTTTTTTTTGCCATGACACGGCTCTAATAATGTTTGGTGCCTTTGTCTTGTGGCTAAAACTGATACGTCACTGATAACTGATATTCATTGGGTTATAAGAAGATAGCATTGCCTCTGTCGCTGTTTGATTTGCGGGAGAGTTTGTGGATCTTTAGTGGCTCACTGTGTAATCTTGTCGACTTTCGATTGCGGTTGGAATGAAACTTTTTTTTTTTAAATGAACGCAATGTAGCCAAAGATAGCATGTATCTGTCAGATGAGTTTTAGGCAAATTATGCCGATTAGCTAAACATTTTTATTAATTAATGGGTTTCTATTGTTTTATAATAAGTAAGGTACTGTTGGCTAGATTGCATACCTGTGTACACGTGGTGTTTACGAACTATTAAGATGTAGGTCACTTGAAAGGGTGAAGGATGCGGAGGGGTAAGGGTGGTGGTGGCAGGATGGGGGAACCACTAACCCCATACGAAATGCCCATATTTAGTCATTTGCATTCTGTGTCGTGTCGTGATAGAACCTGCTAGCTGACCTAGAGACCATTTATATATACATATCAATGACCCATGTCCACAGATGCACATTCACCGCACCCACATGTCCAGGGGTCAATTTCTTGCGTACGTTGATACCGAGCACGAGTTACGAGAGTGGTAAATATAATTGACTTCTCTAAATTATTGTACATATTATTGATAGAATTTTGTGTAAAATATTTATGTGATTTGCTAAATAATTGTGTGAACTAATGGATTTCTTCTCACAGAAGCTAAATGGCATTAACGATGATTACGTTTATGTGGGAATGTTGAGACAACATAAACACATGAATATCACACGTTAAACTATTTGTAGCCAGTAGAGCTAAATAGAGATCAAGTGATTGCCTAATGAATATTGCTATAAACCACTTGTTGGATGTATTGTATCTATGAATTTATGTAATTATAGGAGTTGAAACATTATTGTTCACTTATAAATATTTCATTCAGTTATGAATTGTATGTTAGCATGTAGCTAATGAGTTGTGATGAACTTGTAAAGAGTATTCTATCACTGTCGCCATGAAGCCCAAATGATTATAAATATTCATGCTCATAGCTTGCTATAGAAGAATGTTGTTCATTACAGCTGGTTCCAGTTCTGAAGGTATACTGGTCTCTGGATCCTCTGACAACAACGTCTAGCACACCTATTAGACACCGAGTTGGGCATACCCAGAAGACAACCGCAACGTGATGTCACATTCTGTCAAAGATGCTGTGAGCTGTTGCAGGTTTTCATGAGACTCTAGTTAAATGTGCCCTCTCCAGATAAATTGATCAGTCAAATTCAACTTTATACGAATAATCGGGGCAGGGCAGGATAGAAGAACTCATTGTATATTCCACGATTCGGATACTGATGTCTTTTCTTTTTGTTATTAAATTTTACTTTGTTATCTTCACCCACGTTGCATAATTTGTTGCAATTGTTGACTAAAAGCTGATATGGGGACTGAGCCAGAGAACTAATATTATAATTATAACTAATAAAAAGTGGGAGATAACGTTACAAGCCTGGGCACGTCAGCTGGTTTATCTGTCAGTATGTCATTTGAGTAATAGCCCGAATCTTTGGCATATTATTGGAAGGATAGATCAGGCCGTCCGGCTGTCGCTAGTATTGGAAGTGAAACGATATATTGTCTATTGGCTGTAAAAGAAAAAGAAAAAGAAGGTAGAGACAACGAATGAATTCTGCACATGTGTATGCGTGTGTATACGTGAGTGAAAGTATGTGTGAATGTGTCTGTGTGTTCTAGAGAACACATGACTAAGAATAAAGTTATTGTCTTTCTTTGTTCGTGAGTTTGTTCTAGCCGAACCAATCAGACATTTCTGTCTCATGCCGTATGATATACATACAATTACAATTTCTTAGGGCGAGAGAAACTGTCTATAGCTTTTCAGTCTGTCACAAACAATCTATCTTACTGTGTCTATAACTTTTCAGTCAGTCACAAACAATCTATCTTACTGTGTCTATAACTTTTCAGTCTGTCACAAACAATCTATCTTACTGTGTCTATAGCTTTTCAGTCTGTCACAAACAATCTATCTTTTATATTCCGTCACAACAGTCTCTGGCGAACACATTCTAGCTATTAGTGTCATGAAAATATCATAGCGTACCTGTCAATTACGACCCTATGGAAGCCTTGAAGTCGGTCAAAAATGTATCTAGTAGCCTTCCTATCCCCCACTTCACCTGCTTTCGTCCCCTACCCCTCACAACTGTTAACCACGAGTAAAGTAATTTATTTTTTTTAAACATACACAATGGATGTAATTAACCTATTTATTTCTAATCATAATGTAACACAATGTAGCTAACCTATTTATTTTTAATCATAATGTAACACAATGCAACTGACCTATTTATTTTTAATCATACTGTAACACAATGTAACTAATCTATTTATTTCTAATCATAATGTACGCAATGTAACTAAACTATTTATTTCTAATCATAATGTAACACAATGTAACTAACCTATATTTCTAATCATTGTGTAACACAATGCAACTAACCTATTTATTTCTAATCATAATGTACGCAATGTAACTAAACTAATTATTTCTAATCATAATGTAACACAATGTAACTAACCTATTTATTTCTAATCATAATGTAACATAATGCAACTGACCTATTTATTTCTAATCTTAATGTAACACAATGTAACTACTTATTTCTAATCATAATGTAACACAATGTAATTAATTATTTCTAATCATAATGGTGCAGTGAAGTTCACTGATTGTGCAATCGTCATTTAGCAATTGCTCATACTCGCACAAGCACGCACATATATACACCCTCGCACGTACGCAGTACAAATACACACACACACACACATACACACATACACACACATACACACATACACATACACACATACACACACATACACACACACATACACACACACATACACACACACATACACACACACATACACACACACACCATAATAGTTTCTGAAATATTTGCGTTGTCAAAAATTAAGGTAGATTTATTTTATGTCAGAGACCCCGCAGTGTGGATTCCTATATACACACGAGAAACAATTAAAGGAAGATCAAGCCAGACAACCGATTACTGTTGGACGTGTCTGTACAGACATCATGAGTAATGACTTATCAAGGAAGTGCCAGATAAAGCGACACACTAAAAAAAAAAAATGTCGAATTATTCTGGGGAAAACGTTCGAAAGCTGACAGGATGAATGAATTATTTAATTTTTGGATCGACAGATTATTTGATAGATTGACTGGTGTGAATTTATCAAATCTCTGTCTTTTGAGAACACATTCAATTTTTATAAACTCTTTAAGGCGTAATGAATAGACATTTAAAACTATTCTAAAATGAAGGCGTAATGAATAGACATTTAAAACTATTCTAAAATGAAAATGATAGAACAGTCTGAACAACCTCACTCGTTTTAGTAAATTTGACACGATAAAAGAAGAGAATTTTTTATAAAATAAATTTAATAGAATAAATAAAGTTATTATTCATTAAGTCGAAGTTAAGACAGACAAAAAATTAATTTGTTAGCATTTCGTTACGTCAAAGTAAAGCCAGACAAAAACTGTATGGTAACATTTCGTTACGTCAAAGTAAAGCCAGACAAAAACTGTATGGTAACATTTCGTTACGTCAAAGTAAAGCCAGACAAAAACTGTATGGTAACATTTCGTTACGTCAAAGTAAAGCCAGACAAAAAGTGTCATGACGCCAAAGAAAAGGGAGACAAAACATTCTGTTCAGCGAAACTAAAAGCATACGACCCGGTAAACAGTTTCAAAGAGATTGTATTCAGTAACAAAAATGAAGGCAAAGGACATTGAAAAAATGTTTTAAATAATTGTATTTCAAAATAACGGCAAAGAACCTGGGGTGGAAATATATTATATGGAGAAATAACTTGGCAAATAAGTTACAAAACTATTATGCCAAGCAAAAGTAAAATGCAAACATTTCTTTAAAATATAAAATGTCTGTCATTTTAAAATAAACAGCAACCCCAAAATGTACGAAATAATATTTTAAAACCAAAAGTTAAAAAAGAAATGACGCAAAATCTGAAACAATTTTCTTAAGTTTAAACAAGTTGTAACCACTTAAACAATCATCACATTTCTTTACAAAGCAATAAGCAAACTGTGGCATAACACCATAAAGGATACAATGACATGTACCTGTCATATAGACAATAAGTAAGAAACCGCATTTTTGGTAACACGTAAAAAAAAAAAACAGCTATGATAAAAACGTATATGGCTCAATGTCTGGGGAAGTGTACCACGAAGGGTGGGTCTATTTGAAATAAGTTTTCTTTAAAATAAAACATTGAAATATCATGTGCTTATATTCTTTGTGTTCAGAATTGATGTGAAATATACATACGGTAGTTGTGTTTATTTATTTTGTAATTATTTGTAATACAAATTCATTTTGAATTGAAAAATGGCACCTCTTTTTGTGACATGCATACATATAGCCATTTTCATTAGTTTTCATTGTTATAAATAATCCAACAAACTTACCGTATCAAGGTTTTCTTAGAAATGATAATACACTGAAGCAACATGCAATATTTCTTTTATCTGGAAACGGTAAATTTTGTGAAGAAATAATACTTTTCAAATGCTGATCTTTTGTAATGCTTAGTTTCCACGTAAATCGGATTTAAAACTTTTATTCTTTATTCAAACATTGACAGGTCACATATGTACGCCTTGTGACGTCTAAAATATCCCGGCAATAGAACTATTCATCCGCTAAAGTTTTTCAAATTTATTCATTATATTCAGAAATATTCAGCTTCAGGAAAATTAATTTGACTTCATTTTCTTCTTTAACACGTTAAAAAGAACTTCATAAATTTGTAAATATAAAATAATGTCGATAATATCGCGAACTACTTCTTACATTTTTCAAAGGCGCCATATTCCGGAAAGATAACTCTGTGTCATTCTATCTTGGAGTAATAAGTTTAAGTACCAAATAATAAAATAACTTTCGTTTCCATTAAGATCACATTGTTGCAACAGTTAAGGCGGTAACATTCGGAAAGATAACTCTATGTCATTCTGTCTTGGAGTAATAATTTTAAGTACCAAATAAAAAAATAACTTTCGTTTCCATTAAGGTCATATTGTTGCAACAGTTAAGGCGGTAAAATTTTCGGAATCATCGACATTTCAAAACACCTAAGATTTCTGATGATCTCGTTTTATTTTGATTAGATTGATTAACATCATAATAGCTGACATATTCATGTGGTTTCTTTTGCATTTAAAGTTTCACATAAACTAGTAAAGGTAGAAAAACCTGTAAACTGCATTCAAGAATATAAACTTCGCGGTTAAGATTATTATATATATATTAAAAATATTATATTTAAATAGATACTTAGTTTATAACTATTATCTTCGCAGCATAATAACTTATCCTGTTTATGTTTAGTCGAGAAAAATATCTAATTTTATGTAGGTTGATAATTTTGTAACTAATTATCTGCGCTACGATGTTTTAGTTTTCTACCCTATTTTAAATAAATATGTATCGAATTAAGTTAATAATTTAGGTTAATGAAGAAAATATATTCGTTTAATGAGATAATTATATTGATCATTTAAAAATATTTTTCCTGGAAAAATATGTCTCTAAGTTACTTTCTAACAAAAACATATTGCATTTTATATACTTCAAACTCCCATAACATTAACATTTTTATCTTTTCTTAGGTTTGTATGTGTGCATTAGAACCTGCTGTAAACTTTAACATGTAAACTAATTAGATTCAGTCCACTGTAATTTTACTCTTCATGAAACAAAATGGTACCCTTGCCCAGAGAATGAGCTATATATGAATCTATGGCCTTGAATGACCACGTTTAAGTAATAAATATGAAATCATATTTCTTGATAAAGTAAAAGCAAAACAAAATATAGTTGATATCACGGCCTGTGAGGTTGCGTACTTTATGAGAAAAGAAATAAATTAAATCAGAGCAGCATTGATTATTTGGCACAAAAAATTAGTACTATCGATTGAACTGGAGAAGCAGAATGTTAACATAATGTTAAGGGAACGGAGTCCGTAGAATCGGCTTCTTGAGGAATCAAGAAAAACATTAAAAAGAAATCAGTGTATTAGAATTCATTGTGTATCAAAATACCCTCCCCCACCCCCCGTACACACAAACACCTTATCTCCAGATACTCAAATATTTCTCAGAGTCGTTATTTCACATCAAGAAAATAAACAAAAAATAATAAAATGCAATTGCCTTTAAAATTATTTGGCTGGCTCTGCCTTACACATTTCAGCCATTGCCTACAGCATAGTTTAGCAGTGGAAATTACGTTTCACACCTTTTATACTGCTCTAAAAATATATAGTGTCCATCCAATCAACAAAGAGCGCTCTTGGAGGACAAGGCGACCTTCGCACGCAGATGAAATTCATGCCTAGGGTCCTAAGGGACGACCCGCCATACTATGGGGTCTTGCCAATGGTTGCCCGCACGCGCTCGTCGGGACATGACAAACGTGACAAGAGATGTTTCTGTTGGCACAAGACGATACTTCAACTCATATTCATCTTGGCCTCGTGTCTAGCTGACACTCTTCCCTCCCACCCTACTCCTCACTGCACCGCTTGACTCCCCTTCTCTGAAATAAAGTTCTATGTTGGAGGGCATCTGTTGTGTATGGTCATGCAAACACAGGTCGACACTATTGAAGTCAAGGTTAATAAAATTGAATATTACGACCTCAGACTATTAGGCAGAGTAGTAGTAGTAGTCGTCGCAGTAGTATAGTATTCTCCGCTACATTTTGTCTATTTTATATCAGCTGTATTGTAATCTTTGTTACATTTGGCCTACTATTTTATAAGCAGTAGTGTAATCTTTGTTACATTTGGCCTACTTTATTATAAGCAGTAGTGTAATCTTTGTTACATTTTTCTTTTTCATATACGCAGTACTGTAATCTTTGCTACATTTTGTGTATTTTATACAACCAGTATATAGTAATCTTTGCTACATTTTGTGTATTTTATACAACCAGTATATAGTAATCTTTGCTACATTTTGTGTATTTTATACAACCAGTATATAGTAATCTTTGCTTTATTTTATCTATTTTATACACATACGAAATCTTTGCTATATTTTGTCAGTTTTACATACACACTAATCTTTATTATATTTGGTCTATTTTATTCAAGCAGCATATATAAATCTTTGCTACATTTTGTCTACTACAATAAGTAGTATATATTAATTTTTGCTGCATTTTGCCTATTAATATAACTAGCTAATACATAGTAATTTTTACTACATTTTGCCTATTAATATAACTAGCTAATACATAGTAACTTTTGCTACATTTTGCCTATTAATATAACAAGCTAATACATAGTAATTTTGTTACATTTTGCCTATTAATATAACAAGCTAATACATAGTAATTTTGTTACATTTTGCCTATTAATATAACAAGCTAATACATAGTAATTTTTGCTACATTTTGCCTATTAATATAACAAGCTAATACATAGTAATTTTTGCTACATTTTATCTACAAATATAAGTGGTATTTAGTCATCTTTTCTATATTTTGTCTACTAATATAAATGGTTGTTGGGAAGAACTCGTGACTCACTGTGGACTGTGTGAGCTTTAGTTAAGAGCAGGAATGCAAAATATGAAATTTGAGAGAAAACACATAGGCATTTAAATATATGCACAGCACAGTGGCCTGACAGACATACTAAGTCTACGAGAATGAATGAACTTATAAACTATTGTATAAATAAATCGATTCTTACGAAAGATTGCGTGAAAGACGGTGAACAAATAAAATATGAAAACGATCAGTCAAACACCGAGACAGAAACTTCACCGTTTGTTTGAAACATCCATCCACCCGTCCGTCCGTCTGTCTGTCTGTCTGTCTATCTATCTATCGATACATACATACGTACGTACAAATAGATAAATACACCATTATACACGATCACTGTAAGCAAAAGGAATTGCATTTAAAAATACGTAAGATAACACACCACCTACTAAACAGTATATATATGTTAACTCTCACTTTTTCGCCAGTTTTTTATTTTAAAAATGGAGATACTGAAACTATACAATTTTTAAACATTCTGTAATAGTTTATTTCCTGTAAGATTTGCAATAACAGTTGCATGCATAATCGCAAATACTCATCTTCAGAGAGATAATATTCTCCCTCTCTCTCTCTCTCTCTCTCTCTCTCTCTCTCACACACACACACACACACACACACACACACACACACACACTGATAACACCTAACGCATACGTAAAGACAGGCAAATATGATAGTGGTATATGCATACTCAAATAAATTTGCAATGGTGAATATCCGCAGTGAAACAGGGTGCAGCCTCGATCAAAGCCTAAAATAATTTAGCCAGTGCTGTTATGAATGACACCGCGACGATTACCTCAGGAATTTTGTGAATGCAGCTCAGATCGGATCCGGGGGAGCAAACTGGCATATATTAACAGCGAAATTACTGTTCAAAGATTTCTGCAAAACTTGTAATGCTATATTTTTTTATCTCTTGCACGCAGAGTAGTTAATCAACGATTATGAAACACAAAACGTATTCATTAACACACATACACACATTGTTAGTGAAAAATGTTCTTTATGAGCAATGATTAAAGGATAACTAATCATAAATGCTTTATATAGAATTCATATGGACACCAGTAACACGTGCATGCACGCGCGCGCACACACCCACACCCACAGAAATGCATAAAGCAACGCCAAACACACCTAAACGATGAGAGATAATATTTAAGAAGCAAACATTTTTTAAATGAACAAATTAAGTTGTGATTAGTTAAGATCTGTTCATTGAGAACAAAGTTCTTGCCGAAACTTTACTTCTCTTCACAATTGTCTTCCATTTTACACGTCAGGATTTGAAAACTTTCCCAGTCGAGATTTTCATTGGTCCCATAGACTAAAGATCGAACTTTTATACCATTCTAAGAATATATCGCGTGGTGCCCTGGGTAGCACAATTTAGTTGACGTGTACATCTTGGTATTCAGTAAAGAAATAGACTTTGATGTTTAAAGGTATAACAAGATTTGGCGAATGTCAGGTTTTTATTTTTTTATTTTTAAAGTAACTGAAGCACACTACTGAAAGATGTGAAAACGTTACATATTCGAGATGACGACCTGGTCGGTAAAGAGTGATGATGCAGATCACACGAGGGTTACCATCCAGAACGTATTTCCGAATTTACTAACAATCTCTTCTTTGGCAATGATAATGTTTCAGTCCCATGGATGCAATATAATAATAATATTGATGACGACAACGACGACGACGATGATTATGATGATTGGAAAAACACTCACATGTAATAATACGGAGTTGCAGACATACCAATAAAATATTGAATATTCCAAGGTGATTCCCAATCGCCACTTTTGCGTTGCCTAACGTTGCCTCAAGTCATCCAATCCCCATAAACAGATCAAGAAACATGGAAGAAAGTGGGGTGGGGTGAATATCTTATTTATTTAAAAGTCGGACAGTAACATATCTCTCAGATGAGTGTCCCACTAAAGGACCGGAGAAGTGTGAATGCCAAAATCATAAGGACAAGAGGTATACAGTAAAGGCACTCTAATTTGCATAATGATTTTGGACCAGTGGCATTCAGAGCAAAATATGAAAATCTAGTTTAATAGTAAGTTACCAACTCTGAGGCTTGACCAAATTTCACACCCGCATTTATAAAGACCTTTACGAGCAGGGTTATAGAGATTAAGTAGTTGAGGTGTTAATCTATTAACTCTGCTTCTCACAACATACAGGCTGCAGATTCCCTTCACTTGATCTTGAACTCTTGAACTTTTGACTGTACAGTGCTGTGGCTTTGATACGGTGATAGTCGTGTTGAAAATGAACAAAACTGAAAAAATTGAAAAAGTGTTTGTGAGTGTGTGCGTGCGCGCGCGTATGGGTACTCAGTATGCCTCAATTAAGTTTGCTAATAGTTATATCAGTTCAAAGTCATTCGACATATGTTGCTAAATTTTTCTTTCTTTCTTTCTTTCTTTCTTTCTTTTTTTCTCACACACACACACACACACACACACACACACACACACACACACAAAATCCAATGATATTTCTGTAACATAAAATATAATTAAGTAATGCAAGGCTCTGCATAATAATATTATTGTTAACTATTAATATACTGTCAAATATATTTTGTGGAAGTCGACAGTGCAATAAACAATTTTCTTGTACAAACTTCAAGCACGGCAATTAAATAAGTTTAAATGACATTTAAAACACACCAATGCTTGTGTGGCGGGCGGGAGGTGGTGGAGTGGGTTGACGAAGAACATTAGGTGAACGATCAATGCCATACATAAACATCATGTGGCGAAAAGATTATGACGGTGAAAGAAGAGTTACTTATGAATGCTTGATCAGTAAATGTAACGCCATCACAAAGCAACGTGTAACGAAGCGGACAGAGAAAGAAAGCGCAAAGAGACAAACAATGAACAAGAAACACCCAACGCAGTTTATGAACGAGACCCTTGCTGTGAAGTTGCGAGGTAATAATCTAATCATCCACCTCAATGGCTTTCCAATGTCGTTAATTAACCCACGTTTGCAAAGATCTCTCTGATCTCATAGATTTCTTGGTTTTCGATTTAATACTGTATGCTTCCGTCTCCTTACCAGCCAATGAAAAACATTCTATTTTTATTCGCATCCTTGTCAGGTAAAGTTACTAACACAAGCATTAGACGGATGGTATTTAACTAAATAACTGTTGAGAAAGATTTTAGCTAAGTAATTTTAATTTGCTGAATTTATTTAATTCATTCAAAATGGCTTATGTAGCTAAAATTTAACGAACTATTCCGTATTTACCTAAATTTATCAAGGGTCCGCTGACCGCCAAAGATACATTTTTTTTGCCCGTGAGACAGTGAACGCAACAATAACTCTCACTGATGTGAGACCAGGTCAGTTCTTTATTAACTGATTCTTCGCCATTCGTGCTCACTGATGTGAGACCAGGTCAGTTCTTTATTAACTGATTCTTCGCCATTCGTGCTCACTGATGTGAGACCAGGTCAGTTCTTTATTAACTGATTCTTCGCCATTCGTGCTCACTGATGTGAGACCAGGTCAGTTCTTTATTAACTGATTCTTCGCCATTCGTGCTCACTGATGTGAGACCAGGTCAGTTCTTTATTAACTGATTCTTCGCCATTCGTGCTCACTGATGTGAGACCAGGTCAGTTCTTTATTAACTGATTCTTCGCCATTCGTGCTCACTGATGTGAGACCAGGTCAGTTCTTTATTAACTGATTCTTCGCCATTCGTGCTCACTGATGTGAGACCAGGTCAGTTCTTTATTAACTGATTCTTCGCCATTCGTGCTCACTGATGTGAGACCAGGTCAGTTCTTTATTAACTGATTCTTCGCCATTCATGCTCACTGATGTGAGACCAGGTCAGTTCTTTATTAACTGATTCTTCGCCATTCATGCTTACTGATGTGAGACCAGGTCAGTTCTTTATTAACTGATTCTTCGCCATTCATGCTTACTGATGTGAGACCAGGTCAGTTCTTTATTAACTGATTCTTCGCCATTCATGCTTACTGATGTGAGACCAGGTCAGTTCTTTATTAACTGATTCTTCGCCATTCATGCTTACTGATGTGAGACCAGGTCAGTTCTTTATTAACTGATTCTTCGCCATTCGTGCTTACTGATGTGAGACCAGGTCAGTTCTTTATTAACTGATTCTTCGCCATTCGTGCTCACTGATGTGAGACCAGGTCAGTTCTTTATTAACTGATTCTTCGCCATTCGTGCTCACTGATGTGAGACCAGGTCAGTTCTTTATAAACTGATTCTTCGCCATTCGTGCTCACTGATGTGAGACCAGGTCAGTTCTTTATAAACTGATTCTTCGCCATTCATGCTTAAGGAGGAATATACGTCTTCGTGTTCGAGTGTAGATCTCTATGGGTGTATTCGACGTCATTAAGTGGGCATACTTCATGATGTCACGCACAGTGGCGCTCTTACACGGTTATCGAAGCTGAAGTTCACAAAAAGTGTTCTGATGTTGGCATGCAAGCCGAGAAGTCCACCTCCCACCTACCCCCGTATAAAGCATTGCAATATAAATATAAATATTGGCTAATGCATTACTTGGGGCTCTATATTGGAGATTCGCTTTCTATAATAGTTTGAATAGCATGTGTCTAGATGTACCCAACAGTTACCTCCCTTATACTCAGAAAATTCTCGCACTTGGTTACGGGACGAACGTTCTTTTATACCCACACTATTTTGAATGAGACTTGCTTTAGGAGAAGGTCAAGATGGCGCTGAGAAAGCAGTCGTCTTAAAAAAGCAACAATTTTGTTTGTTTGTTTCTCGCTGCCTGCTCTTGTCCCTTGTGCAACAAAATTGTGACCGTTGCAGTAAATAATTTTCTTTTTTCAGTATTTGAAATAAACTAACCTTCAAGAATTTAATGTCTCAGATTTATTGTCTTTGCCCTATTAAGCATTTAGGAGACGTAAAACTGCTAGTTCAACAGGGCACTCAGACAGTATCTAAAGTTTAAAACAATAAATTATAAGTTCTATGTTAAGGGGTCTTTTAAAGGTAAAGCGAAGAAGGAACTCATTACTCATATTTATTCATTGTCCGTCCGAAAGCTTTCCTCCTTTAACCGTTTTCTTCATTTCTCTTGCACACTTTTGAAAACAAAACCTGAAATAGATTCAAAACACAAATTGAAATTGTAATTCTCTCCTGGATCATTTTAATATTGAATTTATAGGAAATAAAGTGTTATATGGTAGAAAGACTGTGGGTTAAATATTCGGAAACGAAAGTTTCGATCTTTATAGATATACGTTTTCTGCAATCAAGTCATTCATTAAGCCAGATTTAAAACAGTGTTGGCTTGGCAAGAGAGGTGATAATCAGGATCAGATAAAGAAAGTGTTTTTGGTATAGTTACCAATAACTAGCAGGATAGCATGTGCTAGTCTTGCTTTCGATTGCTAAACGACCACAGGAGGTAAAACTGGCGCCGAAGAGTGTATGAAATTAGTCATGTGCATTGCAACATGTTAACAACAGGAGGTATGTGAATAAATCCCAGAGAAAGATCTACAAATAGAAGTGGACCTAGGAATAACAGAACTGCAAACGACAATTTTCACCTGTAAGGACACTAGGAGAAGGACGGAACTAGGGTCAGGTGATAGAGCTGTCTATGCAAATCAGGAACCCATCTTAGTCACTCTTCAAAACGAACCATGATGAAGGCAGATTTCTTGAGATAGGGGCTGTAAAAGTAGGAAACATTTATACTCAACACCCAACCAGTGACCAACACTGACAACTACCCCATCCTCCGAGAAGAAGTAGAGACTGCAGTGAAATCATTGAAAAAGGGGAAGGCAGCAGGAATAGACAACATCCCTGCAGAACTAGTCCAAGAAGGGTGAGAAGCCAATTAAGCGTCCTACTAATACTCTGCAATACGATCTGGCAGACAGGGGAATGGCCAACACTATGGACTCAGTCACTCATAATAACTCTCCCGAAAAAATGCAACTTGCAGAAATGTCAGAACTACCATACAATAAGTCTTATATGCCACCCAAGCAAAGTCATGCTAAAGATCCTATTAAACAGACTGAAGCCGCAGGCAGAGGAAATCATAGCTGAAGAACAGGCAGGCTTCAGACCAGGGCGAAGCACATTTGAAATGTTATATTATTCCATTATATGTAACTATGTAATGTTTGTATTGTCTTTGTATTGTTAAATGTTGGTAGTAAGCCGTGGGGGCTTGTGACGAGTTGACAAGACATTCATCGTCCATACCATTGTTGGTACTTCAACCACCATCACCATAGATACTACAAAGGGATGGTTCAGCCGGGCATAATGAAGTGTTGAACACGAGTATTACAGGAATGTATGCATAATACAAGAATTACTGAAATATGTGCATAATACAAGAATTATTGAAATATGTGCATAATACAAGAATTACTGAAATATGTGCATAATACAAGTATTACTGAAATATGTGCATAATACAAGAATTACTGAAATATGTGCATAATACAAGTATTACTGAAATATGTGCATAATACAAGTACTGAAATGTAGACACAACACAAATTAAAATTCATGCACAAAACAAAACGAAATTCATGTAAAACGTAATCTTGCAATACGAACATATAGAAACAAATTAAAATAACTGTAAAAACAAAAATTTTTTAAATGCAAATCATACAAAGAATACAATAAAATAAGGCATAATCTAATTCTAAACTAAATTTTAAAACTTACAAAGTTATAATCAAATATAACACCCAAACATGCAACGATTTCAAAAGATAACTAGACAAAACATGAAATTATTTGCTTAGAAGTATCCTGGAGTGTAGAATAAATGTCACACATTCAGAACATAATTCAAAACTAATTGAGATTTTGATTTTTACACTTTTTTAAAACAGGGCCAAACTTTTGTATTTCTCGATAGCGCAAATGTTACCCAGAAAATTTGGAGCATTTTTAATACATATCATACGTTCACTTTAAGAAAATGTAATTAAACCAAAGGAATAATCCTTAGCAGGTTGGAAACTTTTTCACTGTAGAAATATAGACAGTAGTGTGACATCGTAAATAAGATCTAACAGGTAATCGGGCCACTTGAGTTTGTTCTCGCGTAACTTAGTAATCAATAACACCAAGAGCAATATACCAACACTAGACGGGTAGGTGGGGCTCGACATTCAGTTTGTTAAACAACCACTTAACTCATTGCTGGATATGATATAACAATATCGTTTTCCACAATAAAGTAATATTTCTGAACTTGGTCTCTAAAACCCATTACTGATGAACGGTTACCTAAGCAACCCTGCGTTTTTCAATCACGCGTGACTCGTTCCTGTTACGTTAAAGAATACAGTGTTTTATTCTACATTTTCTCTTCTGCGCCTTACGTCGCAACACTGGTTGAACCTGCTGTGGCACTTAAATTCTGGAGTGGTCTCAGTCATGTTTAAGTATCTGTTAGACATAGTGTGCCCTCAAGAAGCAGTGAGTTAATTTGTTATACCGATCACTGCTCGTTGTGACTCTTCTAATATATGATGCTGATTGACAGTGAGCAAGCAAACGAACAAGTTTTCTGTCAGTCAAACGTTAAGCCCCAAGAACACTTTACTGTCGGTCAGACGTTTAGCAACAAGAAAACTTTACTGTTGGTCACACGTTTACACACAAGAACATTTTACTGTCAGTCCAGTTTAACCACAAGAACACTTTACTGTCAGTCACACATTCAGCCACAAGAACACTTTACTGTTGGTCAGATGTTTGGCCACAAAAACATTTTACCTCTTGGTCACACTTTTAGTCACAAGAACTGTTAGTCACACGTTTAGCCACAAGAATACTGTGTTGTCAGTCACACATTTAGCCTCAAGACCACTTTACTGTCGGTCACACATTTAACCACAAGAACATTTTACTGTTAGTCACACATTTAGCCACAAGAACACTTTACTGTCGGTCACATGTTTGCCACAAGATCACTTTACTCTTGGTTAACATGTTTAACCACAAGAACACATTACATTTGGTCACATGTTTAGCCACCAGAATGTGTTACTGTCATCACACATTTAGGTAAGAGAACGTGGTACTGTCTTCACACGTTTTGTAACAAGAACATGGTTATATGACTGCTGATGTTTATGTTAGGATAAACTAAATGACTGTCCAGCATTAATCATACATTGTTGTAAAGTGGTGTAAATGTAAACGTTCTTTTGATTATATTCATATGTTGTTATATTTGATTACTGATTTAATAAATTTATTGATCTTCTTACACATATTGAAAACCATACATTGGAGAGACTGGGTTGATAGGGGCTCGCTAAAAATAGGTAAATGTGGATTTATCTTCTCCTTTGGTAAGAAGTTTTCTACCTACGGAAATATTGTGTGACAGTAAATGTTTGTCTTTATTGTTTTGGAAGAGAGAAAACATTTACAGCGCTCGCATAAATGTCAAGTGAGAAAGAGACGAGTGGTGACTTCTGGAGAATTATTAATAACATTAATTAAGATTCTCATCACTTGTAATTAGTTATGGATGATTAATAATAATAATAATAATAATAATAATAATAACCACAGACTCGCTCCACTACTCAAAGCAGCGCTCCTCGGAAGTGCCCACATCCTCTGTAAAACCTTGGATCTCCCAGAATCTTGGTAAGATTCCAAGACCTTGGATCACAACCGACAGTCAAAAAAAACAGAAGTCGTGGATAGAGGCCGAATAATAATAATAATAAACAGTAACTAGGGAGTCGTTGCGTCGCCTGATTAGAGAGTCATTTTTAGAGTTCCTTAAACTCGTGCCTGCAGACGACATAAGTCCTAAATTTAAGACAACGTCCTATTTCAGGAATTGTTTGTCTGTACTGTGAAATTATTTCAACGAAGATGTGACATTCATGTTGGCCTTTCTGTTAAGGTCTACAAAATTGAGTATGCACGATCATGGTGATCGATCTGTATCATATGGACGTACACTAACAAACACCCTTGACCTACTGGAAATGTGTGAACAAGATCATTAATCTCAGTACTTCATAATGGCTCGGACTTGAAAGACAATCGTCTAAGGAAAAATTATACCTGAGAGTCATGGTCAGAGTTGGTATTGATTTGTACACTCGA
This sequence comes from Sinotaia quadrata, assembly GCA_028829895.1. Classification (NCBI taxonomy): domain Eukaryota; kingdom Metazoa; phylum Mollusca; class Gastropoda; order Architaenioglossa; family Viviparidae; genus Sinotaia; species Sinotaia quadrata. The sequence continues at coordinate 45,383,065 of CM054179.1, forward strand.
AATGTGGAGAAATAGAAACAGAAAAAAATTATAGGACTTTTCTTTCTCTCTCTCTTATCTATCTATCTATCTATCAATCTATCTATCTATCTATCTATCTATCTATCTATCTATCTATCTATCTATCTATCTATCTATCTATCTATCTATCTATCTATCTATCTATCTATCTATTTATATATATATATATATATCCATCCATCCATCCATCCATCTACCTATCTATCTATCTATCTATCTATCTATCTATCTATCTATCTATCTATCTATCTATCTATCTATCTATCTATCTATCTATCTACCTATCTATCTATCTATCTATCTATCTATCTATCTATCTATCTATCTATCTATCTATCTATCTATCTATCTATCTATCTATCTATCTATCTACCTATCTAGTTTTATATCATATATCGTTATTATACTCGTCGAGAAAAGTGATACCTTCATAAAATGTATTCATTTTAAGTGTACCTCAAATTATAAAAGAAGTATCTATTTTTGATAATTATCTTTATGATATTATTTTCTTTTATCATAGGCGTCAAGAAACGCGATGCCCGCCTATGCATTTAGTTGATATGTGCTTCAAATGATAAAGAGATGTATCAATTGCTAAGCATTATGATATCATTTTCATACGCGAAGAGTAAAGTGATACTCGGATACGCATTTAGCTGATTTCAAATGTCTGATCACACTCAAGAGATCTGTATCATGAGTACACGGTTGCCACTTGCTCTGAAATTCATTTCGCTTATCTGTCTCTGGTTCACATGCACAAAAGGCCAGTATTAGAATTTACAAGCCTTAAATAGAAAACAAACTTGAGTAATTTATGTCTGCTTCAAGTATCCAGGGTGGGCATTGCTTAACAGCAATATAATCATATATCAGTCTTGAGCCACCGATACACATATGTGAGAATGGATGGAGAGAGAGAGAGAGAGAGAGAGAGAGAGAGAGAGAGAGAGAGAGAGAGAGAGAGAGAGAGAGAGAGAGAGAGAGGTAGGAAAGGTGATATGGACAGTGGAAATGAGGGAAGGGGGAGTTAGAGACAGATAGTAAGAGAAACATCGAGTTTTGACCTAAATCAGTAAATTCACAAGTGATGAAGCCATTTTATTCGAGAAATGTAAATAGTAATTTGGTGGACAGAATAGCACGAGGACTTCAAGTGCATAGTTTTTCATCGCATTCAACAGTGCGACTTCAAGACTTCAGGTACTTAGTTTTTGATCGCATTCAACAGTGCGACTTCAAGACTTCAGGTAGTTTTTGATCGCATTCAACAGTGCGACTTCAAGACTTCAAGTACTTAGTTTTTGATCGCATTCAACAGTGCGACTGCAAATGCTTTCTTCTGATTGTTTTGGATAGACACAACAAACTTAACAATTAAAACATAGAAATAAATGAAGGGTAACAAATCATTAATATTTATTATCACAGTTATAATCATCATGATTATATTATGTAAAATAGCAAGGATATATATACTCTAATAAAGTGAAACAATATATAACGCGAAAGCGGCGGAAGCCGGAAGCGTTCCCCACATTAACAACAATAACAACAATATATAATATGAAAAATTGGACTTTAAAAGTATTTAAAACAATGTGTGGTTGACGTTTTTCTCTCTCCTCCACTCTCTCTCTCTCTCTCTCTCTCTCTCTCTCTCTCACACACACACACACACACACACACACACACACACACACACACAGAGGCATACACATTCATTCGTTCACAGTACATGAACTGTATTTAAATACATTTTTATAATTGATGTATACGTGTTTTAACGTTCAATTATAAATTACGGTAATATTAGATATAAAATCACAGAAAAACAAAAGAAATCACACATTATTTTTTTAATCATTATTATCATTATAATGTAGATATAGAGAGGAATTTTTAATTTATTTAATAACAATTCCCCCCCTGTCATTGTGAATCAAATATGTTTGATCTTCAATGAGAAAATGATTTTTAAATCTCGGGTGTCAATCATTTGGTAGGTTATCTGAAAGAGGAGGAGCTTAGTGTTTGCCGGCCGCAGCCTTCGTTTTGGGGTTTGAGTGGGGTGGGTGGAGGTCTCGGGTGTATATAAGTCATGGTGCCTAATTTTAGACGTGTCAGTGTACTCAGATTGTTTGCACGTATTGTTTGATAATATTTACTATATGAAAATAATTTTACGTATCTGCAACCGTTTCTAGAAATAAATTGACTTAGAAATCTCCGACTTCTTTGAGAGTATAAAACCGAAAAGACTACAATGATCTGCAAAGGGGTATTCGGTTTGTTATAGTTGTGTTTTTCTTTTCCTTTCGATTCTTATTTGAATAATATACTCGTCTGGCGTAACGACTTCTCCCTTCTTCTTGATTACATTCTTGAATGGTGTTTCAAAAATTACTTATTGTTTGCACAATCTAGAAAAATTAAAACATATAAGTGCTGTCATGGAAACAGAATGCAGTTCGCCTGCTATCATGGAGGAAAAGAAAACACTCTCAAATTTTCGGACAATTATGCTTGCTTTCTCTCTCTCTCTCTCTCTCTCTCTCTCTCTCTCTCTCTCTCTCTCTCTCTCTCACTCATGTGGTTTGAATGTAATTGGTTCAAAGCTTTGTCCTGGTTCAAAATTATCTCTCGGTCAGTGCTCACTTGCATTCTTTGGCTTGTCATAGCTCTTCACAGTCATGGGATTGTTTTCTTTTCATTTAATCATATCTTCATGTCTTTGTTCAATAGAATTCCAAGCGTTTCCGTTCTGGCTTAATCATATCCCTGGGAAAGGGGGGAGGAAAGGAGATTTTACCTCTATTTTGTCAACCATTCTAGGTCAGTTGTCTCCTCGAAAATTAAGTCCTAAGTAAATAGCAACTTCTGACCTGTACAAGATATTCATTCATATCCTGTCTTTGTTGTCGCTTTTTGTATGCATCTAGCCGTTTTTCCTGGCCTCATCCTAGCTTGGTCCTGGCCCTTTTCTTACCTTAGCTTTATCATGGCCTTGATTTTGTCGCATACTAGCCTTGGCTTAGCTTTATCCTAGCTCGTATGACTCCTGGTCTAAGTGAATAGTAACTCTTGACCTGTCCTAGACATTCATACTCTGTAACTGTTGTTGCTTTTCTTATGTATCCTAGCCTTGGCCTAGCTTTATCCTAGCTCGTGTTGCTCCTGATCCTGTTGAATGTAATCTTTTCTGTTACTGGGTCCCACTATGGATTGATTGGGTCTTGGATCTCCCAGAATCTTGGTAAGATTCCGAGACCTTGGATCACAACCGACAGTCAAACAGAAGTCGTGGAAAGAGGCATAATAATAATAATAAGGTCAAACATGAACAGGTTTGTCATTTAAAGTATTAAAGGCACTTTCTCGTTTTTGCTTCTTTCTTCTTCCTCCATTGCACGTCAAAATGCCAAGCTTAACAAGTAAATGAACGGAGAGTATTTTATCGTTACTCTGGGAGAAGAGCACGATTTTAAATCTTACGAAGCAATTTTCAGTGAACAGATCACACCCTTCATTCAATCGCCCGAGAACGCACCGTATTCTGAAAAGAATTTAAATAAAGTACATAAAATCAAATAAGAAAATATGCGTAGATATAACAAAGAACAATTTTTGACGTGGGCTATATGTTGAATGTCCAGTATTACCGAAGAACGCGCTTCCTGGTTCCAATGAAAACATCCTGGTTTGTCTTAGTTAAAAGATCTTGAAAGAGTGGAATAAATTAGTGCTGTAAATCTACCCCTGACCGAGTCATAACTAAAACATGTCTATTTTTATCACTTATTTCATGGACCAGGAAAATCACAAATCTCTTCATAGCTTGCAATGTGTCATAATGGACACTTTAGTTTGATCTATTATGACAAACATGACTTAGGATATAAATTAGGCGCAAAAGAGGTTCTATTGAAAGGATCACCCGTAGGATAACTTTTATTATTTTTGACTGGAGGTTTTTCCACCTGCCATAACGTAAGGAAAATTAAAATGAATGCATTACAAGGAACATAAATGAATTTGCTTATTGGAAGGCGTGATTATAAGTCACAATGTGATTGAAAATGCAAGTATTGTTTAGCAAATGACCTTGACCATACTGTTATTTTCCAGTTATTATTTAAAGACCCTGTTTCAACATGAGGCTTAAGAGTTATTAATTTGAATAACCCACCTATATTGGTGACAGACTGGATGCTTGCTTTGCCTTCAGTCTCTACAGTTTAATTACCCTCAAATTCTGGCATTCAATATAGTGACAGATAAATCCATGTACAATGCATAGTTTGGACTAGTTATCTTAAATTTGACTGATTACAACACAAAGAAAATCATTCATATCCACATACAACTCCTGCCCCCATCAACCCAAGGTCTTTCTAATAATCAAGCCAAGTTCTTATTAAGATAACAAAAATAATATTTAATAATTTACAACAAATTAATACATCAATCAAACAGTAAAACAATATATGAATGGTCTTTCAAGACCATTATCCTATACATAAAGTTCATAACGGATCGTAAACACAAGTCTTAGAATAGAGTCATTTGGCAATTCCACTTAACTGGCATTCAACTATCAAAGAGGTCCGCCCTGTCATACACACGACAATCGATGAGTCAGTGGCATGTCATAGAATCTGTCACATAGTCTTTGAACTGCCTCAACACAAGCAATATGTATAGCAAGTAAAGGGCACAATCCTCAAGCCTGCTGAAATATAATATGATTTCTATCAGTGTACGGCCCATAATTTGCCAATGATGTTCATTCGAGTGGCACAGAAATGGGTACCCTTTACAATTTGACCTCAATCATATTTTATAATTGCTACTTCAATAAATGGAAAGTGCCCAACGCACTGTCAGGATATTTATAAATCTCACCCGGATCTCCTCAATAAATATTAAAAAGAAATATAGACAGAATAAAATTTAGAAGTAAGAAATGAGTAGTAAATAAAATCTAATTGTAGATGCAGAAGGGAGTCTAATATGAGCATCTACACACATATGACGTAGCTATTGCATCCAATAAGACAGAATGGATGTTTTCCTGGGACAAAGCTAGTTAACTAATGTATTTTTCCAGCAAGTCCAACCTTGTCGTGAACCATGGTCAAGTGGAAATCTGACCAGTCAATTATAGTAAACATGAGTAGTGTAGGGAGAGATGACCTTGATCATAAGTGTGCCTGAATGAATGTATGTGGTTCTTTGACGTATGCGAGCTCAATAGGATGGAGAATTTGGAAATCCATTGTTAATCCTATGTGTTAATAAAAGAGTTTGGATGCAGCCCTGCCCTTAGGTCAACTGAAATAGGGGAGTAAGCCTAAGCCACATGCTTTCCCCCCACAGTAAAGACACGTTTCAAGTGTGTAGCAGAAGCTCAGATTTTGACGTAGTGTAAATCTGAAATTCTGTTTGAATGATAAGCCAAAAGGCTTGAGGAAAAAATGAGCATATGAGATTTTTAAGGAAATCCGTAGGCTATTGGATAGATTACTTTAATCCTTGGTTTTGCTGAATGAAGGTAGAGTTACATTTTATAAAATTTTGTGATTAATAATTTTGTGTAAAGTGTAATCATGATAATTTGCCATGTATAAGTAATTTATGTTTATTTCTGGGTAGTGAGATTGTGCTCAGAGAAAATGATTAGCCTTTATCTATAGAGCACTATTTAGTTAATGTTAGCAGTCTCTGATTGCTGTATATATAAATTGCAGGATTTTGCTGTATGTTGGTTGCTTTGCATCTTGGTAGCATTGCTTTGTGTTGGTGACATCAGTTTGCTGAAGTGTATCTGCTGTTTGTATGAATGACATATTATGCTGCTTAGGAGGAGAAGTCTACATAGACTCAGCCAGTGATGCCACTAGACTTCACCAGTGTAACTAAGTGAAAAAAGTACATTTGGCCAGGAGGGTGAGAGTGGTTAGAGAACCATCTATTGGGAACTTTGCACGAACCCTTTTGATATTGGAGAACTGAGAAGAAACTATATGAACTTGGTCAGGGAAAATCTAACTATCTAGGGAAGGCTAAACGTTTCTCTGATAAACATTATGGGAACTGTAATTTGTGGATTTTGCAATTGATTTTTATTTTTATTTTCTTTATTTGTTTAATTTTTTTATAAATATTTTATTAATTTTCATTTGTCTTGTGTCATTCATTTCTTGCCATCTTCATTTCATGTAAGATTCATTTAATTGTAGTCATCGTGTATGTCTGTCCATCTGTCTTATAATTGAGGGCCTGAATGTCTTTGAACAAACAAGCCGCTGGAGTGATTGACCTCAATTGTTGTGTATTTCGTATTGTCTATCTTACCGGGTACTAACACTCATGCACATACGAGTTACAATCATTACAATTAGTTTTACACCAGGAATCCAGCATCTTCAGCAAACTTAAGCATAACCGCATTTTCAATGCAAGCCTATCTTATTTATAGCTTACCTTTGGCACAGGTAGGTCTTCAACATCCACATCTTCAACAAGGTTCTACCTTTGGCATCGCCACATTTTCAGTGCAACTCTATCTTCTGTATAGCTTACCTTTGGCACAGTATATAACTCTCAAACACATGTATAATGCTGTGTGGTTGATCAGCTGAGGTGGAGAGAGATGACATAATTAGATTCTGTATTTACTAGAATAATCTGATAAGTTTATTTTATGGGAAGGGTAAATAATGCGAGATAAGTTATACTCTTATGAAATAGCACTCTTGTTCCAGGGAGACATTAACAGCACCTTCTTGCTTTTCTTCTTTTGTTGATGGCTTATGGCTTCCCTTTCCTTCTGTGGCCTTTGCTTGGCTTTTGAGTTCCACTTCTTATGTCTACCTGGTTCCGTGATCTTTTGTGACCGTCTTACTTAAGTTCCCACTCAGGTATTTACAAAGGAGGGTCAGAACTTAAGTACACTTAGCACTACATATACATGAAAAGGAGAGGCAGATTTAAGTACACTCAGCACTACAGATACATGAAAAGGAGAGGCAGATTTAAGTACACTTAGCACTACAGATACATGAAAAGGAGAGGCAGATTTAAGTACACTCAGCACTACAGATACATGAAAAGGAGAGGCAGATTTAAGTACACTTAGCACTACAGATACATGAAAAGGAGAGGCAGATTTAAGTACACTCAGCACTACAGATACATGAAAAGGAGAAGCAGACTTAAGTACACTAACACTACAGATACATGAAAAGGAGAGGCAGATTTAAGTACACTTAGCACTACAGCAGGGGTCACCAACACGGTGCCCGCGGGCACCAGTTCGCCTGCAAAGACCACATGAGTCACCCGAAGGCCTTTTCTAAGTCTTCACATATTAATATTGTAAAAAGGCAAACTAGAAGAGTGTATCAAAACTGGTAGCCCTTCGTATGACTCAGTACCCATGAAGTAGCTCTCAGTATCAAAAAGGTTGGTGACCCCTGCACTACAGATACATGAAAAGGAGAGGCAGACTTAAGTACACTTAACACTACAGATACATGAAAAGGAGAGGCAGACTTAAGTACACTTAACACTACAGATACATGAAAAGGAGAGGCAGACTTAAGTACACTTAACACTATAGATTCATACAAAGGAGTTGCAGACTTAAGTATAGTTCTCACTCAGATACTTACAAAGGTGGAGCAAACTTAAGTACAATTAACTCCTCAGATACATATATAGGAGAGACAGACTTAAATACAGTTCAAATAACTGGTAAATACAAAGAAAAGGTACAGCACAGGTAAATACAATGGAGAGGCAGACTTTTAAGTACAGATCACATTACAGTTACTTACAAAGGAGAGACAGACTTAAATACAGTTCACACAACAGATACTTACAAAGGAAAGATAGACTTAAATACAGTTCACATACATATACTTACAAAAGAGATGTGGACTTAAAGTACATTTCACACTACAACTACAAAGTAGAGGCAGATTTAAGTACAGTTTACATTAAAGGTACCAACAAAGGAGCGACAGATTTAAGTACAGTTCACACTGCAGTTTCGGACATAGGAGTCGCAGGGTACGGCATGAGAAGTTATGACGATAGGATCAACGTAGTTATTCGTGACATGAAGAGAGCCAGAGTAAGGGAGAGGGGGATCTTAATAATCTCTGACAGCTCCTAACAATTAACTTTATTTTTTTTTTAAAATGTCTTTCAAATATGAAAATGTTATTTTACTTTTGTCTCTTAACGCATTCTCGCTAGGCTCTGCTTCGATTATTTCAAATGAATGTACGCTTTAGAAAAAGAAATTACACTCGCAACGAATCTCTTACTAGCTCTGTCAAGTTAATATGTTGCACATGGACGATTTTATTCGTGGGTGTAAATAATCGCTTTTCAACTCGGCTGGACATCATATGTATAAATAGAGCAATGTCTAGCAACCGCGTTTCTTTTTAGAAATACAAATATGCAAACACAACGTTTATTGATGTTCTATGAAGCAGGAATTTTAAAAATCATTCCATATAATAAAACAAACCAGGAAAATCTCATGTCATCATGACGTCTTTTATTATACAGTCTGCATATTAGGTCAGCAGTGAAATGCCATTTTTCAAACTCTCTTTTGGGGTTCGGTCTATGCAGGGTGAATCATTTAGTTAATTGTGAGTGAATGAAAGTCTTGCCGGGTAGTCTGACACTGTTTACGCTTTGGAAAGTAAGACAAGTTGAGTTGTGTTATTTTTTTTTTCAGTTTCTGTTTAAAATTATGCAAATGCACGCTACGGTTTTATTAATAGGACTGCTGTCTTTTTACTGGAACAACAGTATCTATAATATGCTTGTTGATAACACTGCAGATAAATGCCTGTTATGTATAGGCATAAAATATGCCTGCTGATAATAGTGAAGATAATATGTCAGTTGATAGTAATGCAGATATATAATATACCTAATGGTAACGGTGTAGATAATATGCCTGTTAATAATAGTGCAGATAATATTCCTGAGCTAATAGTCCGAATAATGTGCCATTTGATACTAGCGCAAATAATTCTTCTACGAAAAAAATCACCTGGTGAACATCATCTCAGAATTTGGATTGAAAAGTATTTGGAAATCCATTTTCTTTTGCACATAATTCACTAAAGGTGAAAATGGGAGTGAAGGTGGGGTGTAGATTGGGAATCCAATTCCTTATTTTTAGTTTACCAGATGTAACGTCCTACAATGAGATTCCCCTAACGTCGTTGTCTTACAGTCTGTATTTTAAAAAAGAGTTATACCCTTAAGCAAAAAACAATTAAAATTTTTTTTTCTAAAACTAGAGTTTTAAAAGGTGAAGGCCATTTCCATACAATTCTCTCTCGTCTTGCATTTTTTTAAATGTACATTTAAGTAGAGGTTTTCCATTTTAAAAAAATGTATTTCGCTAAATAAGAAACTCTTACTTTAAAAGCAAATATCCCTGCTTTTTAAAATAACTCTTCTAAATCCCAGTGAGAAAAAAAAAAGAAATGAAAACTTTGATCTTAATTATGTGGTTTGTTGAATTAGACAAAAGAACCACGCTAAGAAATCTGATAATGGCGTTTAGATGAGTTAAGCCATATATGACATATATATTAAATAATCACGTCACAAAGCGTCAGCAAGAGTGTCAATAGGCGACAAAAAGAAAGGGAAACTCATGCGCTTATATTTTAAAAAATATTCATGCATTTTATTTCTAGTTCTGTAAAGTGAGTCACTCTATCTTAAACAAGACACCTAACAGGTACGCTGAGGTGAAACTCACAAAAAAAATATATGCATGTGATTTCTTTTCTCTGTTGTGGGAAACGAATCCATTTAGAACGAACACTGTGACCTCTCCACTACTCCAGCCTTCGCCATTGTCCTGCAAGACAATCACTGTTTTGTTTGCCGAGAGCCTTGGAAAGGGGAGATAAAGCGGGTCCAGGTCCAGTCAGTACCAGTGTCGTATCTTGACAATACTGAGACATAATTATCACACTAACAAGCACAAGCACTAACACTACACACATCCACTGACCGCTCTACCCAGCTCTTTCCCAGCACGCCTGCCTTTTTGCTTCAGATGTATTCACTGGAAGAGCGAATGTATAACTGCAAATCTGTTCATTGGAAGATAGACTGTATAACTGCAAATCTATTCACTGGAAGATAGACTGTATAACTGCAAATCTATTCATTGGAAGATAGACTGTATAACTGCAAATCTATTCATTGGAAGATAGACTGTATAACTGCAAATCTGTTCATTGGAAGATAGACTGTATAACTGCAAATCTATTCACTGGAAGATAGAATGTATAATTGCAAACAGAATGGATCAGCATCTTAATATTTCATGTTTGATCATGATGTTAGATGAACCGTGAAACGGTATTTGTGCGTGGGTGTATGTGAGTCGGTAGATGGATGTGTGTGTGTGTGTTTAACGAAACCAGCGCAAAATACTTATAAAAAAATTATTAATAAAATGACTCGTCTCAAATCTTTTCATGCACAACACACTCATGTTCTAGAGATGTGTAGATACACACACACGCACACATGTAGGCCTGATAAAATCTATCTCCACCAACAGTACTGTCGTAAAATAATCCGTCAACACGATGACAATATATACAAATGTGTCTTTATTTGACAAGAGGGAAAATAATTAATCTTAAATAGAATAACCCATCCCTCGCTCTGTTTCCTGCTATTTTACGGGTGGCTTGCATACTGTACCCTTATTTCGCAGAAACGCTAACTTAATATCCCATTTGAAAATAATAACTTCATAGGGTCATCTATTCCCACTTCCTTCTCGAATGGCGTCTATGTATATTCCACCCGTACATTCCACCCGCACATACATCACTCATTCCGCAATGGCCGTCTGACAGTCACGAAATGTATTTAGATTCCATGCAAATGAATTGCTGATTTAAATCACGTGAATACAGTTTTAAAATAATATCATTCAAAACCAAATTATTAACTAAAGATTGAATTTAGGCTAATGATATAAATAGTATGAAAAGGTGAGCTGGAAATCCATATATCAGTACCAACAATTTGTCCTAAATTCAGAGGAAACAGTATTGTATGACTTGTGACAATACATAATCTAATTGCCAATGCAATTAAAGCTCCAGACACTGAAAGAACACCAACGGAATCAAAACTAAAACGTGACCTTTAACTACCTTGTTACATTTAAAACAATTTCAACTCCCATGATGCATTGCATAAACATGACGCTTAGAGTATTTTCATAACTAAAAGCGCAATGCTTAAACCAACCGATTTCGACGTACAGGTTAGGCCATTTAGGAAGACAATAAATGTAACAGTAAACTAAAAGAAAAATATTAAAGCAAATTATCTCAATATGAAATCACCCTGTATCTAAAACAGATGAAAACAGAAAACAATGTCGTCAGTATAAAATTAGCAACAGCTAGTAAATATGAATAGTGTCAAATACATTACACTATGTAACACAATTTTTGTTCCTGGCTTCTAAGTGTTATATTTCAATTGCTTATGTCTAAAGTACGTGAAAAAATGACTTCATTAAGCACAAACTTTGCTTACACGACAACAGCACGAAGAAAACTCGTTTTTTTGTGAAAATAGAACGATTTTTTTTTCATTTTCGTCATTATGATCAGGTAAAAACAAAATTTGCACAAGGAATAGACAAACAGTTGGAAACCACTCAACAAGGTTCAGAAATGTGTAGATTTTCTAGATTTACGATTGTACTGTGAATCACTCTCTTGAAGTAGCCCCCAAATGTAGTCCCCCATCATGTTTTCGTTATACTGTCCTTGGTAACGACACTCAAAGTTCAATATATCTTGATGAAAGCGCTCGCCTTGCTCATTCGAGTAAGCGCCCATGTTCTCCTTGAATTTGTCGAGATGCGAATCAAGGATATGAACTTTCAGAGACATTCTGCATCCCATTGTGGCGTAATTCTTTATGAGAGTCTGCACCAGCTCCACATAGTTTTCAGCTTTGTGATTACCTAGGAAGCCCTGAACAACTGCAACGAAACTGCTCCGGGATGAACTGTCTATGAATAGGCGCCATTCAATAGGATTGCATGCAATACCTATAGCCTGGAATAGACCGGCAACATCGTTGCAGAAGCACAGCCCATCACGCTGACTGAAGAAGTTGGAGAATCTTTGATGCCACTTCCTCTGATCTGTGACTTGTACGCTATCATCAACCAAGTTCCACTGTTTGAGCCTGGATATCAGAAGCTCAGCATTCGATTTCGTAAGCCCGAGGTCCCTAATTAAATCGTTCACTTCTTTCTGGTTAGAGAAGTACGGCTTTCTATCCCCAACTTCATCTGCAGAATCGTAGTCCATATCTCCAGTATCTGCCTCGCTATCTGACTTGCTGCTGTCTCCTGAAGATGGCCAATGCCACCTAGGAGGAGTCGGAACAGGCAGATCGGGGCTGTGTGGTACTGGGGCAATGGAAGAAGGTATGTCCAGATAAACGATCTGAGGGGCATTTTTGCCGGTGCGACGATTTTGGGGGTTTACCATGCAGAAGTAGCAGTTGCTTGAGTGGTCCGTCGGCTCTCGCCAAATTCGCGGGATAGCAAACTTCATGGCTCGCTTCTCTCCTCTGTACCAACCTGTAACATAGCACATAATAATTATAATAATTTGAGGGCAGGAAATTTCAAAATATGGAACGATTTCAAGATGGAACGTATTTGCCTACAGTACACGACTTATGACAAAACTTTGTAAATTACAACTCTTTGAAATGAACTCGATCTAAAGCATTGAAATTTTATGAAAATAAATTAAAACACATCTAAGCGAGAAGCAACTGTTCAGTTTACCTTCAAGTGTTTTCTTGCAATATTCGCATGTGAAATGCGTGTTACGTTTCCAGTATTTATTTAAAGACCCTGCTTAGAATAATTAAAAGACTTTAAATATAATTAACTCTTTCTCTCATATCCTATGCAGACTGGTTGCTCAATTTACTATTTGACTAATTAAAAGTGTGTCCTGTAGTTCAGACGACAATTTTACAAACTAATAAACTGCGAACTTTTAGCTAGATTTGAAAACAGTTAAATCCCTCTAAATTAATATGCACTCGTTATCAATCTTTCTGCTCATCCGCCCCCATTCAAATCTAAGAAGTAATCTAATTGGTCTATTGTGCATAGAAATCAACTACTAAGAGGTATTAACAAGAAATAAGATTTAATAAAGTTTAACAAGTTAACAATAATCAAATGCGAACGTGAATAGTCTAAGTCTTTTGTCTTTACGCGCACATGCCCGGTTATTGTTAGCACTTTAAATTGCCAGAAAAATGTTCGTTTGAGATCTGTATCCCGAATTTACACTTAGCTATATCTTTGTGTAAGCCTGGTCTCATGCTCAGTCATTGCCGGTCTGTTCCCACAGTCTCCCTCTAGCGACGCACGTGGTACATAAGGAATGGTGCTCCTCCTTTAGTAGCTAGGGACTTGGAATTTTAGTGGCATGGCCCTCAGAGCAGAATTCTTCCATAGAATTCAACCAGCTTATACCAATAAGCTAAGCAGGTGAGGCATGGGTGAAACACGAACCGACCTGTGGATGCAACGTGCTTGGATATAATTCTCAACCTAACACGTCCTACTTAGGCATGGCTCAGTTAAATGTGCTGAATAAAGAGTCTTCGACCTCGCGTCGCTTACAATTAGATTTAGAAAAAATATAATCGTCTCACATGTGTTCCATTTAACAATCATGACGTATGAAGCAATAAAATAGATACAACGTTAAATTAATGTTCATACAAAAAGGGTAATTCAAACCAACAGAGCGCTTCACAATTTACAATTAAAATTACACGCAATAATTGAATTACATGAAGAATTCATATCGAGCGCAGCATTCTGGCTCTTAGTGAATTAAAGTAATATAAATTAAAGTACAAAATGGAAAAAGGGTTACAATAAATTTATATCCCGTAACTTATAGGGTTTTCAGCTATTTCTCTGAACCATGCTCAAGCATATATGGAAATCATATAATACATAGCACAAATACATACTTAAACAATACATAGGCAAATACTATTAAATAAAATGATACCTTTATATGAGAAGTCGAAGGGTACCTTGATTCTCTATGGCTGTCGGCTGCCTCTCACGACCCGAGTAGCTGATGGAATTAGCTAAAGTGTGCTCGAAGTGAGGAGCGGAAGCGTGTAGGTACATATATAGAAAGGTATATTGCGTATCACGTGACTGTTCGCGAAGCATGTGGTTGGTTCGAGAACTGGACAATGGTCCTAAAGTTACATAACATCTTGACCTGTTCTAGAAGCACCTAGAAAAAGGAAGCTTTGAACAAAGGAGTCAAGGGTTTCAAATATTCGAATTTGAAGTAAACAAGGCAAGTGGGTCATCAGGTCGGACATTTTTATCAGACTTGTGACACCCCCTTGCTTTTGAGGCGTTTATCTTACCAAAGATAAAATGCCTCCTACAAATTATGTATGATAAAATGTAGAAGTCCACAATGAAGAAAATTTTACACAAAAAAAAATTCAACATTCCTAGAAATAAGGTGTGCGACTATATTTCATATTTACAGGAAGGAATCCGTAGGGTTCAGTTAATTGATTAAACGACATTCTATCAGTACCGGCACTTGATGGCATCAAGCACGACTCATGTAATCTGCGCCAACATTCAAAGACCCTTTGATGTAATGAATATTTGCGTCATACTGTGTCAGAAACAAAGACCAACGCATTAAACGGCTGTTCGTAAATTGCGCCTGTCCGAGAAAGGCCAACGGCTGGTGATCGCACTCAATGACAAAGGTTTTTCCGTACAAATAGTTTTCGAACTTTTTTATAGCCCAAACTATTGCAAGACATTCCTTTTCACTGGTGGAATATTTCTGTTCAGTAGTTGTGAGTTTACGGCTTGCGTATGCAACTGGGTGTTTGGTGTCATTGTGTTCTTGTAATAACACTGCTCCTAATCCTGTGTTGCTAGCATCAGTCCTTAACAAGAATGGTTTTGTCAAATCTGGCAGTTTAACAATTAAATCTGAAGTCAGTCTAGATTTCAGTGTGTCAAAAGCGTTTTGGCATGCATCAGTCCACACTACTTTTGTAGGCATATTCTTACGTGTCAAGTCAGTCAGAGGACATGCAATGGCACTAAAATCTGGTACGAATTTTCTGTAATAGTTAGCAAGACCAAGAAAACTTCTAACTTGTGTTTTTGTTAGCGGTTGTGAAGTGTCCTTAAGTTGTGCTATCTTAGCTTCACTTGGCGACATAGTTCCATGACTCAACTTGTGTCCCAAGAAGTCTAAGGAGAATTGTGCTATTTCACACTTCGTAGGGCGGGCAGTGAGGTTGGCTTGCTTTAATCTGGCTAGCACGTCTCGTAAGAGTGTCAAGTGCTCCTCCCATGTCTGGGTGCCTAGAATTAAATCATCCATGAAGTTCTCAACTCCGCGTCCGTACAGTGGTTCTAACAATGACCGCATCATTTTAGAAAAAATGCTTGGAGCGTTTGAAACTCCGAAAGGCATAACTTTCCATGTGTAGTTTCCTACTGGTGTAGTGAAAGCTAGTATGTGTCGATCAGTGTCCTTGACCTTGATTTGCCAAAAACCGCGTGACAAATCTATTTTGGTATAGTAATGAGCGTTAGCTAGCTTAGTGAAGATGAGATCCGGATCGGGAAGAGGTTCGGCACAAAACTCTGTCACTTGATTGAGTTTGCGGTAGTCTACGCAAAAACGGAACGAGTTATCACGTTTTTTTATCAACACGATGGGTGATCCGTAGGCACTGTCAGTCTTCTCTATGACCCCTAGATCTAGCATAGTCTTAATCTCACGTCTAACGTCATCTATCTTAGCGTGTGGCAACGGATACGGCTTCAAACGTATCGGTTTGTTGTCAGTCAGCTTTAGTGAAAATTCTATTAAGTCTGTCAACCCTGGTTTGTCTGTCAGAGTAGATGAGAACTCATTAAGCAATTCATTCACTTCTTTTTTCTGTCTTTCTGTCAAGGCTTCATTTACCCTAACGTCTTTGACAGTTTCGTCCGTCTGTAGAGGACAGTTTGGTAAAGTACCAGTGACGCAATCAGTATCCCCCTCGTCTTCTGTAACTATCGTCGCTACGACAAAGTCAGCTTGAGTGGTTTGATCCTCACGGCTTATGTACTTTTTGAGTAGGTTAACATGAAAGATTTTCTCTCTCTTTCCTGTCTGTACCTTATAGTTCAGTCCCCCTAGCTTGGCGGTAACTACAAAGGGCCCTTTCCATTTCATCTGAAGTTTGTTATGTGCTTCAGGAAGCAACAATAACACTTTGTCATTAACTTCAAATTCTCTAGGTTTGGTGTGCTTATTGTAATATTCTGCCTGTCTAGACTGAGCTATCGTCAAGTTTTCCCGTGCTATCTTGCCTATAGTTTCAAGACGGTTTCTTAAGTCAGTGACGTATGTGTAAGTTGTTTTAACTTCGTCATTTGTCTTTTCATCAGTCCAAAGTGCCTTCAAAATCATCATCGGTCCGCGTACAGTACGTCCGTAAAGTAGCTCGAATGGTGAAAATCCTGTGGAAGATTGCGGCACTTCCCTATATGCAAATAGTAGGGCAGGGATGTATCTGTCCCAGTCTTTCGGTTTATCTGTGGCGAGCTTTTTAAGTGCTGTTTTTAATGTCCCATTGTATTTTTCAATCAGACCATTTGCCTGGGGGTGGTAGGGTGTGCAAGTAAGATGTTTGATGGAAAGTAAGCGATTTACTTCCTTCATTACGTTGCCTACGAATTGACTCCCCTGATCTGTCAAAATTTCAGTAGGAATTCCAACACGACTCCAAAGACCGAAAAGGGCTTCGGCGACAGTTTCAGTATCAATATTTTTCAATGGTACTGCGTCGGCGAATCTTGTTGCGTAATCAATAGTGGTCAGCACGTATCGATTACCTCTCGTTGATGTGGGTATTATAGGCCCAATCAAATCCATTGCTACGCGTTTGTAGGGCTCACTGATCAGTTCAGGCTCTCCTAACGGTGCGGGTCTGATTGAATTTTTAGACTGTGTTCTCTGGCATGTGTCGCAACTTAACACGAATCTACGGATATCGGCAATGATGTCCGGCCAATAAAACTCACTTGTAATACGACTAGTTGTTTTTTGTACACCCATGTGTGCACCAAAAAGACTCTCATGCCCTAATCGTAATACGTCATTTCGTTTGGTTTGTGGAACGACTAATTGCTTCCGAAATTCGTCTCCCACTTTCGAATAGCGGTACAATAAACCCTTTTTCAGAATAATGCACGCTCTCTTATTCGAATCGTCAGTGTTGACGTCACTAACAGGTACAGCTTGCTTGCGTAACTTGTCTAGTGTTTCGTCCTCAGCTTGTAATATTTTAATCTCGCTAACTGTTGCTTTATCTACGGCTGGTGCGGCAGACATCGGTGCAGTCACAGATTTGTCTTTACTACTCGCTGCTCTGGTTACAGCGTTAACCAGTGGTGGTTCAGTTGAAGTTTGTTTTTTGCACGGCAAAACATACTTGCAACCAAGGATCACGTCATGCGGTGAGTTTTCCATAACTGCCGCTTTGACTGTTCCTTCTACAAAGTCTGAAACAATTGAGATTTCAGCTACTGGTAAAATGTCTTGTTCGCCGTTCGCAAAGGTGACAGAGATTGTCTCCCCTGTGTAATCGGTACGGTTAACTAATGATGCATTTACTATAGCGTCCAGCTCACACCCTGTATCAAGCAAAGCGATTGTGTCGTGACCGTTTGCCTGTACTGGTGTTCGATTCGACTTTTCTGTTTTAGGTGTATGACTTTCTACTGCGTAAACCTTAGCTGTTTTCTTTTCAGGACAAGTTCGTGAAAAATGGCCACTATCACCACAAGTGTAACATGCAAGATTCTTTTTATCTTTCTGTTTGTCGGACTTGTTTTTAGTGTCGGGTTTAGATGTTTTATCATCACGCTCGCTATGTGTCTTCCCGTCATTTTTCTTATCCTTTCGAGTCGGCGGTTCGTTCGGTCGAGACTTGTTGTTCGCGTGTGCGTTCGAGAATTGAGAATGTGCGTCATCAAAGCGATCGGCGGCGTTGCCTATCTCCTCTAGCGTAGATTTTTCCCTTATTGCTAAGTGAATCAGTAGATCTGATTTGTATGACCCGAGAATGTGGTCCTTTATCATTTCATCCCTAAGACCTGCATACGTCTGTGGAGTTTCAGCTAGATCTATCCATCTTTGGAACAAGTCAGTGACGCGGCGTATGTACTGTGCGTGAGTCTCTGAACTGGCTTTCGTGGCCTGTTTAAACTTACGTCGGTATGTATCGGCTGTGAGTTTGTAACGTTTCAATAATGCGGCCTTGACTGTGTCGTAATTATCTGACTCAGAATCGCTAAGCTTATTGAATTCGTTTTTCGCACTGCCCTCCAATAATCCCGATAAATTTATCGCCCAATGTTCCGCTGGAATGCTTGTTGCTCTGGCTAACTTTTCAAACGTTTTTAAATACGCGTCTATTTGATCTTTGTTCTCATCAAATGGGACCATATTTATCTTTGGAATGATGTTTTCAATTCTACTGTGATTATTTCCATCGCTAGAATGCGAATCACCACTGCTTCGGCGGTCACGGTTCGGATTGGTAACTTCTAGTTTCTTTACTTCCCATTCTAACCGTTTTATTTCCGCGTCTGCCGCGATGCGTTTGGCTTCTGTATCCGCTGCGATACGTTTTGTTTCGATGTCGGCTAATCTTTCAGCTTCTAACCTTTTAGCTTCAGCTTCTAACTTTTTAGCTTCTGCGTCGGCTGCGATGCGTTTAGCTTCGATGTCGGCTAGTCTTTCAGCCTCTAACTTTTTAGCTTCGCGGGCAGCTAACCGTTCTTCCCTTTCTATCTCTTGTCTCTCCTTTTCCGCTTTCTCTAGCTCAGTTTTAATGTAGCTAGTCAGTTCGTCACCCTGATATCCTATCATGATACCGGTTTCTTTCAGGTCTTCGAGAACCTGTTTGCGATCCATTTTACTGTCTTAGCGCGCTGGCTACAATAACAATGTATCTCGTGAATTGTGTGTTTTAACCGTCGGCGATAACTCCGCTTATCCCGAAAATAACTTTTAGGCTACAACCTTACAAAAATTATTTAATTTACTCAGAACACCTTCCGAAATAAATTACGCGTTAACTTTTACACGTTTCACCTGCTTGTCACAGTGTCCGCTGTTCCAAGACTTTCGTAATGTCACGGCTCCTACCATACAACATTACACATTATATCTAGCACCCTAAATATAATAGTCCGAAGTCTGTTACTACCGATAACTCTCCTAGCTGGCGGTATAACCTTCGACTCCTCACAATGAAGTACTCAGTAACACAATACTAAATAAATCATTCAATAATCAATATTAAACACTTAACTACGCTTAAACATATTAACATTGATTAAACATGCACGCTACTCTGCAAAAGAATACATGCACATGTCACAACAAAAGCAAGAAAATCAGTGATACAAAAATCAAAAGAACAATTGGCAATTTCTTTTCGTTCGTTCGTTTCTAGGTTATGATACGCCCTATGTATAAAAATGTTACAATTTAATACATATCAATCCACGGACGAGATTTCCCCACTTGTTACGTTTCCAGTATTTATTTAAAGACCCTGCTTAGAATAATTAAAAGACTTTAAATATAATTAACTCTTTCTCTCATATCCTATGCAGACTGGTTGCTCAATTTACTATTTGACTAATTAAAAGTGTGTCCTGTAGTTCAGACGACAATTTTACAAACTAATAAACTGCGAACTTTTAGCTAGATTTGAAAACAGTTAAATCCCTCTAAATTAATATGCACTCGTTATCAATCTTTCTGCTCATCCGCCCCCATTCAAATCTAAGAAGTAATCTAATTGGTCTATTGTGCATAGAAATCAACTACTAAGAGGTATTAACAAGAAATAAGATTTAATAAAGTTTAACAAGTTAACAATAATCAAATGCGAACGTGAATAGTCTAAGTCTCTTGTCTTTACGCGCACATGCCCGGTTATTGTTAGCACTTTAAATTGCCAGAAAAATGTTCGTTTGAGATCTGTATCCCGAATTTACACTTAGCTATATCTTTGTGTAAGCCTGGTCTCATGCTCAGTCATTGCCGGTCTGTTCCCACAGTCTCCCTCTAGCGACGCACGTGGTACATAAGGAATGGTGCTCCTCCTTTAGTAGCTAGGGACTTGGAATTTTAGTGGCATGGCCCTCAGAGCAGAATTCTTCCATAGAATTCAACCAGCTTATACCAATAAGCTAAGCAGGTGAGGCATGGGTGAAACACGAACCGACCTGTGGATGCAACGTGCTTGGATATAATTCTCAACCTAACACGTCCTACTTAGGCATGGCTCAGTTAAATGTGCTGAATAAAGAGTCTTCGACCTCGCGTCGCTTACAATTAGATTTAGAAAAAATATAATCGTCTCACATGTGTTCCATTTAACAATCATGACGTATGAAGCAATAAAATAGATACAACGTTAAATTAATGTTCATACAAAAAGGGTAATTCAAACCAACAGAGCGCTTCACAATTTACAATTAAAATTACACGCAATAATTGAATTACATGAAGAATTCATATCGAGCGCAGCATTCTGGCTCTTAGTGAATTAAAGTAATATAAATTAAAGTACAAAATGGAAAAAGGGTTACAATAAATTTATATCCCGTAACTTATAGGGTTTTCAGCTATTTCTCTGAACCATGCTCAAGCATATATGGAAATCATATAATACATAGCACAAATACATACTTAAACAATACATAGGCAAATACTATTAAATAAAATGATACCTTTATATGAGAAGTCGAAGGGTACCTTGATTCTCTATGGCTGTCGGCTGCCTCTCACGACCCGAGTAGCTGATGGAATTAGCTAAAGTGTGCTCAAAGTGAGGAGCGGAAGCGTGTAGGTACATATATAGAAAGGTATATTGCGTATCACGTGACTGTTCGCGAAGCATGTGGTTGGTTCGAGAACTGGACAATGGTCCTAAAGTTACATAACATCTTGACCTGTTCTAGAAGCACCTAGAAAAAGGAAGCTTTGAACAAAGGAGTCAAGGGTTTCAAATATTCGAATTTGAAGTAAACAAGGCAAGTGGGTCATCAGGTCGGACATTTTTATCAGACTTGTGACAATGCGGTGCCCAAGATTTGTCTTGGTCCCCGACCGGCACGCCGAAGTATGCCTTGTAGGCCTCGCACATTATACGACTTGCTTCCACTGAATAATTTTTCGCTCTTGTCTTTATGAATTGTCCGCACACATAGCAGAATGAATCAGCTGGATGCAAACAATCTTTTGATGGCATATCAAATAAATAACTTCTCATGGAATTTGGTCCGAGACACCTGTGCTTTTATACTTGTACAGCTACTTTTGGAACGTTCAAGAACGTTCTAGAAAGTTCTGAGAGTTTCTTGAAAGTTCTGGAAGTTTCTTGAACGTTCTAGAGTGTTCAGGAGAATTGTAGAAACATGTGGACAACTCTAGCAGTTCAGGGAGGAAGCTCGGCATTGAAAGCAAATCGAGAATTTTCACAAATACACGCGATTTTCAAATTTCATTGTCCCGGTCACAAAAGCAAAGTTTTTCTGGAATAACAGTGATTTCCTTTCTGTTCTAGACCTAACGGATTAGAAAAACACACTTTCAACCCAGGAACAGAACAAAAGTGAAAATTTGTTACATAGTGTTATCATTTGACGACCATAATTAATGAGGTCAACATTTCAATTTCAGTGTTACAGAAGATGCGAAGGAGGAGGGGACACAACTAGGTTAATCAGTTAATCAGACTAAAAGCAAACACCACTTGGGGTTGAGTACACAAGTATACACTAAACGGCAGAGCAATAGACAGCTGACATGTAATCATACAGCAAGATTTTCCCTTTTTCTTATTTAGATATGATTTAAGATATGAACTTATGTCTTTTATATAAGACACAAACTTATCATTCAGTTAAACTGATATATCACTTTTTTATTTTTAATAAAACCATTCGTCTCCACCCTTGTCTACTAATTCTTCTGTTTTTCTCCTTAATTGCCAGGGAAACGAAATTGAATAGTTCCACTGACGTCACTAAAACTTCTACGGACGTCACTGAAACTACAACACAACAAGGACACCATGTCTATGACGTCAAAACTAAATCTGCTTCTTGTCTTTCGTTTAAATGATGATGATGAATTTTGGGGAGCGATTCCGACTTTGAGCTGCAAAAGGGGGTTTGGGGGTATGGGGGCTAATGTATATATCAACGTTGCAGTAGGAATGTTATTCTCTAAGTGGGAGTTGAAGTTGCAGTGTGATGGCTCGCTAGTCCGTGGCGCACATCACTGGTCGGTGAAGGTGTACTTTAGCCCGGTAGTCGTGGTTGTTGTTGTTCCCAGAGCCCATGATAGTATCACACCAAGTCTGTAAATAGTGTGTTCATCTGCCCGGGATGTTCAATTCTGTCCTCCTAACTGGTTGTTGTCGTCGTTGTTGATGTCGCGGCTTCCATTGGGATGCGAATAGATGGGCGCTGGCGGCCAGAAACAGTTAATCTAGCAGAAGTTGGATGATGTCCGCAATGGGGTGTTTGAAATACCCCCAACAGCGGATACTGCTGCTCACTGTGCTCCATTGTTGTTGTCGCTGCTGTTGTTGGTGATGGTTGTTTCTTCGTGTGTGCTGTCTTTTCTTTCCAATTTGATTTGTTGTTGTTGGATGGACTTCTGGTGTTGTTGTTGTCGTTGTCGTTCTTGTTGGCAAATCGTTTACATCGCAATTCCGTAATATATCCTCTTTTCAGACGTATAAATTTAAGCGAACGACGAAAGCGATGTAATAAATAAGAACACAGTTTATAGAATAATCTCACACACAGGCCATCCGTGTCTTCAAAAGGGGAAATGTAATCTACAATGTCAGCATAAAAATTGCACGGCTTTCTATGGGATGGCATAGGTACTGATATATTGCCTCCCCTTGCGAGTCCGTCTCTATAGTGGCAACACTTGAGAGGCAATAAGATATTGTTCATGGGCCAAACGATCTCTTTATTTGTTCACTGTGAATCACATTTCATTACAGTACAAAACACTCCTTCAGACTAGTTCCGTGTTGTATTTAGCAGCTCACACATTTCTGCAATGCGATGGAACGTATTAAGG
Source organism: Sinotaia quadrata (assembly GCA_028829895.1). Classification (NCBI taxonomy): domain Eukaryota; kingdom Metazoa; phylum Mollusca; class Gastropoda; order Architaenioglossa; family Viviparidae; genus Sinotaia; species Sinotaia quadrata. Next base: position 45,406,404 of record CM054179.1, read on the forward strand.
GCATAACCCACGCTGAACATGATTTCGTCGGGAGAATTGCAGAAATTTGATAGCTAGTCATCAGTAACTTTATATAGCTAGTCATCAGTAACTTTATATAGCTAGTCATCAGTAACTTTCTGCTTTAAATGTGCTCTTCTTTTTCTCTTCATTTTCCTCCCACATTTTCGGCTAATGCAGATTGGAGAAAATTGGAAGTAGGCTATTTCAATTGAAGGGAAGAAAACTTTAGCAGAAACAGAGTGTTGTTTGTGCTTAATCTGAAAAGCTTCGGTTCATAATTCTTTTCTTTATTTGCTGTTCCCAAATTACACACATACACATACACACACACACACACACACACACACACACACACACACACACACACACACACACACACACACACACACACACACACACACACATTTATACATACATGCATGTATACATGTGTACCCACATGTATATAACAAGTGTGTGCTTTGTGTGTGTGTATGTATGTGTGATAAGTAACACATTTAATAAACTAATCTAAACTTAGCTAAGGGGTGACAATTCAAATACAAAAGAACCAGTAAGGTTTATAAGTTATTGTTTGTATATAAACGAAAGTAAATTAACAGCTCAGATTCAGACTATTCATAGAAAATAAAAATTATTAATGAAAGGAAAAATATTATCTGAGTAATTGGCTAAAAAATCTTTCTGATACTGTCATCCATACACAATCTAAAGAAAGCATACTGGAATATGTCTATCTGATAACCTTCATCTATACAAAATCTAAAGAAAGCATACTGGAATATGCCTATCTGATAACCTTCTTCTATACACAATGTAAAGAAAAGCAATGTAAAGTAAAGAAAGCATTCTGGAATATGCCTATCTGATAACTTTCATCTATATACAATCTAAAGAAAACATTCTGGAATATGCTATATAACTTTCATCTATACACATTCTTGAAGTTAAATCAATCAAACTACTCTCAGTAAACCAGTCATCATATCATTAACAAACAATCGTATACTCATGAATACAGGATTTATTGAAAGGCACTTGTTCAAATTACAAAATCATTTTAAAACGAGCATCAATATTGGCTGAAGAGATTGTCAAGGAGGATAGTGATCAGCAATATTTTAACGGAATAAAACGATATTTCAAAAATTAATATGACTTAAGTATCATAAACTGTTGACGTCAATATTAGTGCTCGTTTATGTCAGTGATTGTAATATGACGTATTACACTATGGAATAATGTCTTGTGACGGCTTAGTCACGGGTTACCTATGGAATAATGTCTTGTGACAGCTTAGTCACGGGTTACACTGCGGAATAATGTCTTGTGACGGCTTAGTCACGGATCACGCTATGGAATAATGTGTCATAAAGTTCCAATCACGGTACACCATGGAATAATTTGTCATGAATGCTTAGTCGTGAGATGTACCATGAAATAAGTTTTAAAGGCCTAGTCTCGCATTTTAAGTGCCGGTGTTTATCCATCTATTGACTGCCTATATTTCTGAATGTTTATCTGTTTGCCCGAATTAATGCACTGAAGTATTTCTCAAATAAAGCATTACGACTGCAGACAAGTATGCAAACACTGGACTTTTTCAAAAGGCGGCATTAAAATGTCTATGTCACCCACGATGTACTTAGCTGTATATTTTATTATACAAATAATAGTCATCGCAGTGCATCGTGACGGTATTGAGAAAGTGTTTCTATGGATTTTTTTTTACAAATCCACAGCATTCTTTTTAATGTTACAACATTCATTATAGATCAGGGTTTGCTCTCGCCCGACAGTACAAGAAAGGCAATGCGCAAGAAGCAATATCCTACACACACACACACACACACACACACACACACACACACACACACACACACACACACACACACACACACACACACACACACACACACACACACATACACACACACATACACACACACACAAACACACACATGCAAACACACACACAAAAACACACACACACACACACAAACAAACACACACAAACACACACACAAGCACACACACAAGTCATTATCTCCACTGATGATTAGTCCATGAGTTTAATCTTACGTTATAATAGGTAAGAAGCGAAACATTTACTGAATTGATTTGTCCCAAGTGTGCAAGTATTTCTCGTACTTGTTAACATAAAGAAAAATTGTCAAACTTAGGAAAAGTAATTAAAGCGTAGAGTAACTATTAAAGGGCTATGTTTGCGTAATCAAGATTTTTTTATTTTTTTATTTTTTTAAATTTTATTTCGATTTTTTTTGTGTATGTGGCATTCCTATTCATGTAATTTATATTTCCAAATTGAGAGCATGTGTATCTCTGAATACATGCAACTGGCTCGTGTAAGAAAAAGAAAGTGAAGCGAAACAGCGTCTTATAGTATTATATACAGGGCGTTTTATTTTATTATATAAATTCTCCAGCGAAAAGGCATAAAGGTTGTTCAGTGCGTTTCTTTCTTACAAGGAGTACAAGCAAACGACTCAGAATAGGGTTTGATGTTATAGGCGTATGTATGTCTGTGAGCTGCACTGTTGTGGTTTGTGAGCGTGAGCTGCACTGTTGTGGTTCGTGAGTGTGAGCTGCACTATTGTGGTTCGTGAGTGTTTTCATGAAATGAAAACGAAGTGTTACAGGTAAGGCGCACGCGTGCCCTATTAGAAATATATATTAAGTTGCCACCAACCACTCATGATCCGGGTGTAACCCATGGACGTTTCCAAGACACGAAAACAGCAGCCATCCAAGCAATGACTGGCTGTAACGGCTGACTCATCATCATCATCAGCAGCAGCACTCCTACCACCACCATCGTCACCATCGCCACAACCATTGTTCATCATCTTCGTCATCATCGTTGTCAGAAGTAGTAGAAATTATTATAACATGACCATTGTTATCAACATCGCCATCCCCATCACAATCTATACCTCCGTCGTCGTCATCATCATCAACATCATCATCGTCGTCACCATCGTCGTCACCATCATCATCGTCGCCATTATCATCTAACTTAAAACGGAATGCCCGTTTACAAGAAAACGCAGCGTTTAACCAGCAAACAAAAATAAAGGCAGTGGGAAAAGACAACAATCATAATTTAGATATACGAGCACCCTGTAACTCAAGTCTTCTTGTTTCTCCAAAGAAGGTTTGAACCCTCTTCTCATCAAGATTTTCCAGACTACCGTCATTCTCCTTTTTCTGTCTTTTCATTCAGCCAACCAAAGCACAACGCAATATTTTTTTCTGATGTCATTTTTAAAATGAGAAGTTTCTTTCAAAGTGTTGCTGTGAAGCATTTTGTTAAAGGGGTGATTATTAATTTTATTGGCGATGTGTATTGTTTCCATCGACGCACTAGAGTGAAGCTGTATTTCTAGTTAATAAATTTTGTATTTTAAAACTTAAAACACTAAACAGTATCTCCTCCAGGAAGATACAGCGAAAGATCAACCCAGAGCTTAAGTCTAAGAAAAGATGCCACATAAGACCCGCGAAACTGGGGACGGGAGAAGTTAAACAAAGAAAAATGAGCTACAAGTATTTAGGGAAATAAACGCTAATCATTAAGACACTGGTCATCAATGTTACTAAGGCCACGTCAGCACAATTTACTACAAGTTCAATACTAAGTGTAATACGTCACGCGGAACGAAGGCTACACCCTGGCCACAGGTTGCGAGGACGCGAGTTTGTCTGAGACGATGTTTAGTGCGACAGCACTGTTTCGTTCGACATTTTCTTCTGTTGCTTTGTAAGTGGATTTGTTTGTTTAAGAAGCTTCGCCGCGGTGTGACGCACACCTTTCTTACGGTGTTCCGAATCACTGCCTTTTAAAGGGGAAATAAATGTTTTTCTTTCGTACAAGACGCGACCACATACTTATACACTCAGAAGTTGGGCAGCATTATGAAATAATGTGGATTTATTTCGCGATTTTAAATAAAAGCAAAGCCAACACACTAAATAAGAAGCAGATACCCCCCACAAAAAGGTCAAAACCAACCAACTAATAATCAACCAAGCAAAACAATAACAAACAATAAACTAAATAAAAACAATAAACTAAAACAAAGAAACGAACGAATGAACAAAGAAAAAAGCAACAATATATTGTAGGAATCAACCAAGCAAAACAATAAACTAAAACAAACAAAAACCATATATTGTAGGACTTCCTGAACGATGTCTAAAAATTGATCTCACCATTAAACTCCCATTTTCAAATCCTTGATCTAATCGAGTTTTTCCCCTTTACAAATTTCGATCATTTTAGCCGTCTCCAACATAGGCCTATTTAAGAGTGTTTAACATAATGAAAGAAATGAAGATACAGGAAATTTCACTGACAGTTAGTTCCCTTAGAATTAGAATTCTCTAGATATTTCGATATTGCACATATGTCCATCACTGATTTTCAAGAGACAGCAAAATTTACATTCAGGTTAAATGTGACGTCACATGCAGGACCCTGAGCCCTTTCGTAAATCTTTGATGTCGTAGGAAATACTGAAATGAAAGACAAAATGTTCCCAAATGAAGTAGGTAACAGTACGCGTAAACAAACGTTATAAAATTATTGATTAATCGAAAATATTATCAAGTTTGGAACAGGGTTTCAGAAAAGGATTTACAAGCATGACTATGTATACATATGGGTGTGTGCATATGTCTATACTTGAGATATAAATGCGTGTGTGAATGTGCATGCTAAGCATATACTTGTAAGCTTGTGTTGTTTTGTAAGTAGGTATGCATTTATATCTCATGTGAATATATTTCGGTGTGAACGCATAAACTGTTTTATAAATGTATGAAAATGGAATTTTGTGCGTGTGGTGTGTGTATGTGTGTGTTTGTGTGTGTGTGTGTGTGAGAGAGAGATACATAATACACACACTCTCTCTCGCATACACAAACACTAACCCTCTCTCACTCACACACATACACGCATGCATACACACAATGCACCGATGCACAGACATATATATATATATATGTGTGTGTGTGTGTGTGTGTGTGTGTGTGTGTGTGTGTGTGTGTGTGTGTGTGTGAGTATATACTCGTACATACTTTTGAACAAGTTATGATAAGCACCAGAAGCTAATGTCAATTGAAGTTGAAATACTGAGAGAGTTATTCTTTATGATTTGACTTCTCCGTTAATTGTTTATTACGATGCGTTTGTCCTTTCCCAGCAATTACGATCTGCGAAAGATACAAGTGGTGTTTGCACGTGCTCAGTATGGACACTCGTTTGTTAGCGCTCGCGAATTGAAAAATGTGTAAAATATGCAGACGCACAAGTGGAGTGCGAGAAAAAATTAACACTGTGTCATTGCTTTTACTGCGCTCAGCTGTTAGACTTTTGTCAATTTCAAATAAAATTATTTAATATTTCAATTGTCAAAGCGATTTGTAGAAATGTCAAGCAAACATCATATAGTTTAAGTCTGCACATTGTAATAATCTGAGTTAGTTAAATGTACATTTGTTTTGAAGATTCTGGGTTATCATAAATGTCATCATATACGCATATGCGCGTGTGTGAGTGAGTGTGAGTGAGTGAGTGAGTGAGTACAGTCTCACACACATTCTTAGTTTCTGAGAAAATGATACACAAGAAATATTTCTTTGCATATATCAAACTCATAATCAGAATACTCACACCTGTGATATAATTTTTTTGTATACATTCTGAATGTTATCACTTCTTCGCCCAAATTTATAATAATTTGAGCGCACATACAAATACATTTGCAATACGTCACACGTATGCATCACATGCACGCACACATAATAAATAAATATTAATACTGATCTTTTCTAAATATCCCAGGCAATATTTCAAATTAATTCGCTCCGTTTGCCGTACGTGTCTCGTGTCACGGAAGCTAGGCGTGGTTAGATATGCTTCCATAATTTTTTTTGCTATTTACTTTTAAAAAAATTCTTTTAAGTGAATTGATTATTTGGTCTAGAAAGTTTGAGAAGGATTTACTTGTAAACACTGTGGGGTGGTTTGGCTGGTGTTTGTCTTGCGCTTTAGAACGCTAATGTTTATTCCATTTCTCGCTTTTGAATGTTAAAATATCTGTACGACGCAAACATTTTTACGTGACCGTAATGTCTTCCTTCTTTTTAAGCAAACGTTTATTGCATTTCTCATTTACAATGTTAAAAATATTTGTTAAACCCAAACATATTCTACACAAACGCTTATTCTATTCTCACTTTAATATTTCTGTCTGTTTAAATTACGTATCTTAATTTTTAGCGTTTTTAAAATTTAAAGAAAAATCATTTTATGCTTTCGTATTTACTGACTAGTCTTTATTTAAAACCTTTATGAAAATAAAGTACATCCAATTTACATATACTTTTGGCAATTTCGGTGAGAAACTGAGTATATTTCCTTTGCTTCCGTGTAATTAGACCTGGCTAAGTTTGGATTAAAATTTTAAAAGTAGAGCTATCGTCATTTTGTATTATTGACGCGTGACGTGTTCTATTGCGTTGCTTATTTTGCTCAGAGCTGCTTCCCTTTGTTGGCTCAGAGAAACTGTACCGTTGGTTGATTCGCTTTTGGTTACGTTCCTACTTTGTTCCTTTAGAGAAATCAATTTCATTTGTCTGGGGTTTTCCTGTCTGTTGGAATAAAAGTCTTGCTTTTAGTTGATTATTGTCATCATTCGTTTGCTTATTGTTTTGCTGCTGTGGTATTGTGTAATATTCTGCTTTACTGCTCTAAACTCCCTGTTTCATTCCACTGTTTGTCTAACGACCCTTTCTCAACATGACTTAAAGATTGTTCATTTTTAATATTACACCTTGCTGATGACAGACTGTTTGCAAGACTCACCATTCAGTCTCCTTAATTAATTCTCTCAGTTTAGATATTAACTACAGTGACAAATGAATCTGTGTAATATTGCGTGAACTAGGCAATATCCCAATAACGACTAATTATGCATACAACATTCACATTTGACTCACCTCCCAGTCCAGTTCTCTTTCAGTCTTTCTTTCACTAGTAATTACTCAACTTTTGTTATTTAGATAATAAAAATATAAAAGTTTAATATTTAACAATTTAACAAACTAGTAAATCCACACATCAATACATTCAATACAAAGGTCATTAGTACTACCTATTCTGTCTTTAAAAGTTTGTACTGATTGTAACATGAATTTCTTATCTCAGAGTCTATCAGATGCTCACTTATCTTTCATCCTCAGCAGCAGTTATGGCAGTTTACACCCCAACAATTCGTCGTTGGCTGTTCGGCCGACTGTCCGCATAACTCGTCACACTTGGATAGTGTATCTCAGCTTCAGGTCCTCATCTCAATAGCCATGAAACTTCAGTATCAACTGAATGCCAACCTGGAATTCTCAACCGAACTCCAATCAAGAGGTGGGACCAAAATTGGTACCAAATGTAAATCAGGAATAAAAAAAACCCGCTCTGAAACAATAACAATCATTTCCCTGAGTGATAAACCTATAGTTCACCGATCCCTACATAGTGGCAACAGACAAATAGGTGTCCCATTACAATTGACCTCAATTCGTATTTTTACAAGGAAAATAAAAAATGGGTTAAACCATGCATATGCGTGTTACAATTAAAATAAAATATGCCACACACAGGTGGATTATAATTATCATATTAGCAAAATGTTTCAACGTTCACAGCGTTTTACAATTGTCAAATTAATCATTTCTTTAGTGGAGATAAAATAGCATCCCACAATATCATTATACATTTCAATAATCATTAGAATTAAGGGGCACATGTTAACTCGGTCACTCTATTCTCTGGCCACACGTCAGGAGAAATAGCAACAATTCAATCAATCACAATAAAATACAGAATCATACTACACATTCTTAATAAAATATAATTAAGAAATATTAAGAAATCGCGGTTACCTTGTCTGAATATTTAGTGGGCTTATCTTCTATTCACGGAATATGTGCAACCCTTGTAAGTCTAGGCAAAATTCCCTTGTGAATAATTTCCCAATTTCACGTTTTTATGCACTTCTAAGGATTAATGGATTAATGGCTGGAATTCTGTTGTTCGAGCATCAGGCTTGAACAACAACCCCCTCTCTTCTATTGTTTGAGTGTACTGCATAATCGACTTATAGTGATTGACATTTTCATTTTAACATGCATGAACTTTGCACTTACAGTGCAATGCATACAATTACATAATTTGGCTGCAATCGCTGGTGCAAAGGAATGATAAAATACAAAGGATGAAGACATCAAAGAGCTTAATATGACAATAAAAAGTATTTTTTAGATAGGTCAGACATCATTTGCACTTGACCCATAACACTATTTGTTTGTTTCTGTATATAAATGTGTGTGCATGTATTATTTATTAGTTTCTTTGGAAGGTATAATTATTTTAATAAATTCATTTAAAATCATTTGCATGTATGG